>RPFO01000485.1:576382-873450 GCA_009746045.1 Mesostigma viride | reverse complement strand
GTGGGTGAGAATGGAGCGGGTGCGGGGGCGGGGGCAATGGGCAATGGGCGGGGGCGGGGGCGGGGGCGGGGTGCGGGGGCGGGGGCGGGGTGGCGGGGGCGGGGGGCGGGGGCGGGGGCGGGGCCGGGGGCCAGGGGCGGGGGGCCGGGGGCGGGGGCGGGGGCGGGGGCGGGGGGCGGGGGCGGGGCGGGGGCGGGGCCAGGGGGCGGGGGCGGGAGCGGGGGCTCGGGGCGGGAGCGGGGGCCAAGGAGGGAGGCCGGGGCGGGCCGGGGCGGGGCCGGGCGGGGCTGCGGGGGCATGGGCGTGTGCATGGCGTTGGGGGTCAGGGGGGGCTGGGGTTGGTTTGGGTGGGGTGGGTCATTCGGTGCAATTTGTTGGGGGGAGTTTGGGGGGCTTTGTGTGTGTTGTCAGTGGTGTGTGGTGGGGGGGGGGCACTGGGGATTGCCATGCGCGTGCCACGTGGGCGTTCGCGTGATCCTCTGTTCGTGTACATGTTCATGCAGTGCCATGAACGGCACAATGCATGTCAAGATTCGTGAACTTATCAGTGTGTTTCCCTAGTTGCCAAGTATTACTTGCTAAAGTCATTGGCAGCATTCCATTCCTTGCATAATGCTTGATTGCTTGCATCAGTTCATCTCTATACTTCGATCATGACCTGAATTGCTTAAAGTATTCCAGAACTCTCGCGGCAAGTGTCAGAATGTCCAATTTTTTAGCACACAATGCATTTTGCAACACCAAAAAAAGCCCTCAATTCCCAATGTGATAGGGCTAGTAAAACATTTTTTTTTGTGCGGTGATCCACGAAATGCAGCTGTGAAATGGCTCTAGGAGGTCACCAATGGTGGCCAGACCTGTTATTGAGCATTGGGGACGTTACAGGGGCAAATCAATCACAGTTACATATAGTTCAGATGTAGTTTCAATTTAGTAACATTATAGTATAAATGTAGTAGAAAATAGTACAACCTTAGTATATTGTAGCATATACTAGTTCAACCTACCTCCAGTGAAGATCCGGGGCTAATGGGGACACTTTTTATGGCCAAAACTGAAACTTGAAAAACAAGCAAAAAACAAGAAACTTGGAAAAACGTCAAAATGTAACTTGTCTGGGTACATTCTTAACGGGCTGGCGGGTGGCTGGCCTCGAATTTGTGTATCACTTGATAGGTTTTGTGTATCACTTGCCTCCTTCCCAACGGCAAGGTAGCAGCGACCCGCGTCTTGTTCTGGCTGCAATTGTTGTTATCAACTTGTAACGGGTATTTGTGTATCAACTTGAGCGTATTTGGTGTATCACTTGTCCTCCTTCCCCGGCAGGTAACGCAGCGACCCGCTGTGTACAACTGGCTGGAATTGTGTATACACTTGTAGCGTATTTGTGTATCATTGTACGGTATTTGGGTAACACCAGTATCAACCCCCCTCCTTCCCGCGGCAGTTTGTGTACCACTTCGGTTTAGTTAGGTATTGGTATAAAGCCTCGTGTTGTAATTGCTTGTACGTCCATCGGCGTTTGTTGCAACTGGAGGTGTTATCAATATTAATGGGCGACGACACTGCAATGGAACGATGCGCACGGAATTGTCAGCCTGACAAGCAAATGAGCTGGCTGAAGACTCGTCGATCTCAGGCATATTAGCAAGTCCCCCCAAAAGTCGGTCGTAAGGTGAAGGCCCTTGAACGTTCTCGTCGTCAGGCAACCCTTCTCGTTTCCACGATATCGGCTCCACAACCGCTCGTGCGCGCCCAAATGTCGGTGGCCCCTTCCCTGGTCCGTTCTCAGCGGCGGGAACGACGGAGGACCAAACGGCGAGGCTGTTTGGTGGAGGCAACGCCAGGAATGCCCGCAGTGAAAACAGGCTGTTGAAGAACCGTGCGAAGCTGTTGAAAGGTGGCTGAAGTGATACAAACGTCGCCGGAAGCCGAATGCGGCGGGCATGGAAGGGCGTAGAGCCTAGCTGAGACCGCCCTGATGACTCAATGGAGGAGGAATGGGGGGCGATGGCGGAGGAGGAGTTTACGGCAGACGGTGGGGAGGGGGGGCGATGGCGGAGGAAGGGGCTTACGACAGACGTGGGGGCAGGAACCGGCTGGTGATGTTGAGGCCGGTTGCCGGCCGTGCATCAAGAAACCCATGGGCATGGTCCTAAGCCGTTGTCTGGGACGCGATTTTCACAGCTCGCTTTTCTGCATAGCCAACGGAGTTTTTGGTCTTCCTAGGCTGTAGGTCAGTGTTGGGGGTCGGTGAATGAGTTCTCATGGAATTCTCAATGGAATGCCGCAACAGCCCATTTTCATTGAGAATGCAAGTCCTTTTTCGCATGTTCAGCCCAATTCAGGCTGTACGGTCAGTGTTGGGGGTCGGTGAATGAGTTCTGAATGGAATTACGTGTACCTCTTCACCTAATGATATTCCTATTGGTTAATAAAAATACCCATTTACCCGGAAAAAAAAAGTTCTGAATGGAATTCTCAATGGAATGCCGTTACAGCCCATTTTCATTGAGAATGCAAGACCTTTTCGTATGTTCTGGCTGTACGGTCAGTGTTGGGGGTCGGTGAATGAATTCTGCATGAATGGAACTTTCATACGCCGCGCTGAGTCGGTGGAAGATCGAGCCACAAAAGAGGCAGGAGAGGCATCATTGGGAGAGGCGTGCCAACCCCGAGCGAGACGATGGTGAATTCGATCAAATTGGCTGATTGCAATAATTTTGCGGAGCTAGAATAATCGCTCGTGACGGCCTTTAGTAAGGAGCACGACATGGCCCATCTGCTATACTCGATGGCGACGATGAAATAGTGGGATTTGATGAGGTGCAGGCTGCGCTTTGCGCATGCCCCGGTGTGCAGTTGCCAAATCTTCCACCTGCGAGCATTGCGCGAGGGAAGGCGGACATTACTGAGTGCATTCGCAAGCAGGTCGCCCAGCGTTCCACGGCAATGAAGCAAGCCAAGGCCACCCCGCGCCACAAGCGCCGGCCTCCCATCATTCCTGATTCAGACTCTGATGACTAGCCTTGCCGCATGTGGCTTTTAATTTTTCATGGCTGCCCTACCTTCTCGGTGCATGCTTTGCGGCTAGCAGCCTTGTGATCAACACATTCCGTGTCTTATGACCTTGGTTCATAGGTTTATTACATGTCCTTACAATTGGTAGAACATATATCAAATGGGATAAAACCATATTTGGGTGAACAGGTTTCATGGCTCATGGCTCATCTATTTTTTTTCAATGGGATATGACGTAAAAGCTGGCAATGTGCATTTTCTAAATGCTGCCTGCAAGAATCCAACTTGATATGAGTTCATTTGTTCACTATTCATATTTGTTTCATGTAAGTTAACCGAGAAAATGACGAAAAACTGCAAATGTATGCTGTCACATGTCACCATTTGAGCTCAGAATGAGCCCAATTTTTGTGGGTGGTCTATTTTCATGGTCTAGATGCTGCCTGCAAGAATCCAGCCTGAAATGAGTTCATTTGTTCACTATTCATATTTGTTTCATGTAAGAAAAGGGGGAAAATGACGAAAAACTGCACATGTATGCTGTCACATGTCACCATTTGAGCTCAAAATGAGCCCAATTTTCGTGGGTGGTCTATTTTCATGGTATAAATGCTGCCTGCAAGAATCCAGCCTGATATGAGTTCATTTGTTCACTATTCATATTTGTTTCATGTAAGAAAAGGGGGAAAATGACGAAAAACTGCACATGTATGCTGTCACATGTCACCATTTGAGCTCAGAATGAGCCCAATTTTCGTGGGTGGTCTATTTTCATGGTATAAATGCTGCCTGCAAGAATCCAGCCTGAAATGAGTTCATTTGTCCACTATTCATATTTGTTGCATGTAAGAAAAGGGGGAAAATGACGAAAAACTGCACATGTATGCTGTCACATGTCACCATTTGAGCTCAGAATGAGCCCAATTTTTGTGGGTGGTCTATTTTCATGGTCTACATGCTGCCTGCAAGAATCCAGCCTGATATGAGTTCATTTGTCCACTATTCATATTTGTTTCATGTAAGAAAAGGGGGAAAATGACGAAAAACTGCACATGTATGCGGTCAAATGTCACCATTTGAGCTCAGAATGAGCCCAGTTTTTGTGGGTGGTCTATTTTCATGGTCTAGATGCTGCCTGCAAGAACCCAGCCTGATATGAGTTCATTTGTTCACTGTTCATATTTGTTTCATGTAAGAAAAGGGGGAAAATGACGAAAAACTGCACATGTATGCTGTCACATGTCACCATTTGAGCTCAGAATGAGCCCAATTTTTGTGGGTGGTCTATTTTCATGGTCTAGATGCTGCCTGCAAGAATCCAGCCTGATATGAGTTCATTTGTTCACTATTCATATTTGTTTCATGTAAGAAAAGGGGGAAAATGACGAAAAACTGCACATGTATGCGGTCAAATGTCACCATTTGAGCTCAGAATGAGCCCAATTTTTGAGGGAGGTCTATTTTCATGGTCTAGATGCTGCCTGCAAGAACCCAGCCTGATATGAGTTCATTTGTTCACTGTTCATATTTGTTTCATGTAAGAAAAGGGGGAAAATGACGAAAAACTGCACATGTATGCTGTCACATGTCACCATTTGAGCTCAGAATGAGCCCAATTTTGTGGGTGGTCTATTTTCATGGTCTAGATGCTGCCTGCAAGAATCCAGCCTGATATGAGTTCATTTGTTCACTATTCATATTTGTTGCATGTAAGAAAAGGGGGAAAATGACGAAAAACTGCACATGTATGCGGTCACATGTCACCATTTGAGCTCAGAATGAGCCCAATTTTTGTGGGTGGTCTATTTTCATGGTATAGATGCTGCCTGCAAGAACCCAGCCTGATACGAGTTCATTTGTTCACTGTTCATATTTGTTTCATGTAAGAAAAGGGGGGAAATGACGAAAAACTGCACATGTATGCTGTCACATGTCACCATTTGAGCTCAGAATGAGCCCAATTTTTGTGGGTGGTCTATTTTCATGGTATAAATGCTGCCTGCAAGAATCCAGCCTGATATGAGTTCATTTGTTCACTATTCATATTTGTTTCATGTAAGAAAAGGGGGAAAATGACGAAAACTGCACATGTATGCTGTCACATGTCACCATTTGAGCTCAGAATGAGCCCAATTTTTGTGGGTGGTCTATTTTCATGGTCTGAAGGCTGGATGACCCCTGCTTTATTGACAAATATAAGGATTTAATCACATGTGGAAAAATTGAGTAAAATTTATGAAATTGAGCAAACACTTATGAATCCCCTCAAACGCATGGGCGCTGTTGCTATGGCTGCGCTGGCGCTAGGGCTAGGGCATTCCTTGGTGTGCTGGGCCGACCCAGCATTTCCGTTCATATGCCCAGGCTAACAACGGCACTTGTGTGTTTTGCATGTGGTGCTGTGTGTGTGCAGGTCATGGGGGCATGCCTTGCGGCCGTAACCCTAAGTCAACACCTACGTTGGCGGAAATTGGCGCTGACAAGCAGACGGTGGACGAGCTTCTCGCCCCGCTGGGCTGTCCACCCTGGGATGAAGCAACTGGCAGCGTGAAGGTTTATGCTAGTGCAGTAGTCGGTGCCAGGACCATTACGACTGGGGAGGTCAGGTGCTTCCACACTGATGCATACCCGGAAGGTCAAGTGGCGACGGCAGACTCATTGGCATACCAGGCGGCGGACAATGTGGACGCTGAATTTTGGTTTGCTGAGGTTGGCACCATCTTCATGCTGACGCCTGCTGAGGGGGCCATGGGGAGCATGTGGTTTGTCCCGATTTGGTTTGAGTCAGGGAATGCAGAGGACGTTCAGGGCAAGCCCATGTTCAACATGGACGAAACTTGGACGGACTGTCCTGTGTTCACCAAAGACATGACACTGTCCTCGCAGTGGAAAGCCAACGGGAAGTATCCACAGCCTCTGTCCTACCTGGGGTCACAGGTCCGACTGTTGCATCAGTGCTGGCGGCGTGGTTGCGAAACCAAATGCAAAGTAAAGCATGTGGCGGCACGTGTAGGTGACACCACATCAGAACCAGTCCTACAGGTGAAGCACGACCACCTTGGGAACAACCACTATGTGCTGGATGCGTTTGATTGGGCGTGCCCAGCGTACTATCGTGACCTGCACATGGGGGCGTGACGGACCAGCATGGGAAACGATGACCTGCATAGGATGGCCGTGTCAGATAATCACGGCATTTTGTAACGTAGGGAGCCAGTGTATTTATATTGTTGGCCATGTGGCTGAGGTTGTGAGCATCCCATTCGTCATGCTCGTGCCCAGTTTGCGTGTGCCCAGTTTTGGGGACATTGTATTTATATTGTTGGCCATGGGGCTGAGCTAGGTTGTGAGCATCCCATTCGTCATGCGAGGGCCCAGTTTGCGGTGCCCAGTTTTGGGGACATTGTATTTATATGTGTTGGCCATGGGGCTGAGGTTGTGAGCATCCCATTCGTCATGCTCGTGCCCAGTTTGCGGTGCCCAGTTTTTGGGACATTGTATTTATATTGTTGGCCATGGGGCTGAGGTTGTGAGCATCCCATTCGTCATGCTCGTGCCCAGTTTGCGTGTGCCCAGTTTTGGGGACATTGTATTTATATTGTTGGCCATGGGGCTGAGGTTGTGAGCATCCCATTCGTCATGCTCGTGCCCAGTTTGCGTGTGCCCAGTTTTGGGGACATTGTATTTATATTGTTGGCCATGGGGCTGAGGTTGTGAGCATCCCATTCGTCATGCTCGTGCCCAGTTTGCGTGTGCCCAGTTTTGGGGACATCCTATTGTGATGTTTTTCTGTATTCATATACGTGGTAAGGGAACGACCCATTAGGAAATTATCTGAGACTTTGCAATTGAAGTCGGACAAGTTCTATGCTCCATGTACACTGCATGATACACCTGGATATCAAATATTACATAACTTGGTTAAGGTTTCGTTCCATCACTCCGAGGGCTCCTGATCTGTGGCTCGCCATGCAATGGGAGCACGAGTTTAAGTAATTGATGTGACCTTTTGTGGATGCCCTACCTAACGCGAAGGCATGATCATCTTCCCATGCAGTGAGCAGTTTAATTGAACCTGGGGCCAGTCTTTTTAAGGCAACGAGACAAGTGGGGCGTCATATTAATAGGTACATGAATTAATTAGTTAATGAGGAACATCACTCCGTTGGGAGTCAATGGAGCACATATCCCTGAGAAGGGGCATATGGCTTTAAAGACATCCTGGGCTACTTCATGCAAGGGTGGTTACTTCATGCAAGGTTAACGTCGTGCTCCCTTTCTGCTTGATGGATGGATGGATGGATGGATGGATGGATGGATGGATGGATGGATGGGTGGGTGGGTGGGTGGGTGGATGGATGGATGGATGGATGGATGGATGGATGGATGGATGGGTGGGTGGGTGGGTGGGTGGGTGGGTGGGTGGGTGGGTGGGTGGGTGGGTGGGTGGGTGGGTGGGTGGGTGGGTGGGTGGGTGGGTGGGTGGGTGGGTGGGTGGGTGGGTGGGTGGGTGGGTGGGTGGGTGGGAGGGTGGGTGGGTGGGTGGGTGGGTGGGTGGGTGGGTGGGTTGGTGGTGGGTGGGTGGATGGATGGATGGATGGATGGATGGATGGATGGGTGGTGTGGGTGGGTGGGTGGGTGGGTGGGTGGGTGGGTGGGTGGGTGGGTGGGAGGGTGGGTGGGTGGGTGGGTGGGTGGGTGGGTGGGTGGTGGGTGGATGGATGGATGGATGGATGGATGGATGGGTGGGTGGGTGGGTGGGTGGGTGGGTGGGTGGGTGGGTGGGTGGGTGGGTGGGTGGGTGGGTGGTGGGTGGGTGGGTGGGTGGGTGGGTGGGTGGGTGGGTGGGTGGGTGGTGGTGGGTGGGTGGGGGTGGGTGGGTGGGTGGGTGGGTGGTGGTGGGTGGTGGGTGGGTGGGTGGGTGGGTGGGTGGGTGGGTGGTGGGTGGGTGGTGGGTGGGTGGGTGGGTGGGTGGGTGGGTGGGTGGGTGGGTGGGAGGGTGGGTGGGTGGGTGGTGGACTACTTACACAATACAATAATCTATAGTGCTTAACGGTTGGGGGATGATGCAGACGATATTTGTTTAAACTTTTGTGTAATTATTTTCTAATGAGATTAGCATAGTACTCCGTGGCATGCCTTGGCGCATGACACGCAAGTACTTACTTACTTACTTACTTACACAATCACTGGGCAAACGCTATCTGCGAGACCCTGGTTGCCCAATCGCCTTGCCGTGCTGATGCCCTTGAAAAAAATGCGGCGATTTTCCACCTGGTACGCGGCACCAGCATGCACATGTGCTCCATGCCACAAGACAACATCACCAGGATTGAGCATCACCTCAGTTTTTCCCTCCCCCTCTTGGAGATGTCCCTCTTCCTATAATGTCGGATACTATTGTCGTACGAAACCCAACGTGTGTCGGGTTGTACAGCGATGATGCAACTTACTGGGAAGTATACCTCCATGCCAAACTTCACGTGTAAGATCGGAATGGGGCCCTTGTTCTTTGCAGTTAGCCAGGCTTCGGAGCACCAGCAACTCACGTGGCTTAGGCACGTAGGACATGTCCAGCGCAGCATGCAGGATCTTGACCGCCAATCCCACGACGAGCTTCCCAAACGGGCTGTCTTCGTCGATAAGGGCTTGGCTACGTTGCTTTGGAGGGAATGAAAACGTCTTGGTGTTCTCGTTGTACTTCCGAAAAATTCTGTCAAATTTAGTATCCGGCATGTCTTGCGCAGCATTCAGCATCTGCACGCGTACTTCCTCGCTTACGATGCCTCGTATGACAGTGTATCCCCTCTCCCTGATATCCGCCGCACACTTCTTTTGTAAAGGGGTTTCGGCAATGTTCCTCTCACGCAATGCCACGTTTTCAATCGCCGTTTCCCCGGCATTCTTCCGGTTGCCCACACGGTGGTTCTCTTCGGCTTTCAATGAGGCGGGCGTTTTTTTCTTGGCAGGAACCTTCTTGGCCGCCTCCCGCCTTGCTTTTTGCCTTTCCGCCTGCTGCTTCCTATATGCCATCAATCCACCAGCCCTCTTGATAGCAGCTTTCTGGTCGATGTCGCGCCACCTGTTTGCCTTCATAATTTTGGCTTGCATCTTCTTCATGGCTTTGCACGCCTTGGCGACTTCCTGCTCACTAGCCAAGTCGGATTCCATCATATACCGGCAAAGAAAACAGGGTTTAAAAGCAACCGAGTATATGTAAAGGCTATCGATCGTGCTGTTTAGGGTTAAATACCAACCTTCAGTACAAAAATTAATTGGCGGGCTGCCATGCACAACATCGGGTCGCTGCGTACCTGCCGTGGGAAGGAGGGGGGTGATACACAAATACCGTACAAGTGATACACAAATACCGTACAAGTGATACACAATTGCAGCCAGGACAACAGCGGGTCGCTGCGTACCTGCCGTGGGAAGGAGGACAAGTGATACACAAATACGCTACAAGTGATACACAACTGCCGCCAGTATAACAGCGGGTCGCTGCGTACCTGCCGTGGGAAGGAGGACAAGTGATACACAAATACGCTACAAGTGATACACAAATACGCTACAAGTGATACACAATTGCAGCCAGGGCAACAGCGGGTCGCTGCGTACCTGCCGTGGGAAGGAGGACAAGTGATACACAAATACTCTACAAGTGATACACAACTGCCGCCAGTATAACAGCGGGTCGCTGCGTACCTGCCGTGGGAAGGAGGACAAGTGATACACAAATACGCTACAAGTGATACACAATTGCAGCCAGGACAACAGCGGTCGCTGCGTACCTGCCGTGGGAAGGAGGACAAGTGATACACAAATACGTGTCTGTATTGAGGTAGTGCCACGCGAATGGTTTTACAGTGCAGTGCAGGCAGCGCTATAATGTGTACCCCCGATCACGTGAGCCTGAGCTAATTATTGGATCACGCAGCGACGGTAATTACTTTGCAGGCAGTACGCAACCGTAGCAATGGACGCTAAAGATCGTCGACCCGTTTGGGAGTCACAAGAGTTTAAAGCCGCGATGGAATATGCGCGCAGTAATTTCGAAGTGGAGGTAAGTTCCTTCATGAGTACTCACATTGTAGTATTGCTTGTGATTCATCGGCGGGTATATGTATCTCATGGGTAAGAATGTCCCGTTGGAAGCACCGTTTCGGGTCGCGGGGTATCTGCTGCCGACCAATAAATCCATGGTTACTGACTGTCTTTGATGGCAGTGCTAATCATGGCGCGTGACCATCATTACATAACGGTCCTGGGTTTGTCGAGCGGGTGCCTGCGTGTGTCTCGCTGTGCGTCTCTGCCCTTGCACCGCAGGCGCAACAGTATCAGCGGCCCGAGCAATTCGCGCAAGCGTCCAAAGGGTTTGAGAGCACATCCAACTGGGAGAGACTGGGGGTATCAAAGTTCATGCTAGACGCATTGAAGGGCCGTCGGCCGCGCAAGGGCCGTGGGCCGCGGGCCGTGGGCCGTGCTCATTTTCAGCCTGTCGCAGCTGGTAATGAGGCCATGGAGAAGCCCGGAGAGGTGGCGGGGACCGAGGAGAGTGATGAGGGCGAGGGAGAGGTTGCGCAGGCGGTCAGCGGTGAGAAGAATAAGAAGAAGAAGAATGTGAAGGAGACACCGTATTTGGTTGCGGTAAGTTCCCCTTTGCTTCTTCATGTGCTGCACGTGTACATGGATGTTTGTATACTACTACGAAGTTAGAGGAAGCATGAACAGCAATGCTGGACATGTGTGGACTGTTCTTCTCATGTGTTGTTGCTGTAAACCGTGGCTGTGCTGATTTGTGCATATCCTTGACATGTGTGCAGAGGAAGCAACTAACGCGGGCGGTTGATTATTGGAGCGGCCAGTGTCTGAAGGAGAAGAGGGGATGGAAGGATGCCAGGTTACACAAAAAGGCCACAGGCACGCCTGGGGTAGAGGGCCCATCGCAGGGAGCCGTCACGGGGCACGCCACCGGTGAGCCTATGGAGATGCAGGACCCAGTGGGTGCGTGCTCGCAGGCGGCAGCTGTACCTAGAGAAGGGTTGTCGGGACCGCCGGGGTATTCACTTGTCAGGGAGGCCGCGGCGTTGTGTCAGATGATGTGCGACCGCGCAGTGGCGTCGTTGCCCCACCTGGCGGCTCCGTTGGTTAATGCGGGGGAGGGCTCCTTCGAGCCGCGCACGCTGGCACACATGGCACTGTCTGCTCAGGTAGGCGACTGTGTGATTGCTTGTTGCATGCAACATGTTGACGACAATCTTTATTTGCATATGGGAACAGCGCGTTGATGACTTATTCATATCTGACAGCATTATGTGGCCTGATGTTTCTCTCCGGATGACGTACAAAAATGTGAGGCACAGCACACGCATATGCCGCTCCCTGCGTTAGCGGGCGATGACGGCAGTCACGGAGGCGTGTGCGCCTCTGGACATGTGAATATCGGCTGTACTCTTTGCTGATACTGCATGAATGACTCAATGCGTAACCCGCTTTCTCTCAGCACTCAATCTGTGGCACGAGAGGGGTGAGGGGGGGCGGCATTGGATCGACCACATACTGAAGAGATGTAGAAGCATACAGATGGGAGGGGAAGCCAAAGTTACAGTTGCAAGGAGACGTGTCCAAGGGGGGAGGGGGGCAGAGAATTGGAATTGAGTAGGATGATGCAGCCAGATGGTATTGGCAACAGGACGGAAAGAATGTGGGTGTAATGGGTGCTGGCATGCATGGACGAGTGTCATAGGGTGCTGGTATGCGTGGATGGGTGTAATGGGGTGCTGGCATGCGTGGATGGGTGTAATGGGGTGGTGGCATGCGTGGATGGGTGTAATGGGGTGCTGGCATGCGTGCACGAGTGTAATGGGGTGCTGGCATGCGTGCACGAGTGTAATGGGGTGCTGGCATGCATGGATGGGTGTAATGGAAGAGAATACGCATCCTTTTTGCCGGGGGCCTTACACCTTTCCCCTAAACTCCTTGTTTTACTTTATTCTGTGGGAACATGCAGCTGGGAGGCATCCACATGCATGGAGTAACGGCTCCACTTGGGCAGCCAGGACATGCGACCACTGGGCAGCCCCCCGAGGGCCTGGCAACGGCAGGGAGACTAACGGCAGGGAGACGGCCGAAGAAGCAGGCAACTGGGCAGCCGGGGAGGGCGGCACAGGGGCCGGGGGCAGAGGCGGAGGCGGCGGGGACGGGGGGGGCCGAGGGAGTTCCAGAGACGAGGGGTGCGGAGGTGGGGCCGGTGGCGGATGCGGCGGGGAGGAAGGCGGAGGCGGCGGGGACGGGGGGGACGAGACAGTTCCAGAGACGATGGCGGAGGAGGGGGAGACGGGGGCCGAGGCGGGGAGGAAGGCGGAGGCGGCGGGGACGGGGGGGGCCGAGGGAGTTCCAGAGACGAGGGGTGCGGAGGTGGGGCCGGTGGCGGATGCGGCGGGGAGGAAGGCGGAGGCGGCGGGGACGGGGGGGACGAGACAGTTCCAGAGACGATGGCGGAGGAGGGGGAGACGGGGGCCGAGGCGGGGAGGAAGGCGGAGGCGGCGGGGACGGGGGGGCCGAGGGAGTTCCAGAGACGAGGGGTGCGGAGGTGGGGCCGGTGGCGGATGCGGCGGGGAGGAAGGCGGAGGCGGCGGGGACGGGGGGGACGAGACAGTTCCAGAGACGATGGCGGAGGAGGGGGAGACGGGGGCCGAGGCGGGGAGGAAGGCGGAGGCGGCGGGGACGGGGGGGCCGAGGGAGTTCCAGAGACGAGGGGTGCGGAGGTGGGGCCGGTGGCGGATGCGGCGGGGAGGAAGGCGGAGGCAGCGGGACGGGGGGGGACGAGGGAGTTCCAGAGACGAGGGGTGCGGAGGTGGGGCCGGTGGCGGATGCGGCGGGGGGGAAGGCGGAGGCGGCGGGGAGGGGGTGGGGGAGGGAGTTCCAGACTCGAGGCATGCGGAGGTGGGGCCGGGGGGGAAGGCGGAGGCGGCGGGGAGGGGGTACGTGGAGGTGGTTGAGTTAGGGTCCTCCACCGATGAGGAGGACCGCGGCACGGTCATTGGGAAGCCAAAAAAGAGGAAGAGGAAGGTGGCTGAAAGTCAGGGATCGACGCCGGCGGCGAAGGAGGTAGTGGCGTCGCCAGGGCCGCAGACGAGGAGGAGGCGGGCTGCACAGCAGGCTGCGGAGACGTCGAACACGGGGGGGAAGGACGGAGATCCAGACTCGAGGGGTGTGGAGGTGGGGACGGGGGGCAAGGCGGAGGCGGCGGGTACGGGGGGGACGAGGGAGTTCCCGAGACGATGGCGGAGGAGGGGGAGACGGGGGGGAAGGCGGAGGCGCTGCAGAAGGGGAAGCGTGGTGCGAGGCAGAGAGCGGAGGCGGCGATGAAGGTAGTGGTGGTGGTCGATCCTCAGGCGAGTGCGGCGGCAGAGGGGACGGTGGGGAAGCCGCCAGGGCCACAGTCGAGTGAGAAGGCAGCGGGGGTGAAGGCGGGAGACTGCGCCGATCTTCCCGTCGACCTTGCTGGGGATGATGATGATGCAGGGACTGCCAGCCCTGTGGAGATCGATCGCACCACTGACCCGGCATTTCCGCCTGAGTGTCCTGGTCCCGACGAGGACTGCAGGCACTGCACGGAGAGTGCGGAACTGTTGAGAAAGCACGGTGAGCACAGGGTGAAGGCTGGCCGGGAGCACACGGGGGCATGGGGGAAAAACAGCTGTGCCCCAGACGCTGCCATCGAGTTTGCCAACGCGGGAGCTGCGGTGGTGTCTGGTGGCGGGGTCGGGCTAGCACAGCTTCTCACGGGTCGAGCGAGGGGTCGCGCCCATGACCCCAGCGATGCGAGCTGGGCACGTGCATCATCCGGTGGTTTATCGCTATCGATACAGAGCCGCGCAAGAATTACGAGAAGTGGCAGAAGAGGGTGCACAAAGGATGCGCTGATGCAGCGCAGGTGCCGGTGGGCAAACACCTGGGTGCTGGCAGCTGCTTGACGACTGTGATGTGGCATCTGCAGGGGTGCGACCTCCGCGAAGTAGGCCACACATGTCGCCCCACGGAGGAGCTGCTCGTGAAGCTTCCTATCGACTGCCACATGAAGTGCACGCCATCGCGACGCAATGCTGGACACTCCATCGCCGAGGCCATCCAGATGGCGCTGACCCAAGGGTGCGGCACCAACGGTAAGACGTTGTGCACCCCTGGGTGCGCGGGTTTCCATGAACGCTCTGTACGAGTCTTCAAGACTGTCCCGACCATGATCCCGGTCTACGACTTCTTCATGGAGAGACTGCCGGCAAAGACTGCGCACCAACTGCCGGAAGAGATCGTGGTACGCATCACGGTGGGGGGCGAAGAGCGTAAAAGGTACGAGGTGACTGCGTGGCTCTGCGCCGTCCTCGTGTATCAACAGGAGAAGCACTGGCAGCTCCTACGGCGCGCTGGCAGGGCCGCGGCGTGGCGTGAAGTGGACAGTTTAGTTCACCCAGGAACACCGTGCCCTTGGAAGGTGCAATTGGCGACAGGGCCAAGGACACGCTAGCCTGCATGTATATTGTGGCTGAGGCACACCCTCTTTAGGTGTTCACCATGCACGCATGTATCCTGGGGTTCCCGGCTTTGTCTCAATAGCTGCAGCTCCAGTTTCATCCTGTCATGGCCTGACAGGAGCATTGGTCCAAAACTTGAATCCTGGACACATGTATGGAGTGAGAGATGTATTCCTGGACGAATGCATGATGAACAAGGCCCACATGGATCGAGCACACTTGTTGCCCACATTGCATTAATGCCCATGCAGCTTTGTCAAGAAGGCTCCACGCCTATGATAATATGTTTTACTATACCCAGGGTAAGGATGACCCTGCATGGTGTCAAGGAGACAGCCTGGTGTGATTGCATCCCCTATGCATCTGCTGACCTTGGGACTGTTTTAAATATATTGCACCCACACTGTATAGATGCCAGGCGGTGCTACTGAGCATTTCAGATGGCAGCTGTGACCTGACTAGATCCTTTATACTGAAAGAAGGACGGGTGTATCAGTTCCCCTGTTGTTGTGTATAGCCATCAAGGATATCATGGTAGCTAGCATTATATTAAGTGAGACAACTATAATTCTTAGGGTTATTTTGCTCCACGAGGGCCCCAGCAGGAGCGAGTTACTAAAGTCTGGGCCGCTGTTTTTAGGCTATATAGTAGTGGACCTACATGTACATAGCACCGTCTTGGGGAGACATCCACTATCTTTGTTGGGGAAAAGAAGTTGTCCGCGACCCCACAACGGCCACACGATACTATTCCATGAATTAATTTGTTATGTTCGAAAGGTACGTGTTACAAATATAGGAATTAATAACATGAAATCATGTAACACATGTGCAGCTGACTAGGGGCATATTAGTTGTCTCACTTCAAATATGGCGTTGGATCACCATGCGTCCATGTCCCAGCTATTAATAGGGTTTTTACTACATTATGGGATACGCGCTGTTGGTGTTGGGTGTAAACTGACACCTACTCGATCTGGGTGCACAAGTGCACACGCACCTCCATGTATTCCAGGAAGCACGCTAGACAGGACCCCTAGCGTAGAGAGCTTAGATACAACAGTGTTGGCTTCATGTTGTAAATAGCTTTGACCGGTAGGATTGCGTGTCCCCATCCATCCATCCATCCATCCATTGCGTGTCCCCATCCATCCATCCATCCATCCATCCATCCATCCATCCATCCATCCATCCATCCATCCATCCATCCATCCATCCATCCAAAGAGAACATAGAACTGTTTTGTAGATAGCTTTGACCGGTAGGATTGCGTGCACCCCTCCCTCCCTCCCTCCCTCCCTCCCTCCCTCCCTCCCTCCCTCCCTCCTCCTCCCTCCCTCCCTCCCTCCCTCCCTCCCTCCCTCCCTCCCTCCTCCCTCCCTCCCTCCCTCCCTCCCTCCCTCCCTCCTCCCTCCCTCCCTCCCTCCCTCCCTCCCTCCCTCCCTCCTCCCTCCCTCCCTCCCTCCCTCCCTCCCTCCCTCCCTCCCTCCCTCCCTCCCTCCCTCCCTCCACCCTAAACCCTCCCTCCCTCCCTCCCTCCCTCCATCCATCCGGGTTAATGCTCCGTGATGTCCCAGTGGAAGCACGAGTTTAATAAATATAATTAATTAATGTGGACATGTGTGTGCATGGGCAAAAGCTGGCTAACTCAATCAAAAGACGTGATAATAATTTAGTACTTAATAAGTTAATTAATAAGACATGTGCACCGTGTGTACAACAGGCATCAGTAATCACCGATAAGTAAACCAAGGCAACCACGATGTTAGATCATGGCTCCAAGTCGACAAAGCTGCTGTCACGGTATCCTACATGTCCTAACCCCTGACACGCGGGAGGGGCACCGTGTTCCGTGGTGTCCCTGGAGCGTTCTCTGGGCAAGGCCTGGAAACAAAAGGCCGAGCATTGCGAAACAACTCCTCCACTTCAGACATCGTGGGTACCGGGAAAGCAAGGGGGCCCAACCTTTTGGTGTGGTAATAGACATTGTGACACAAGTTAAATAGCCCTGAATCCACAGAATTCACGAAGAGAGCGCGGCCCTTATGCCGAAACAAGGATACCACCATTACAAGGAAGGAGTACACATCATGGTCTCGCTGCGCTGTCACCACCCCTCCTGTCATGCCGGGCTGGTCCACTGTTGCGGGATGCCACCGAGGCTGACGATCCTTACCAGCCTGATGCGTGAAAATCCGTTCCCCCCTCTTGTCGCCAGGCCGAGATCTGAAATACGGATTATCGGATGTGCACTTCCTGGCGCCATGGTGTAGAGAAAATTATCGAGCTTGACGTCATTGTGTATAATGTTAACGGCGTGCAAGCCAGCCAATGCCTTTGCACAGTCTGCAAGGACGCTGGGTGAGCAAACTTCGAAAACACGCTGATTTTCCGGGGCATCACGGGCAGCATGCAAGTCACCACTCATTCTCTCCATGACAATACCACCTACTTCACCGCACGTGGACCAGAGCCCTTCTACTGCAGGGCAGACCTGCGGGCCAGCTATAGACATGAAACCGGCCTCCTTGGCCACTGCCACAACGGCGGTTATAACAGCCTCCTGGTAGTTCACCAGCAGCGTGTCTCGTCGAAGGCTTGCCAGCTTTACCACTAGCGTAGCCTCGCCACCTGGTGCACTCGAGCTAGCAGGGATAGCGTAAAACGTGCCATGAGCACCTTTTCCTATCCGGTCACCTGACAATTTCACTGCGATGACATGCGTCAACTTGCTAGCGCTGTGAGAAACCTTTTGATCATAATTCGTCAACCGCTGCAATGCAATGCTCCAATCCGACGGTGCATTGGTTTGCAGCTCAACGTCCCTGCGAGCGTGCGAGTCCGCGGCGTTGAACACACGCGACACCCTATGCAAAGCGGTGCATGTACGCAGTCTGTAAGTCCGTGAATTAAAAGCCTGTCTCGCCCTTAATGCCGACAGGGTTCCCGGCGACAGGTCCTGTCTGTTGGTCGACATTTTTCTTTTGCAGCTGGCCATTGTAGGTAGGTATGAATGATCTCGATGCTGTCAATTACGATGATACACGAGGTTGTCTATACCTAGGATCGAGAGCTTCTTCTTGTATGGCAATGCCGGCTGGGCGATGACGGTGACGGCCGTCACCGTCATCGCCCTCGACGGGCGTGATGAAAAGTACCTGGTTGATAGGCGGCAGCTATTCACAATATAGGCCGTTTTTTATTACTCCGAATAAAGAGTTAAGAGGTTGGCCCTCGGCAGGGCGATGACGGGGCGCTGACGGGGCGATGACGGGGCGATGACGGGGCGTTCACGCGCGTGATGAATACAACCTGTTTGATAGGCAGCGGCTATTAATTAATTAATTAAACTCGTGCTCCCGTTGGGGAGTCACGGAGCACCGAAGTGCTTTTAATCCCTGTGTGTGCACTACAGGAGAAAGGGCAGAGACCCCCAGTCTCCTTCATGCCAAAGGCATGCCACAGCTGCAATCGGGCGCGGCTAGCTAAAAGGACAGGCTAACGATCCGGCAAACTGTGGGTGCAATAAGACCCATGTGAGCATGTCATAGCAAGGAGCGTGGGCAAGTAATCTGAACATAGCCAGGGCGTAGCATGGCTGTACTAGAACTAGGCTAAGGCTATGGCTGGTTGTGTACCGTGCGTTGGCGGCACGTGACTAGGTTTGTTGGCACAGCTAGGCAAACATTCTAGGCATGGCTGCCTTAGCGACAGTGACTCCAATGGTTACAAGCTAGGGCTATTGCTATTCTAGCCCGCTGGGGGCGTCCACATCTTGTGGTTGATCATCAGGTCCCCGCCCCTCCAGTACACCTTGGGCTTCTGGGGGTCCTGCTTATGGCGGAGGTATTCCGGCCACAGGTCGCGTCGCTGCTGTTGCTGAGCGGGGGTTAGGTCGTCATCCAGCGTCCAGGTGAGGTCGTGCAACCGCTTGCGACGAGAGAGGAACCGCTGCTTATCCTCAGGGGAGATGAAGGTGAGCAGGACTGGTGGGGTGGCCGCCTTGTCCCGTGAGTGGGGAAGGCGGTGGCACCCACGCAGTTCTACCTCACCTACCAGGCCCATGAGGGTAAGAAGCTGTTTCTTGATCTCGTCAGCAAGGGAGGTTGACGTCTCACCTGGCTTCTGGGGGAAGCGACGTAGCACCACTCGGCACTCGCGGCGAGCGCGATCGGTGACCTCCCGTTGCTGGGCCTGGCGGTGGTCCTCCAGCTCCTGGAGCTTCGTGGCGATGGCGTCGGTGGTGGAGGCGGTCGCTGTCCGCAGCAGGTCCGCGTAGGAGAGCGGGAGGTCACCAGCATCCTGCCGGGGTGGCTGGGAGGCAATGGTGGCCGTCTGCTCCGCTAGCTTTGGGACCTGTGTGGCCAGGGCCTCGGTGTGGGCGGTGATGGCCTCAAGCTTCTTCATGAGCACGCCGCACTTGCCTTCCACCTGGTTAAGGCGAGAGACAAGTGCAGCATGCGTTTCCGAAGCCTGCGCCGCGGTGTGTAGCGCCGTGAACTGTGGTTGTAGCTTGTGGACGACCTTGGTTTCCACGTTGGAGACCCGGGCCTCGACCGTGTTGAGCGTGGTGTTCAGCGAGGTCATCTTCTCGGCCAGCGGCCAGGTCACGTGCTCCTCCAGCACTGCGCGGATGTCATCCTTGCAGAGGGAGGAAGCCGATGGGGCTGCCGGCTGTGCGGGGGCTGGGGCGTTGAGTGCGTTCCAAAGTTCTCTGTGGATGGCGCCGAAGCTGCGCTGGTAGTAGCTGGTCAAGATAGACTCGCGTTGGCGGGATTCGGCACAGGTGTAGAGCCAGGACGTGTCGCGGTAGTCGATAGCCGCCCTCCCTCTCCAGGGCACAAAGAGCTTCCGCTCCTGTGTGAGGAACTGGAGAACTTCGACGACTTCCTGCGGCGACAGCTGCTGCCACTCGAGGAGGGAGAACATTCCGTCGCCGGGCAAGAATTTGCTCCATTTGTGGCGATCGTGGCATGGTTTCTTGGGCTCAGGCGAGGCGCTTGGCGAGGGTTTGGCGGGTAAGCCTGGCGGCTGAACAATGGCGAGGGCGAGAGGGTTGGGCTGGGCGCTGGGAAGCTGTGCCAGCTCCTTTTCCAGCCCTCGTTTTGCTTTGGTAGTCGTCATAGCTGGTCACGTGCGTAACTTTGTCTATACTGCGTGGCAGCCGTAACCGTTTATACTGGCAAGTGCGTCTTAGAAAGGCGCATCGAATGCAAGTGGTCTGACCGAATTTGGGGCTCAGACGCAAAAGATCTGAACTCCGCCGTCAGCCATACCGCCGTCAGCCATTTTCGCGTGGAACCTTTAACCTTTGCGGCTATTGGTAATATACTTTGTTGATTAAGAGAAGAGTTTAGATGTTGGCCCGTCGAGGGCGATGACGGTGACGAGCGTCACCGTCATTGCCCTCGACGGGCGTGATGAAAAGCCCATGTTTTATATGCGGTAGCTATTGGTAGTCCGTAGTATATAGGTCGTTGACTATCACTCCGAATAAAGAGTTAACAGGTTAAGGCCCTCGGCCGGGCGATGACGGGGCGATGACGGGGCGTTGACGCTCGTGATGAATAGGACCTGTTTGATAGGCGGCGGCTATTGCTAATATATAGGTCGGATATTTGTGTACCACCCCCCTCCTTCCCGCGGCAGGTACGCAGCGACCCGCTGTTGCATGTCCTGGCTGCAATTGTGTATCACTTGTACGGTATTTGTGTATCACTTGTAGCGTATTTGTGTATCACTTGTCCTCCTTCCCACGGCAGGTACGCAGCGACCCGCTGTTATACTGGCGGCAGTTGTGTATCACTTGTACGGTATTTGTGTATCACTTGTAGCGTATTTGTGTATCACTTGTCCTCCTTCCCACGGCAGGTACGCAGCGACCCGCTGTTATACTGGCGGCAGTTGTGTATCACTTGTAGCGTATTTGTGTATCACTTGTCCTCCTTCCCACGGCAGGTACGCAGCGACCCCTGTCGACCCGCTATTGCACTTCACCGCGTGCATCATTGCACATTAGGTGTGGCAGAAGATCACCATGCACCCTCCTTCCCACACAAATCTCTGCTGCCCATGTGCGGCGTGGACATACAACAACAACTACAACAACCTTCCCACAAATCTCACCACCCGGTTCTCAAGTCGAACGACGACATAACTTTTACGAGTCGACTTTTCCGCGCATACTGACTAACTAACTGTATCGCGGCGTGAACACTCGCGCAGACATCTCAGGTGCAGGCGGCAGCCTTTGCATTAGCGGACATGTCGAATGATCCAGGGGAGCGGTCCCCCATGAGCTCGGCGGATACGGGATCCTATCCCTCCGACTCGGAGGAGTCATTCCGGTCGGGAGGGACACTGTATTCGACGGAGTCGTTGCCGGCGGTAGTCGAAGAATTTTTGCGGACCCATTGCGATTTGGCAACGGTAACCGAGAATCTGTCCTTATCGCAGAAGAGCATTGCCGTACGATTACACCGCATGAGGGTTGCTGACCAGCACAGGCCTGATGAGCCGGCATGGTTCGGCCAAGATATGGAGCCCGGAATCCTCGGGTGCATTGTTGACCTACTCGGCCCCCTGGAACGCGCGAGGGTCAGCGTAATGAGCAAAGAAGTGCGTTTGATAGTGCAGCAGCACAAGTGGCAGATCAAGACCGGTATTCATTGGAGGGAGGCGGAGCATTTGGAGGAAGAGTACGGCCCTATTGACGACATCGCAGCACCAACGCGCATGCTCATCACTGGCACCTTATTCGATCCCACCCGGGCTAATCCCATCAGGAATAACAGCATCACGTTGGAGCTGTCTGCATCCACCCTGGAGGCATACGGCACCACATTTCGCAAGCTCATGTCGGATGTGAAGTCGCGTCTGCGCCGGCAGCCTCCCACCTGCCTGGGGAACTTGTTCTCGCTTCGCGACATTCCCGCAGACCTGGGCAGTCAGTGGAGCATGGAATACGTTGCCCAGTGGCGGCAACATGAAGACGAAAGGCGCGGCCACGACCTGCTGCCCCCAGAGGAAATGGAGAGGCAGCTCGTGGCAGAGTGGAACCACGTATGGCAGTCGCCGATCATGTGGGGTCTGTACAGCATTGTGGTCTTCACCAGCTGCCAGGCTTGGGGAGAGGGGTGGGAGTCCACGGGGCATACTAGGGACTATTGGGATCGTGCAGGGTGGGCAACTTTGCTGGAGTCCATGCCTACACTTGATCCCGTGGTTCTCGCCGGCGCCGTCTTGTTGACGCACCCAGCGGCTACCAACGTCCTTAAAGAGCGGTTGCAGGAGCCCTGCACGTTGCGGCTGCTGCGTGGAAGAGGGTCGCACCTGGTTGAGGAGGCACGGACAACGTGCATGCGCGACGGCAATCGATTTGGGCGGTCTACCCAGAACACGTATGGGCAGGCAGGACGCTTTCTGGGCGAGTGTGGCCGGTGGCTCTACACTATCAGTCGGAGTGCCGTCCCGACCCTCATGGGCGTGAAAGTGGTTACTCGTATCTAGAACACCAGTCTTTGTGGATGCGTTTCAGTCAGCTGTGATCGAGTTGCTGGTGGTTGTTACCTGTGGGACATTTCTTGTGGGGGGAGACTTGGTCCATATTCAGGCTTGTCTTACATGATGCAGTGGCACTTTCGGGCTGGAGGGTTAATTGTGGCCCGGCCTGCCGGTTTAGCTTCAGTGCTCTCATGTCGGCCTTTCCCTTGGCCTGTCGTGGTTTGTTGTTACCACCTATTGACAGTGCCAATATCTTTTGACAAGAGCTTTCAGTTATGTCTACTGTATTATTTTCAGGTCGTCTGTGACTGACGCCACATGGGATGAGATAGGAGGTACTCGGCTATCATTGCTAATTACTTTAATGCATGCCCATTGGGCCATGCATAGTGTATATTTTTCATGCATGCACGCCATTATGTATCGCTGGGTCCATCCCATCAAATGCTTGTTTATTGCCAGGTCTGGTGGAAGTCCGTAAGTACTTGCGTGTCATGCGCATGGGCATGTTTATAGTACTATGCTAATCTATTTAGAAACATAATTACACGGAAGTTACAAATCTCATCTGCATCATGCCCCAAGACACTACATTAAACAATCAAATAAAATTATAACATGCCTCCGTTGGGATATCATGTAGCACATATTCCTTGCTGAATGGGTGGAGGTGGGTCAAGCCGCGACATCGAAATAAGGTAACTCTAACCTATCTAGTCTACAAAATCCTAACTACACTTCTCCCCAAAGCGCCCCTTCCGCTTTGGGGGAGGGGGCTTGCCCACAGGGGCTGGCGTGTGAGCCGGGACATTGGTCATCCACCTCTTCTTGTTCTGCATAGGAACAGAGAGCGAAGAAGTTCGGTGTGGGGACCCCTTCTCGTGGTAATGCGTTACATGTACTCCCCACCGGGCTTTGCTCTTCATGGGTTCATAAAGACAACAATTATTCAGTAAGAATTAATAAATTAGGAACATATATCCGTTGGGAGTCACTGTTACACATATATACCTGCAAAGGGGCATATGATTTTAATACATTCTGAGCTACAACCTGCACGTGCATGGGTTTAGTTAACTGGCACCTATACTACAGGCCTGACATGGGGTGGAGCTTCAGTGCTTCCCCGCCTTCTCCTTCTCCCACACTGGGTGCTCCGCCTCCTTCTTCTCCGGCCCTGCCCGTGGGTGCACCGGCCCCGCCTCCTCCTTCTCCTCACGGGACGATTCGCGCTCCACGCATGGCTGCAGCATCAGTTATCACGGGCAAGACATAGCAGTAACCGCGCTATGGCTGTTCTAGCACCAGCCTAGCAGCCTGCCATGATCAGTCAGCAAACCCACGCCAGCTAAACCCTTGGCTGTCACAACCAGTCCATGCATCATTAAGTATGGGTACGGGGAAAGCTTCCCGCATATCCATGCCCATATGGATGGCAGCAACACAAGGACTGGCACCCTAGCCCCCCCGTGCACACACAAAAGCGTGGGTCGTGGCTTCCACGCCCCATCCGTCATGCATGACAGCGCGTAATTTACTCGCATTCACACCGGGCTGCATCCCAGCGCCGTTGCTGTCCCCATGTGACACGTCGGCTGATTAAGCAGATACACAGCTGAGTCTGATGTAAACCGCTAAACCCCAAACCCATGCACACCACAGTCAAGGACGCGTGCATGTCAAGCCATGCCAATTGTGAACCGTACAGCAATTTACTTTTCAAGCCTGAAGAGGTGTATAGGAGATAGTAGCCTGGAAGAGGTTACAGGGGCACATGTCCATTAGCGAGCGGAACAACACAGCATACACCCTACAAGCGTACCGCACAATGTCCTCCTGCAATTGTCTGCAGATCTCCCAATGCCGCAGACATCTCCACTGCTCTCATGGCGATTGCAAATGCTTGATGCCGCACCTCTGCTTACAGCAGAAAAGCTTCCTCCGGGCGAGGCACCTGACTGGAACCAACACCCATTCCTTGGCTTCACAACGTGGCCATGACAGCATCGTGAATCTGCTTCGCCAACGCCCACACTTCAGGACCCGCGCCCTGCACCGCCATGGCCACAGGCTGCACCGCTGCAATCGATGCAGCATTCACTGCCTGCGCCGCACCATGTACTGCATGCACGAAAGCCAATCCTGGCTCGGTTATCATGGTCTTGCCCGATTCCTGCTGCTTCTTCTTCTTCGATGCGGTCATGCGCACTTTATACCCCTTCCTCTCCAAGCACGCCTTCAGCACCTGGCTCGTGCGGTGCTGAATATGCTTCTGAAGGCGCGCCTTCTAAACACGAAATGTTGGCAATGTATGATTCCCAAACGGCATCATAGGCACATAATCAGTCCCATTAATTGCTTTGCGGCAGTCAATGCACCAGAACACCTGTTGAAAAAAGAAGGTTATGCGCGCTAGCGATTACCCGCGGCAAGAAGCAATCAACACGCCTCGCTAACAACTGCAACCACAATGTAATTCATGACGGGCCACTCACCGCTACCCTGCTCTCCTGATTCAATGTCTCCCCATTCTCAAGGCCTCCATTGTAAACCTCTCCGTCTTCACCATCGTCATCGTCTTCCTCTTCCTCCACTCCGACGTATCCGTGTTTCCTTTTCCTAAGATACCTAGGGTTGTTCAAGTCGTATGTGCGGCGTTGGCACACTTCCAACAAAATTTTGGCCGCCTCTACCCATTACCATTTATTCGTACTATCATAACATATCCAGGCGTTTGAAAAATCATTCCCTCGTTCGAACTTCTACCCCTGGGCGTCCATGACGAGGCAGTCACGACGGGACGCAGATGCACAAAAATAAAACAAGGCGACATCCCTTCAATCATTGACCAAAAAACAGAATACGCGCAGAACTTGGATTTCAACACCACGCACCCATTACCAGCGAGCACGGCTGGCCTGCAACCGCCATCATTTCATAACCAGAAGCCAGGGCCCACACTCCATCCCGTTACCTCATCTTCCACGCACGGCTTCCGCTGCTTCCCTCTGCTCTTTCGCATTCTCCGCCAGCAACCTCGCCTTCTCCTCGTCCAACAATCCACTAAGAATAAAATCCCCTCTATTGGACGCCATTCAGACGAACTTTGCTAGCGTCTTTTCACCGGCCCCAGCACACATAATCTATAGCCGCTTACTGACAACGGCCGACAACGACAACTGCTGAATAGGCGAAAAAGGCTGATAACTACATTTTTATATTTCGCTGCATTTGCTAATAGACACGCACGTTCTCCCACTTCTCCATTACAATATAATTATCCATCTGGCCGTGTACAGGCAAAGATCCCCGAAGTAACTTACTGAAACGTATCTTACAGCATCGGATCACTGGCACCTAATCTACAGGTGGTAGATTACCAACCAAGACCCGTCGCGGTAATTTACTCTGTCGGTAATGTACTACCAAAGATGTGCAGTCGTAACGTTACTCTTACTTACGGCTAGTAAAATTACTACGTAGGATAATAGGTAGTAATGATTACGGCGTTGGATCTCACGCCTCGTATCTAGGTAGTAAGATAAGACCTCGTAATTTACGCCTCGGATCATTTTTACTACCCTCGGACGAAAAGTATAGTGAAGTGGTGGACCCTTCATACAGGTTGCGGATGACAGCAATCAGGGGGCGGGGGATCCGGAACAACTCGAGGATGTCCCAAAGCGCAGGCCAGAAAACCGAATCGAAGGCTTTGATGAAGTCCACCAGCACAAGGTGCAAAGGGGACTCACCAGGCTGAAGGCGTTGCAGTTCCTCCACCAGTCTGCGAGTAGCGAAGAGCGCCTGTACTGTGTTGCGACCTGAACGGAAGCCGTGCTGAGTCTCGCTGAGGTGACCGTCCAGGGCCGTGCGCAGGCGGTTCAGGATGAGCCGCATAAGAAGCTTGAGGGGGGCACTTTGAATGCACACCCCTCTGTAGTTCAGTGCCGGGGTCGGCAGGCGACCCCTTGTTCTTGTACAGCATCGTGCTTTTGAGAAGCCATGCCCTAGCTCTTGTATAGCCATGATGATCTTCCTCCCCCGTGCCGGGATCCCCTTAGTTGGGTTGAACCCGAGACAGCATGGTGGTGCCGGTGCCCTTGAGGCACCTAGAGCAAGTGTTACTTACATTCCACTCTTGCAGGAAGTAGCCTAGAATGTATTAAAAGCCATACTAGTGCCCCTTCTCCGCGATATGTGCTACATGTACTCCCAACGGAGTTATGTTTCTAATATCCCAGAGAAGGGGCATTAATGGCTTTTCATACATTCTAAGCTACTTCCTGCAAGGGTGGGAATGTAAGTTACGACACTTGCTCGAGGTGCACCAGGGCACCTGCACCCCCATGATCTATCAAGCTATACCCAGCGAAGGGGGAGCCTGTCATTAATTAATTAATTAATTAATTAATAGACACGTGACTGCGTCACGTGAGCATAAGTCCTTAGTGGGAGCCTGGGGAACATGGGATGGAATGGATGGTGTAAGCTATCTAGGTCCTAGTTACAGGGGCGTGGGCACCGCGGCCCGAATCGCTATGAATGCCATACGCTGTCACACGCGGAGCCCCCACAGGCTTGGGGGTGGTCTCCTTCATCACTACTTGCCATCTATCCTTGCGTACCATCTGCCTCCATATTACAGACAAACCAGGAGGCTGCCCGGGTGTGAGCCCGTCACGTCTAGTGTAGCACATGTCCATGCCGAGTCTATCACGAAAAGTCCACGGGTGGCGGCCCTGCCGCGCGCGCGGCCTGGGGCACGCCAGGTGAGGACATATCGCCCAGGCTGGGCGGGCTTGGTGCCAGCTAGTCTATCTGATGTATCTACCTGATCTGCGCGGGCCAGGTGCCCGGCTAGGCCCAGGCGCCTGTGCCTAATAATGTGGGAAACATAGGGCAAAGCAGCGTACAAATCCTCATTACGAATGTGCATACCAAAGGGGATGTTAAGGGCCTTGCGTAGCATCTTGGTGATGGTGCCGTCGAGTCGTTGCTCCAGCTCCTGCGTCAGTGTTCAGGTCTCGGCGCCGTAGGTCAGGATCGTCAGAATGACGACCTTGAAGAGGTCACGCTTGACGATCCGGGGTCTACAGGGCGCGGGGTTGCTCCACCAGCGGCGGTGGTCATGGAGGTGCACCCACGCCATGCCGATCCGTGTCGTCATGTCGTCCTCGCAGTCGGGAAGCCAACTGCCGAGCAGCTTGAAGCGGCCTGAAGGAGGGTAGTTGACCTCGGTGTCGTCTAACAGGCGGAGTGTGGGTGGGGGCCCTGCCATGCCGAGGGCCAGGGCCTCCGTTTTGGGGCTGATTTCTAGACCAACCGCCCGAGCCTCGAGCGCCAGGCAGTCCAGCCAAAGTTGGGCAGACTCCGGCTTCTCGATGAGCGTGATGTCGTCGGCATAAATGAGGTCAGCTAGTAAATTCTGCTTGTTAGTCGGCCCCCCTTCTCCAGAGCTTCGTTCGTGATCGCTAGGCCAGGGGCATGGCCTGCAATGCTAGCAAAGCGAGCACGTGCCTGGCGCATAACATAATCCACTACAATAATAAACAGGTACGGCGACAGGACGCAACCCTGCCAGACGCCGGTCTGCAGTGGGCATTAATTAATTAATTAATTAGACTCGTGCTCCCGTTGGGGAGTCACGGAGCATTAACCCCGATGAATGGATGGATGGGTGCAAACATTCCTACCGGTCTAATCTATCTACATTGGCTACATACTACATCTATCTAGCAACATTCTAACTACATCATCTATCTAGGCAGCCGCACGCTGCCCTAGGGGGAGCTATCTAGCGTGCCTCCCGTGGGATTGCACACGCGGGCGCTTCCCCACTGGGGGGGGCTCGTTGTCCTCTATGACCTGGGCCCACTTGGCCTTGTCCATCATCTTCTTCCAAATCACGGAGAGGCCGATGCCCCCCATGTCCTCTACTAGCTGTTCTTTGAAGGTGCGGGCCTTGCGGCGTCTAACATCACTGGGCCCAGCCCACGTCAGGAGGTGCCGGCCAGGCTGGGCTGGTCGCAGTCCTGCGGGGGGGCCACGTGAGGTGTCTACCTGGTTGGTGCGAGCTAGGTGCCCTACTAGCTGCAGGCGGCGTTGCTTAATTGTGCTGGTGATATAGGGCATGCCCTGGTACAGGTCCTCATTGCGGACATGAGCAGCATATCCTACTCTGAAAATGGAACGCAGCATGCTGGTGACCGCGCCGTCCAGCTTGCGGGCCAGGTCGGCGGTGAGGGTCCACGTCTCGGCGCCATACGTGAGAACAGGAAGGACGAGGACCTTGAACAGGTCCTGTTTCTCGATCTTGCCCAGGGGCTTGCGCCATAGGGCCCGGTACTGGCGTAAAGCGTGCCAGGCGAGGGAGATGCGGTGGTCCACATCCACCTCGCAGCTAGGGAGCAGGCTGCCCAGCAGCTTAACGCGGTCCCGATACAGGACTCGAGAGCCGTCTAGGAGATAGAGGGGCGGCGCTGAGGTGGTGAGCCCAACCGCCAGGGCCTCTGTCTTCTTGCTGACCTCAAGCCCCACTGCACGGGCCTCGAGAGCCAGGCAGTCAAGCCATGTCTGCACGTGCTCAGTGTCCTCAAAGAGGGTGGTGTCGTCTGCGTAAATGATGTCTGCTAGCCGAATCTCCGTGTCCGCACCGCCATGCCAGAATTTGTTAGCAACCTGCACTCCTGGTTCCCTGCCCACGATGCGGGCAAATCGCTTGCGCGCCTGAATCATTACGTATTCGACAACAATAATGAACAGGTAGGGCGACAGCACGCAGCCCTGCCACACACCCTTCTGTAAAGGGCATGGGGGCGTGGTCCCGTAAGAAGTGCGCACCGAAGTGGTGGACCCTTCATACAGGTTGCGGATGACAGCAATCAGGGGGCGGGGGATCCGGAACAACTCGAGGATGTCCCAAAGCGCAGGCCAGAAAACCGAATCGAAGGCTTTGATGAAGTCCACCAGCACAAGGTGCAAAGGGGACTCACCAGGCTGAAGGCGTTGCAGTTCCTCCACCAGTCGGCGAGTAGCGAAGAGCGCCTGTACTGTGTTGCGACCTGAACGGAAGCCGTGCTGAGTCTCGCTGAGGTGACCGTCCAGGGCCGTGCGCAGGCGGTTCAGGATGAGCCGCATAAGAAGCTTGAGGGGGGCACTTTGAATGCACACCCCTCTGTAGTTGCCGGGGTCGGCAGGCGACCCCTTGTTCTTGTACAGCATCGTGCGAAAACTGTGTTGCCAGGCCGCTGGAGGTGGTTGCGACGACAGCAGAAGGCGGTTGCAGATGTCCCGGAAGAGCAGCATAACACCTGTGTCCTCGAATTCGGCTGCAAGTTTTACAACTGCGGCCGGAATCTCGTCAGAGCCGGTGGCTGCGTCATAACGCAGGCGCTGGACCGCCTCCGTGACCTCGCGAGAGGTGAAAGGAGGCATGTCAGACGGGTCGCCAAGTGGGCCGACCAGCGGGGGGACTAGGTAGTCCGCCGCTGACCTAGGCGGGGCCGGGGGCCCTGCGGGGCCGGCCAGGGCGGCCGGCGGGCGGCGGCGGCTGGGAGCAGGGGTGGGGGCGGCGCAGCTGTCCCCACGACCTCGGCCGTGGCCGTGGCCCAGGTACGAAGCCGCTTGGCTGGGGCGCCGGGGACGTCGTGGCGGTGGGGCCGGCCGAGGCCGTCCGGGTGCCCGAGGCGCTTGTACCAGAACCAGGCCCCCTTGCCGTCGTGCTTCTGCTGGCAGCTGCGCAGGTCCTTGACCATCTGCTGAGCATCTGCCTTCTCAGCCTGCTCGTAGGCGGCCCTCAGAGCTGCTTGCAGCCCAGGTTTGGCGAGCGGATCTCTGTTGCGGCGGAGCATCTGCCTGGCGGCGACCACTGTCGGTGCGTGACGGT
Organism: Mesostigma viride; assembly: GCA_009746045.1. NCBI lineage: Eukaryota > Viridiplantae > Streptophyta > Mesostigmatophyceae > Mesostigmatales > Mesostigmataceae > Mesostigma > Mesostigma viride. The sequence continues at coordinate 843,507 of RPFO01000485.1, read as the reverse complement.
GGACAGCAAGCTGCCGACGCGGAGGCAAGGTGGGGAGGGTGCGGGCAGCCAGGCGATACTTGGCGGCGACACCACGGAGGATCACTGAAATATCCCCCGGCGGCGGAATGGCGTGTAACTGCTGTCGGCTGCCCCCGGCGTCGAATACGGCCAGGAAATCATCCCTGTGCGACATAGCGGCCTGCTCTTCTGCTGACATCTTGTCGGCATCCTTCAGCACAATCCGGAGCACTTTCAGATCTGGCTGAGGTGCCAGCTGTCGCGACGGTTTCACCCCAGGAAACCGCAATCTGATGCGAGCGAGCACGAGACGATGATCAGATTCCACCGTGCTGACAGAATCTTGCAGGACGCGAGCATCGACAACTGAGGGGCGCTGAGCCCGACGTACGCAGACATAATCAAGGCACACCACCCGATCCGACGGCCCAAAAAAGGTGGCCAGCTGCTCAGCGGGGCGTGCGAAAGAAGCATTGCATGCAACCAGCGCAGATTCTGCCAGCAGATTCGCAAATAAAGGCGTGTTACCGTTGGCTGTCGTGTTGGTTGGGGAATACTGAGCGCCCCCAGTGCCAACTGGCAGCGTGGCGTTGGCGTCGAGCAGCATAACCAGGAAGTGCCGAGCTGGGATGTTGGCCTCCTCCTCCTTGAGGGCGTCGAAGAAGGCCTCACGTTCCGCCTGAGCTCGACCCGCATGTGGTGCATATCCCACGATAACGGTTAGCGTGTGGTGTGAATGGCCCTCAGTGGCCGAAAAAGTGGCCACTAGCACACGCGGGGACCGCAGCACGATGGACTGGAGCTGCTCTGATGCTGCCGGCGAGCACAAGAGGCCCACACCACCTTGGCCCGGCGCGTCGCCGCCACCATAGTGGAACCGCCAGCCTGCACGCAGGTCGTCGACCAGCAGACCGTTGACCGCGTGCTGAGGGTCAACGGTGCGTCGGTGCTCCTGGACTCCAAGAACAGCGATCTTGTTGTCGGCGCACAGGGCGATCAGCTCGTCGACGCGTTGGCGTGCTGGGGTGCCGCCGCTCGTAGAAGGATCTGCAGGGAGGGTGCGCACGTTAAAACTAGCAACACCAAGAATGGGCCGTTGCCCTATTAGCGGGGGGGTGGGGGTGGGGGTGGGGGTGGAGAAGGGTAGTGCTGGAGGTGGGGGTGGGGGTGGGGGGGGGGGGGGGGGGGAGGGTGGCGATTGGGGTTAATGCTTGTCAACGCATGGAGGCTTTCTTTCAGGACGGATATGCGTCGTCTCCGTCCTGGCTGGGGTCGCCGGCGTGTCGACTGGGCCTCATCCCGCTCAAGGCGGGCTAGGAGGCGTGTAAGGCTGGTAAATTGGCGGGAAGGTTGACCGTGGCGTGCCTGGCGACCTTGCATCCTGATCATGCTCGCACGGTGCGACATGAGGATGGAAAGGGGCTTGTTTATAAAGGCTGTGCCCAAAGCCTATTGTACCGCGAGGCCGCGAGGGTGTGCCCTTACCGGGCGCCATCCATACCCGGGACGTGCGTAGACGATGATGACGCAGCTGGGGCGGGCCTGGGACGGCCCGACTTGTGCCGCTTGTTCGGCGCCTGCACCTCCGTGCGCTGGCCGTTGCAGTGGGCATGGCGGGGTAATGCCGTGTTGAGTGCGCACCGAAGTGGTCGACCCCTCATACAGCGTGCGGATGACGGTAATCAGGGGAGTGGGGACGCGAGCGCGAGCAAGTACAGCCCATAGAGCGTCCCAGAGGACAGAATCAAAAGCCTTGATGAAGTCGACGAAGATCAGGAATCCATGATGATCTTCCACCCCATGCCAGGCCCCTGAGCTCTGATACATCATGGTAGTGCAGGTGCACTTGGTGCACCTAGAGCAGGTGTATATAGTTTACACCCTACCCTTGCAGGAAGTAGCCCAGAATGTATTGAAAGCCATATGCCCCTTCTCAGGGATATGTGCTACATGTACTCCCAACGGAGCTATGTTCCCAATTAATTAATTAATAATTAATTAATTGGTTCACACCGTGAATTGTCGTTAATTAACCCGGGTTAATTAATAATGTATTGAAAGCCATATGCCCCTTCTCAGGGATATGTGCTACATGTACTCCCAACGGAGCTATGTTCCCAATTAATTAATTAATTAATTGGTTCACACCGTGAATTGTCGTTAATTAACCCGGGTTAATTAATAATCAAACATGCATCCAACCCCCCCAGCCACGAGGTAGCCATGGCTGACGGCGGAGCTCATAACTTTCACGTTTGGGCACCAAATTCGGCCGTGAATATCACAATCGCTTCGTCTTTCTAAGACGCACACGCTGATATAATTTCCCAAAGCTAATACGCAATATACGATGAGCAAACGCCTCTCGACGCAACGCAGCCTGGCGGCTGCGCTCGGCAATGAAAATACGCCTGCAGCTTCGGCTGCAGCTTCGCCCACCGGCCCAGATGGCAACGGTGACACTAGTAGTGCACTGGTGCTCGCCCAGCCTCCCGGGCTCGCCTCGCCATCAGCATCGCCTGAACCTAAGCGCAGTCGCTCTGCTGAGCCGCCCTGGGAAGAGCGCTCCTTTGACGTCAACAGCCCCGGCTTCTGGCAGCGCAGCCCCGGTTGGTTCATGGAAGACTTGTATTACGGCAATCACGCCTCGCTTCTAGCCCTGTGCGTGTACCTCACGTCCCACAACCGTGGCCGCTGGCCTGGTGACGGCAAGCTTGTCGACCCCGCCGAGGCTCTCCCAATCATTCACCGCATGCCTCGCCCCAGGCTTCAACGCTTCGCCCTCTGCTCCCTTGTTGGACGCTCCGAATCCGAGATCTGGGCTTCCCCACCGCCCCCCCCACCTTCCCCACCGAAGCCACCATCCGCACCCTCCTCAAGGAAGCTTTCGAGCAGCACGTGACCCCTCTTGCCGCAGATGTGGCGGCACTTGGCGGCACGCTGGCTGCTGAGCTCCCCACCATCCCCACCGCCACCGCCACCCTCCTCGCCTCCACCTCCCCCCCCCTCCGTCTCCACCGACTCCATCACCGCCCAGCTCCGCGACATCGACCAGCGCCTCAAGGATAATGCAATCGCTATCGAGGTCTTGCAGAACACAGCAGGCCTCACCGCCCAGGCAGTGAAGGACATTGCCGCCAAACCAGCCCCGGCTGGCCTGGCTGGCGATGCTCCTCCCATCACGACCTGGGCGGACATGCTTAAGCAACATACCACCTCCACCACTTCCGCCGTCGCAGCCCAGCTCCAGCGGCAGACGCTTGACCTCCGCGAGGAGGCCGAGCTCGCCAAGCGCAGCCTCAACGCCATACTCAAGAACTTCGACATGGAAGCAGGTGAGAATTCCGAGAAGCTTGCACGTGCGTTTGAGAGCAAAATCCTTGCTCGCATGGGCCTTCTTGGTGAGATCAAGCTGACCGCCCACCGCCTTCCCCGCGCGCGGGGTAAGGCAGGGGCGCCTCCGCTTCTTCTCATCTTTGATAGCCCAGCGGACAAGATTTCGTTCCTCCGACGCCGCAAGCGGCTCGAGAATACTCACTTCACCGTGGACGACGACTTGACCCTGGCACAGCAACAACGGCGACGGGAGCTATGGCCGACCTACCTCCAGCTCCGGCAGACCAAGGCGGGCCAGCCGGTGTACTGGAAGGGGGCGGCCATCTACGTCGGCCACAAGCCCTGGCACGCGACCCCCTCGACCACCGCGGCCCCAGCAACTCCAGCCCCAGCCTAGGGGAATACAACAGCAGTGTAGAATAGTTAGACAGTGGCCTTGTACATGCCCGCCTACTACAGGCACTATACCAGCTTAGGCCTAGCCTTTTTAGTCATGTACATGTGTGCCTATGATGAGCCACCCTCCAGATGATACCAGATGCCTAGCTTTATTTAATTATGCAGTGCCCATGCAGGGGGTCACTCCCTGCTGAGCAGCCATGCCCTAGCTTTTGTATAGCTGTGCTGATCTTCCCCACCTATGACAGGCTCCCCTTAGCTGGGTGTTGCCTGAAACTCTGGGTGTTGCAGGTGCCCTAGTGCACCTAGAGCAAGTGTTGTTTACATTCCCACCCTTGCAGGAAGTAGCTTAGAATGTATGATAGGCCATATGCCCCTTCTCTGGGCTATGTGCTACATATACTCCCAACGGAGTTATGTTACAATTCAATTCAATTCAATTAATAACTACAATGCAGTTTATAATTAATGAATGAATGAATCAATCAATCAACTAATTAGGCTCGTGTCCCCGTTGAAGGACCACGGATCCAGCACTGAATCAATCGTATAGTACAGGAGTAGTACGTGGTCTCACTTAGTATATCTAACATGCGCTTGGGATTCACCTAGGGCCCTCGTGCGGGATGGCAGCAGTGCTTGTGGCCTGCATGTAGTTGTATCTTGTATTGACTCGTGCTTGTTACTCGCTTGTTCTTGTCTTGCCCTGTGACCTGTCTTTAGTTTATTCCCATAATAAACCCGACATAGTCCACCCACTACATTTGTTATGTCTGTCCACTGGCTTGATCACAACGGAAGCTCGATGACCTGATGGAAGCCACTGAGCACCGTTTTAATCTTCAAGTGTCGACCAAGGAGAAGGATAGTCTGCACATCAAAAGACAGCCTGCACATCCGCTCCGTCACGACGCCTGCGCATTCACCTCACTCATAATGCCTGCGTACACCCCCACGGGAGCATGGGTCAACAAATCAATCTGTCCTCTCTGTCAATCCACCCTCATTAATTGATAAATCAGCTAGCAGGGATAGCAACACCACCAGGTACATGGCCTCCTTTTGTGCCTCAATTTCTTGTTTGGAAGTGAGAGTCGCCGGGGGGGTCGCCGGGGGGTCAAAACCCCTCACTGGTCCGACAGCACCACCAGGTACATTGCCTCCTCACAGAAATTGAACGGCACGCTCTTGTCCCTCGGGTTGAGCACGTATTGTCCTCGCTTGTCCATGTACCCAAACGGCATGACCTCCGCCTCCTCGTACGCGCGACGTACCAGCTGGTGCCAGCTCAGCTTCTCCCCGGGTGCCGCGTACGCCAGCACTGGCTTGTGGTAGATCTCCTTGCCCTGCGTGTCCAGCAGATCCCGCCACAGGTTAAAGGTGTCGGTCGACACCGACGCCTGCGCCAGAAGCAGCGCGGTCATTTGCGGCCCGATCACCGTCTGCGCGCCCTTGTACACGCTCTTGACCAGCTTGCGCGTGGGCGAGGCCTGCACCTCGACCGTGATGGGCACCGTGCGGTGGCTGCCAGGATAAGGGGTCGTGTCCATGATCTGGCGGAGCCGGACAAGGGTGGACAAGTTGTGGGTGTCGGCCGTGGCTCCCCCTTCCACAGTCCCGTCGCCCGCCACATCCCCGCTGCACAGCAAGATGATGGAGGCAAACGACGCGGGGTCGACACGCTCCAAGTCGTCCTGGCTCTGGGGTGACCCCTCCACGAGACGCAGGAGCGTGTTGCGCAGCAGGCCTTGGCGGAAGCCATGAGCTGACAGATCCGAGACCATGCGCTCGCGCGGCCGGTCCGCCAGCACGGTTACCACGCTCCCAGGGTCCAGAATATCATCCAGCTCCTTGAGCATGTCGCCGATGCCTTCGAACCAGTTTATGATGAGCACGCGCGAGGGCTTCTCGAGCCGGATAGGCCGCACATGGCTCAGCCGGCTCTCCCAGGGCATGCCCTTGGGTAACGCGGGGCGAGCCGCGGGCCGGATGTCCTTCCGCTCGTTGGCCAGCAGGACCAGCTTGTCCTCCTTCTTCATGACGTAGTCCGGCCGCGGGAATACGAGCGAGTTGTTCTCAAACAACCCGCAGGGCGCAGCGTCAGGGAACATGGACAAGACATCGGCGAATTGGGTGCCCGCCACCGCAGGGACGCGCTCCATGAAGAAACTCGCGTTGTTGAACGACAGCAGCTGGCGGGTGAGCGCGGCGAGCCCGTTGGGCTGCACGCTGCACTGCGCCAGGTGGCGCTTCATGAGGCTGCTCGCGGGTATGCTGCGCACGTCAAACGGCGTCCGCTTGTCCTGGCACATGCGGACCAGCTCGTGTTCGCTGGGGCTCGTCGTCTGGACAACCACCCGTGGAGGGGGCGCGGGGGCCCGGTTGCCTAGCATCGCATCCTTCACCGACTTCTCATAGTTGGCCTTGGTGGCCAGCACGGTCCGCAGACTCTGAAGCGCGATCTCTTCCTCGCTCTCGCTCTCCCCTGCCATCACGACCACAGAGTGCGCCTCAGCCGAGGCGACCCAGCTCTGCGCGTGGCGGCTGCCAGGGTCCCCCTGCCGGTACACGATGCGGCTCTCGGTCCCCTTGGCCGACAGCACCTCGCTCACCGCGTCTTTCATGTCCTCCACGTCCTTGTCCGCGAGGACCACGACCGTCTTGTTGCGGGTCTCCGTTGAACTGCGCGTGACCAGCCCCTGCACCAGCTGGGGCACGGATTCGTTCCACCCCAGGACCAGCGTGTGCTGCTGCTCGAGCACCGGGTGCTTGCCCTTGCGCAGCTCATCCATGGACGAAGAGACAATGTCGCCGAGCAGACCCGTCAGCGTCGCAAACACGACGAGCCCGATGAGGAACAACCCACCGGAGACGGCACGGGGCGCGCCCCAGTCCTCGTCGTCCAGGGAGGAGCCTGCCCCCCCTGACAGGTACGCAAACGCCTTGTACATGGCCTCGGGGACCGGCACGGTGGACACGCGAGCGTATGCTGTCGTCCCGATCGACCAGAGGAGGAAGGACATGGCGAAGAGCGCCCAGAGCTTGGCAAACGGGTTGCTCTCGAAGAGCAAGAGGACGCGGTAGCGCTGCACGTCCCAGCGGCTGTGGCCCACCTCGCCCACGTTGTCCACGTCGCTGTCTACCTCCGCCTCCTGCTTGCGCCCTCCACCGCTGCGGCCATGCAGGATGGAGTCCAGCAATGAGCGTTGCCGAGTGTCCGGCTGGTTGACCTGGCTAACGTCACCGTCGTAAGAGGAACCCTCGGTGAAGTCCTGCCCCCGCCGGCTCTCGAGCGACGCCCTGCTTGCACCCTTGGCTGTCGAGGGGGCCTCGCTCTGCTCCCAACTGGGCACGCCGATGGACTTCAACAGGTTGCGCAGCGTCCAACGAGAGGAGTCATCAACGGTGGTGGCAGCGGTGACAGGTGTCGGCACCGCGGCGGGCACGTGCAGCACCTGGCCCACGTCAATGTCGTCCAAGATGCCCCCGTTGGCCGCCGAGAGGCGCTCCACGGTCACACCCACTTTGTCTGCGATGATGGACAGGGTGTCGCCACGCCGCACCACGTACAGCTGGTGACAGGTGGTGGTGTCCGCGTGGGGGTAGGAGGCGACCCCCGCGCGCGCGTGTGCTGGGGGGGGGGCGGCAATGCCCCCGAAGACGGCGCAGCAGAGCGCCAGGGAGGCGGCGCCGACCCACCGCGTGATGTTACGGGCGAGCCCCGACATGGACCCGGTGGGGGCCCCTGGCGACCTGACAGGTGACCGAGGCACATAGGGGCGGCTGCCCTCCCCAGGCACGTAATCGTGGACAGCGGAGATAGGAGTCGACAGGGGTAATTTGGCATTCCTGTCCCGATCGACCCCGAGGAAATGTGGAAGCGGCTTGCCACACAAGAACAGCGACTTCACTTGGCAACCCGCGCGGCTTACCCGCACATGTGACTGCACAGGTGAGGGTCTCGGACAACGAGCAGCCGCGCCCCAAACCCAGACAGGCCTCGCACATGTTGTGCCGCACTGCACTACATTAGCCTCCATGACCCTCTCAGCGCCTACGAGGTCGAGCGCGCGCGAAATCCGTTATGCCACCATGAGAAAACCCTGGTATTCGGTTGCTGGAAATATAGGCTTACTATGAAATCACTTCCAGACAGTATTAGTGTATTTTAAGCCCGGTGCAACTGTCTGCAAATCCATCTCTTTGCATTCCGCTGATGTATCAATTTCTTCTACGCTATTGCGAGAAGCATGCACGGCGGGCACTACCCACACACCAAGTGCGACGCTACAAAATAGGATTTTGAACAACGGGAGGCATCAAGAAAGTGTCTCAAGAAAGTGTCTCAAGGAAGTAATGGGCGTAAGTCCAGAGGAATATGGCTGCAGCCTGCACGAGCGTGTATGATGTGCACCTTCGCTTTACTCATTAAAAAAACCCAGGATCCACAACTTTCCACTGTGAGGAGGTCCAGACTCCAACTGGACACGATCTTTGCGGTCGCAAGGCACGACTCGACGGCACCATCACCAAGATGCTGCGCAAGGCCCTTAACATCCCCTTTGGTTTGCACATTAGTAATGAGGATTTGTACGCTGCTTTGCCCTATGTTTCCCGCATTCTCAGGACGCTCTCAGGCTCACCGCAGCAGCAGCTCGACCAGTGGTATTCCTCCCAGTCCCGGCTGCTCGGCGCCCCCCCGCCGCCTCCCGCTTGGCCCCGTCTGGCGGCCGCACGCCTGGCAGTAGCACCGGCGGACGTCCCTGCGCCGCCCACGCCGCCCGCCGCTGAGCAGGACTACACGTACCCAGCCCTGACGGAACCCCTGGCCGACCCCAACGAGCTCCCGCCGTTCACCGAGCTCGAGCTGAGCACCGCCGCGCCAAGCAACTCCGCTTCTATGCCGCCGTTGGACCTGACCAGCTTCCAGCCCCGGTGATTAAGCTGACGGCGCTCACGGGGTTCCTGCTTGACCGGTCTGCAACCGGATCCTGCTTGCCGACGCGCCGCCGATTCCTGAGTGGCAGCACAGCTACCGTATTATGCTGTACAAAAACAAAGGTTCCCCTGACGACCCGGCCGCCAACAAACTAGTGTGCGGCTGCCTCCTAGAATGCATGCCTTGCGTAGGGTGTCCGTACCACGTTACCTACGTGCATGGACAAGGTGGCACCTGCACATAGGTGCCATGTAAGGGCAGTGTGATGATGCAGCTATGTTTTCCCATCATTGTGGAAGGCAAATGTATTGTGTGGCATGGTTGGTGGCCATATTAGGAGGTGGTATGCCCACCCCTACTCCCTTGGTTGCTTTTTACCAACGGCACACCTATAGGCTGCACTGGGTGTAACTGCTGGTATACCCACCCAAATGATGACCCTAATGGCTCAAACTGTTCAGCAACTAATTGTTTATCATCCCTGAAGTGGTCGGTGCCTAGCTCTTACAACATAATTCAAAATGCACATTCTACCAAAAATGAATACGCGCGTCTTGACCCCCCTGACTTTGACGGCAGTTATACATGGCCTACGATGAATATATGTGAGGTTGTGATATATCACGGCTTAGGGCAACTCATGGACATGCTTGGCCCCCAAGGACAGCCATTGGATATGGGTGGGTTGGATGGCATCTGGTTTGCAAAATTGTGAAGATCCAGCCGATTTATCGGCAGTATTTCTGCCCATTTATTGGTTAAATATACGGTCCCAGCGTCCTCCATTTAGGCGTTTTCGCAGGCATCAGGACAGCCATCTCGGCACATGTGTGGTTTACAAGAGGCCGGTGTTCAGCACAACCAAACCGGTCGGTCTACATCCACGAGCGTGTGACAAGCCAACACAACATGCGCGACGCGCCAGCTACGGCTCGATCACCGCCTCCGCCAGGCAGGCGATCTCGTTGGGCCTGTCGAATAGCTGGATGTCCAGCCAGTGGGGCCCCTCGTCAGTGGGCACGGTCATGGCGTCGTCATCCCATCCATCATAGAAAAGCTTCACTGCTCGGCAGTGCACTTTCGGTTTGCGCTCGTGGGGGTTGTACGAATTGTCTAGCGACGCCGTCACGTACGACAGCAGCACGGCCTGTCGCTGCTCGTCGCTGGCATCGGTCCCCCCGTGGACGAGTTCCCCCCCGGAGCTGCGGTACGAGTGGGGGTTGTAACGGATGACCAGCAGCGGCAGCCCCTCGCACGACTGTCCGAGGTTGAACAGCCGCACGAGCTCGCAGTACTGGTCGTACGAGCGGTGCTGGTGCTCGTCGACCTCGATGATGACGACGTGGGCGCCATCCGTGTATATGATGAAATCCGGCCGGCTCGCCACGCACTCGCCGCCGTGGATCCGCCGGTCGTGCACCAGCGTCCACCGGGCGCCGTGCACCTTCTGTAGGGCAGCGGCCACCTTCCACTCCTCGCGGTGTCGATGATTGTTGAACACGACGGGGTCGCAGTACACGCAGCGGTTGCGAAGGGGCCGTCGCTGGCCCGCGATCTTGCCCTCTGCTGGGGTGAGGACCACGGGCACCCCCGATCTCCACTCCCAGTGTAGACCACAGTCGTCGCACACGCCCGTCAGCCACCAGTGGCCCGCCTCTGCGTGGGCGTCGCAGAAGCGCTCGCCATGATCCGGGTCCGCGTACGTGCCCACGGCCCGGCATGCCTCCGCCTTGCACCGTTGTCGTGGATCAGGGACGGCGGTATCTTTCTTGTGCTTCGCGCAGTGGACGGTGCGTTTACCCACGTCGCCCCACCGCGCATACGCCTCACACCCGCTCGGGTGTTGGCACCTGGGATGCACCACGTCCACCATGTCCGGCGCGGCGTGCGCCTTGCAGAACCTGCCTTTCTTGGCGCCGCGCTCCGCAAACGAGGGTCGCGCATCACACCCGGGCGGGTGTTGGCACCTGGGATTCACCACATCCACCATGTCCGGCGCGGCGTGCGCCTTGCAGAACCTGCCTTTCTTGGCGCCGCGCTCCGCAAACGAGGGTTGCGCATCACACCCGGGCGGGTGTTGGCACCTGGCACGCACCACGTCCACCATGTCCGGCGCGGCGTGCGCCTTGCAGTACCTGCCTTTCTTGGCGCCGCGCTCCGCAAACGAGGGTTGCGCATCACACCCGGGCGGGTGTTGGCACCTGGGATTCACCACATCCACCATGTCCGGATCGGCGTGCGCCTTGCAGAACCTGCCTTTCTTGGCGCCGCGCTCCGCAAACGAGGGTCGCGCATCACACCCGGGCGGGTGTTGGCACCTGGGATTCACCACGTCCACCATGTCCGGATCGGCGTGCGCCTTGCAGAACCTGCCTCTCTTGGCGCCGCGCTCCGCAAACGAGGGTTGCGCATCACACCCGGGCGGGTGTTGGCACCTGGGATGCACCACGTCCACCATGTCCGGATCGGCGTGCGCCTTGCAGAACCTGCCTCTCTTGGCGCCGCGCTCCGCAAACGAGGGTCGCGCATCACACCCGGGCGGGTGTTGGCACCTGGCACGCACCACGTCCACCATGTCCGGCGCGGCGTGCGCCTTGCAGAACCTGCGTTTCTTGGCGCCGCGCTCCGCAAACGAGGGTTGCGCATCACACCCGGGCGGGTGTTGGCACCTGGGATTCACCACGTCCACCATGTCCGGATCGGCGTGCGCCTTGCAGAACCTGCCTTTCTTGGCGCCGCGCTCCGCAAACGAGGGTCGCGCATCACACCCGGGCGGGTGTTGGCACCTGGCACGCACCACGTCCACCATGTCCGGATCGGAGTGCGCCTTGCAGAACCTGCCTTTCTTGGCGCCGCGCTCCGCAAACGAGGGTTGCGCATCACACCCGGGCGGGTGTTGGCACCTGGCACGCACCACGTCCACCATGTCCGGCGCGGCGTGCGCCTTGCAGAACCTGCGTTTCTTGGCGCCGCGCTCCGCAAACGAGGGTTGCGCATCACACCCGGGCGGGTGTTGGCACCTGGGATTCACCACGTCCACCATGTCCGGATCGGCGTGCGCCTTGCAGAACCTGCGTTTCTTGGCGCCGCGCTCCGCAAACGAGGGTTGCGCATCACACCCGGGCGGGTGTTGGCACCTGGCACGCACCACGTCCACCATGTCCGGCGCGGCGTGCGCCTTGCAGAACCTGCCTTTCTTGGCGCCGCGCTCCGCAAACGAGGGTTGCGCATCACACCCGGGCGGGTGTTGGCACCTGGCACGCACCACGTCCACCATGTCCGGCGCGGCGTGCGCCTTGCAGAACCTGCCTTTCTTGGCGCCGCGCTCCGCAAACGAGGGTTGCGCATCACACCCGGGCGGGTGTTGGCACCTGGCACGCACCACGTCCACCATGTCCGGCGCGGCGTGGTTCCTGCCCGGCTCGCCAATCCGGCGCGTCCCATTCTGCACACAGTGGTTTACGACATCACCGCGGGGCCCGCGAAAAGAGCGTGGGTAAGTGACGGCGGCGCGTCTCCCACCACCACGTGCCCCTGCCCACCACGCCCACGCGCCCAACAAGGCCACCCACCACGCCCACGCAGGCCACCCACCACCACACGCACGCGCGCCAGCAACCAACACACCAATGCATGCCATGTGAGACATCCGCGGATGCCACCCACGGCATCGACGCGCCGGCCACCCATGCAGGCCCCCCGCGGACGCCACCCACCACACCACCCACGCATGCCATCCACCGGCACACCCGCGCATGCCATCCATCATGACACCCACGCATGACATCCACCGCCGCCACTGCCACCACCCACCGCGCCCACGCATGCCAGCAACCACATCCCCGCGTGCCAGTGACCCACATGTCCATGCATGCCATCAGCTACGGTCCCCCCCGCGGCCCATCAATCGCCATACCCACGCACACCACCGACCTCCAGGCCCACACATGCAACAAACCGCGGTGTCCACGAATGCCATCCACCACCACGCCCGTGCGTGACAGCAACCACGCCCACGTGTGCCAACAACCACGCACACGTATGGGACCAGCCACACACGCGTGCATGCCGTTGACCACCACGTCCACGCACGCCAGCAAGTACACCCACGCGTGCCATCAACCACGCGGCGCACGTGTGCCATCCACCGCGCCCACGCATGCCACCCCCAGACCACGCATGCCATCAACAATAGGCCCACGCACGCCCTCGACCACCACGCCCACGCAGACGTCACGGACGCCACCCTCCGCCACCACGCCCACCAACCACCGCGCCCACGCATCCTATCGGCGGCACCTGCGCGTGCCATCCACCCCGCCCAGGCATTCTAGCAACCCCCGGGCCCTCGCACGCCCACAGCCACGCCCGCGCTGGCCCTGCCCCATGCCCCCCCGTGCCTGATCCACCACCACGCCCACGCGGGCCCTCAACCACGCCCTCGCATGTCCAGACAATATAATGTGTATGTAGAGGGGGGGCATTCAAGACCAGAGAAACGCCGGCGGGCGCAACTCATATCAATATAGACTGTCCCGCGACTCGTTCCACTCTCTGCAGGTTTTGCAACAACCGATCGAGCGAACTCTCGGAACCTCTTTCGCCGCCATTTCATCGACACGAGCGAACATCTCTTCTTTGGCGGCCACCAACTTTGCCTCCTTGTTGCCGGTGTCAGGATAGATTTCGGACCTCCTCGTCTTCATCGGGGCCACTCTCTCCAAATACTCTGCACACAGAGAATCCTGCTCCTCCTCCACAATCGCCTTCACGCCGGATACAATCGCTTTGGCTTTTGTTTCCACGCGAAAATCGAACTCTCGTTGAGTTATCAGCGGAATGTCGGCGAGTGCAAAACACATACGCCGATAAAGTTCGCTTACATCCGTGTCACGCGAGTCGGCAAAAGGTGTCGTCATCAAAAAGCATCTCAAGCTACTCCAACCATTTTCTTGGGCGCCGGCAACGTAGCCTCCCTTTGCCAAGTCCGCACCTGTCGCGGAGTCTTTGACTATCCAATCTTCAAGGAAGTACTCGTCTCCCCTGGTGAAATCAAAATTTACACCCACGACCTCTCCGACAGTCATGTCCAGGCGAAGTCGCAGGGCCCCCCCGCCAATCCAGGTCCGAGGGCGCCCGCCATTCCAAGTCCGCGACTGAGGGCATTTTCGATGTGACGAGAATGTTCTTCGTGCTTTCGGCAATACAAGTCAAATCCGAGAGCGGTTTTCTTGCAAGTGGACACATCACACTTGCGCGGCGCCCCTATTGAGCGAGCAACACTCTGAATGACAGTGGCAACCGCTTGGTGTTGTTGAAGTCGTTGCCAATCCTCCATCAGGAGGTGACTAGACGAATCGGACGAATCTTCCGTCGAACCGGACATCTGCGACAAGTTACGATAACATACCGGCCCCGGAAAATAAAATTCAAAAAACGTTTTGAAATTTTTTTATTGTACTTGTTTATTAATACGAAGGTTTAAATTTGGACCCAGCCCTGTAACCGCTCTATACGACCGTTACCCAAGGGCTTAGAGAATGCTCAGAACTCAGATACAGGCCACAAGAGCGGCCCCAAGGGGCATGTCCGCCCGTGCGTCCGGCGGCAAGCGCACCCCCCCCACACCCCCCCCACACGTTCAAGATTGGGGTCCGACCAATCCAGGGCTCATGATCTTAATGAATCTTACTACTGTGATTCGATTATACTAATTTCTACTACATTCTACTATAATTATACCACTAGTAGAGGTCAAATCCAGGGGCTCATGATCTTAAACCTGAGAATCTTAAACGTGGGGGTGGGGGTGTACTTGGCGCGTTTCCAGTGGCTGTTTTCTGGTGATGGTGCCTTCAACTCGCGCGTACGTGCCTACTGTATAAAGATATTGTCAGTACGTCCGAGGGCCGCGAGCCCGAGGGCGAATAATAATTGATGTCAAAGCCTTCTTGCTCGCGTGGCTGTGTTGCCTGACAGTCGCCGCGCTTGGGACGTACCTTATAACTGGGGACCACGTTTTTGTCGCGGCCGGGAAGGAAAGGATTTGACCGAGAGTATTGTAATAGCACAGGCACAATTCGCGAGTCACCGGGCTCCCGCCCGAGCCGTGAATTATGTCGGACACGGACGAGCAAGCTCTTCGCGAGGAGCTCGTCGCGGCCAGGCAAGCGGCGTTAGCGCAGCTCAGCATTCTGCGCAAGGAGAACGCAATTCTGCTCGAGGAGCTGAGGCAGTATGATGACAGTTTGCGCAAGGAGGGCGAGGAAGCCGCGAAATTGAGTACGTCATCCTGAATTGCCGGTTTCTGCCAGAAGGCATATAAAGCGAATCGCTCATGTTAATCCCCAATTTGGTTCCCTGTCTTATTAGTGGACTGGCGTCCGCACCTTGCTTTTCCTATTTTGGCGGTTCCTTAACCCTCCAGGCCTCAGCACGTCTTCCTATCCCATGACGCCGCCTGCTCCGCGTATCACGACGCTTGACGTGAGCAACGAGCAGGAGGGCACAAAATCACGCAGCGCTGACAACAGTCCCCGGTGAATTGGCGCCATTTCCTTTGGAAGTGCGGGCATGACCGACCCGACATAAGACCGCGGTGTCACGGTCTGTTTTTATCTGCCTTTATAACGTTAGCTTAAGATATAGCCATCATGTTCACCCCTTCGTGGGCGCTCAAGAAGGTGTTCCGGTTCGTCCTCAAGCGGCTGCTGGGCCGCATCCTGCTGGGAGATCTGGACGTGGACAAGTTGGAGGTGCAGCTGGGCGCCGGCACGGTGAAGCTGAGGGATCTTGCGCTGAACACGCAGTACCTGACGGAGCAGGTGAGGCCGGCGAGTAACTGACCAGCAGGGCACCGTAATGACCAGCAGGGCACTTTTTCAGTTCGTGGCATGCCGGCCTTGCTCTGAGTGACAGTGATGATGACAAGCGAGGGAACCCTCATCCCTGGTGTTGCCATCCGCGGGGCGCTGTGGGTTTGCCATCCAAAATCTCTGTCCAAGCTGTTAACAATGTGGAACTGTGGTTGACCATGCTCTGTCCAAGCCATGGGCCAGGGGGCGGAATGGGCCATCGGTAAGTTAGCCCTTTTCCCAACGGGAAGAGAAAAAGGAAGGGAAAAGGGGGAGGGAAAAGGAGAAGGGTACAGGAGAAGGTCTACTCACTATACTACTTGCTACAGGGTGCGGTGTGCCCTCGTGATAATTGCTCAGGGCATGCTGTCTAGCAACTTCCAACTTTTGTGCATGCCTATGACCCTTTGCCCGTGCACCAACCTTCTTGGTGCCTTTTTGCCTGAGAGGCCTGAGATGCCGGTGCACGCCCACGCCCACGCCCACTCCCCCGCCCACGCCCACTCCCACGCCCCCGCCCCCACCCACGCCCACGCCCACGCCCACGCCCACGCCCACGCCCACGCCCACGCCCACGCCCGCGCCCACGCCCACGCCCAGTGACGCCCACGACCACGCCCAGTGACGCCCACGACCACGACCACGACCACGACCACGACCACGACCACGACCACGACCACGCCCACGCCAACAACCACGCCCACGCCCACGCCCACGCCCACGCCTACGCCCACGCCCACGCCCACGCCCACGCCCACGCCCACGCCCACGCCCACGCCCACGCCCACGCCCACGCCCACGCCCACGCCCACGCCCACGCCCACGCCCACGCCCACGCCCATGCCCACGCCCACGCCCACGCCCACGCCCACGCCCACGCCCACGCCCACGCCCACGCCCACGCCCACGCCCACGCCCACACTCATATCTACCTCATACCCCATGTCCCATACCCTGGGCCTATACCCTGTGCCTCTGCCCACGCTCATGCCCATACGCATCTCCTCTCCCCCCCCCGCCCCGATCCCCTTCTCCCCTCCCCTGCTCCCACCAGTTGGGCGACATCCCCGTGGTGGTTGCGTCCGGCAGCATCGGCTGCGTGGCCGTCTCGGTGCCATGGAGCTGCCTGTCCACCCAGTGCTGCGCGGTGCACGTGACAGACGTCAGCATCACGCTGCGGCCCAAGCCCAGGCCACCGCCCTCGACGGCCCGCACACACCGCGGCAAGGGAGCCGGTGGTCGAGGCGGCAGGGCAAGTGACGATGGCAGCAGTAGCTGTTGGGAGGACGCGGAGGATGCTGGGGGAGATGTGGCGGATGACGGCATATGGTCCAGCTCTGCTGGCGCCGCCCCCGCGTTTGACGGCGTCCAGCTCATTGCGCGCATGATGGAGCGCATGCTGCTGGCGCTGCGCGTTACGGTGGACGGCATCACGCTACGCTTCGAGGGGTATGCGGGGCAGGGTGTTGATGGGGGCGTTGGCAGTGGCGCCGCTGGGCAGGGCTGTGTTCGCTGGGCTGGGCATGGCACGACAGTGGGTGTTGCGCAAGGGGCGGGCGCGGGCGCCATGCGGATGCCTGGGCTGGTCAGCGATGGCAGCACGTGTGCGCAGACCTGTGGCGACGCGATCGGTGTGTCATCGGCGACAGGAATGGACCACCCTGGTGGCCAGGAATGGGAGAATGGGGGGCACCCGTTCCCTGTGGGCGGCGCCCCCCCTTGCCCCGTGGTGGTGGTCTCCATCGCTTCGTTGCGATACGCGGACAGTGGCGCCGTGTCTGGTGGTGACCGCGGTCAGGAGGGCGACGGCAGGCTGCACTTGCATGCCTCGGGGAAGGGTCGCTCAGAGGATGGCTCGGCGATGGCGGACGCCTCGCTGTCTTCTACTGGCACCCGGCACAGGGCAGCACCACCGGGGGGGGCGGGGGCTGGCAAGCAAGGGCATGCCCGGGGGGAGGCGCGAGGGTTGGAGGCGGCCGGTTGGGGGGATGAGGGGGAGGATGGCGAGGATGGCGTCGCCAGCTGGTGTGACGTGGAGCGTTTGTCCAAGTGCGTGCGGGTCTCGGGGATGCGCATCATGGTCGGGTACGTGGGTGGTCCGGATGGCAGCAGTCAAATGGAGGGGGGAGAAACGCCTCATGTGGGGGATGACCGGCCCGCGGGCCACGCAGTTGCCCCATCATCCCTTGGTGCGGCGGACGCAGAAGGTGGGGAAGGGACGGCTGCGGAAGCCACGGGCAGCGCGGTGGTTACTGAGGACGAGAATGCTAGCAGTGGTCACGCCCTCCTGCAAGATGGCCACGGTGGCTGCGACGAGCTCGCGGCTCGTGGCCGAGGGAAGGGCGGGCTGGTGGGAGGGACGGTAGCGTGGAGTCCCCCCCGCCTGCAGCATCTGGTGTTTGGGGACGCGTCGCAACTAGCGCGCACGTGGGAGGGCGACAGAGGACCCACCAACAGCAGCGGCAACAACAGCAGTTACCACCACAACACCTGCACGGATGGGGAGGGTGACGTCGATGTCGACCCCGATGCCAGCATCAGTGGCAGTGAGGGTGGCGACGATGATTATAGTCATGGCAGCACTGTGGACGCGGTGCTTATGCTGGACGTGGGATGGGCAGGCACCGCCGCGGTGACGTCAGCGGCAGCCAGCGTCCCCTTCCTTGAGGCGCAGCTCTCCGTGTCCCAAGCGCATGTGCTGCTGGGTCCAGGACAGGTGTCTTGCCTGGCTGCGCTTGTGGATGCTTTCTGCGGCGTGGGCCCGTGCGGTGGTGACCGCATCTCCTGCTCGTCTTGTGGTGCTGGTCCTGCTGTCCAGACCGCGGGAGTGGGTGCTGCGGTTGCCCCGGTATTGTCTGCTGGCAGTGGCCACTCTGCCTGTATCAGCAGGGATGGGGTTCCCCACCCTCGGCACGTGGATGACTTGTCTCGGTCGGGTCATTCGGCACATGCTGGCTCCCCCCGTTCGGGCCATCTGGCCCATGCCCATGCTAATGCTCGTCACCGTTCCTCACTGGTGGAGTCACTGGTGGAGGGCCTGATGGGCCAGGAGACGGATGGCAGTGACGGGGGGCAGTCTCGGGGGGACATGGGCGTTGACGGCAACGAAGCGGGTGCCAGCAGCGAGGGTCTACCGGCCCTGCGCATCCTCTCCGAGTGGATGCGCGGCAAGCAGCAGGTTGGGGGCGGCAGCCATCAACCAGGAGGCGGCCCACAAGCAGAGGGGATGGTGGCGGGGTCAGACCTGCCGCTGCCACCTTTGCACCCGCTTCAGCCGCTGCAGATGTCCATGGCCGCGCAGGGGCGCAGGGAGAGCCAAGGGGCCGGGCCGACGTGGAACTGGGCAGATGGCCACCTGTGCACTAGGTAAGGGGTCTGGTGGCCATCTGTGCACTAGGTACGAGGGCGTTGGCCATGTGTGCACTAGGTAAGGGGTCTGGTGGCCATCTGTGCACTGCGTACGAGCGTTGGGTGGCCATCTCTGCACTGGGTAGGGGGGCAGGTTGCCATCTGTGCACTGCGTACGAGGGTCGGGTGGCCATCTGTGCACGACATCCCGCGTCGGCTCTCGCTGTGTGAGGACCCGTTCTTTGTTCGGGGCTATTTTTGGCCCCGGTGCATCGCGTCTCACCGTCTTCTCACCTCACCCTGATCTTTTTTGTCCAATAGCAACATAAATACTGACTTTCTTCCGCTCCCTGCGCCCCCCCCCCCCCCCTCCTCTCTTGCATCTTTCTCATCACCTCATGCATCGACCCGTCCCCATCCCACCGCCTCCCTCCCCCAGCACGGACAACTTCTACGACTGCGTGGACACGAGCGCGTCGTCGTCCTCAGTGGCGGGCATGGACGCGCTGTCGGGCGCCGCCAGCGGCGTGTGGGAGTGGGCGCGGTCCACGTTCGACTCCCTCTACCTCCCCTCGGTGGATCTCGGCATGCCCTCGGGGCTCGAGCAGAGCTTTTACGGTAGCACGGTTCTTGCGTCTGGTACCAATGGCCTGGGGGACGAGGAGAGAGGCAAGGGGGGGAGGATGTCACCGGTGGCAACGCGTGTGGACCCGCTGATGTCATCGTCCTCACATCTCATGGGCACGTCCGTGGGTGACATCGGCGGCGGTGGTTTATTGCCACCGTTGCGGCCCACACGGCATGTTGTGCGCGTACGATGTGGCCGCTTCTCGCTGGTGGTGGATGTGGCCCCGTGCGACGGCAGTACGCCTCCTGGCGCGGATCAGAACACAGGCCGAGTAGCAGCTGGGGTGGGTCAACATGGGGTGAACGGCGACGGCGCAGCTCGTTTCCTCTGCGTCGACATAAATGGGGTGGCCGCATCTGTCAAGGTGCGGGAGACCTATATGGTATATGGTAGTCCACCTAAGTGGTCGACTATTTGTAGAATGATGTGTGTGTGAACAGTTCACTCAGGAGACCATCACTGCCTCTGCAGGCGTTCGGGTCAATGTTCCCCCAGATCGCCTCAAGGCGAAACCGCCCGCCTTTGTCCTGTCTCGTCACCCCCTCCACTGCACCCACGCTCTGTGCATGCCCAATCCCCCGCCCTCCTCCGCTTCTCCTTGCGGTATGATGCCTACATCCTGTGGCTTCTCCTTGTGCCCTGTGCTGCCCCGCTTTGCCCTGTGCAGGCCGGCTGCCCCCCGCATGGCTCCTATCGGCCGTCCGGCGTGGCAGTGTCGGTGGACTATTTTGATGTGTGGGAGGGGTACCACCTGTCGTTGGGGGGGGGCGCGGCTGATGGCAGTGCGTGCAAAGGCCCCAACCTTTTCAGCGGCAGCAGCTACAATGGCAGCGGCGATTACAATAGCTGCCATACCAACTATAACAGCTGCCACACCAACTATAACAGCTGCCACACCAACTACAACAGCAACTACAACAGCTGCCACACTAACTACAATGGCGATGCCAGCCACCATGCTGCCTCCCGGCCGCAACCCGGGGCTGGCCGTGACGTGATGGCATCCAGCGGCTATGGTTTCGCCTCTTGCGTTATGGGCGGCAGTCTTATGAGCCTGGTTGCGGGAGATGACGACATCTCCCCAGAGGACGCATGTGCCGCCACCGCGTGCGTGGTTTCGGCCGCGTGGCGGCGCCAGCAGGACACGGCCGTGGGGATCCTGCCACCCGTACCTTCGACCGCTTCCACCCGTGCGGAGGCATGCCGGCGGCGGCGGTCCGCGTGGGGGCTGCGGCGCGCGGGGCAGGGCGGCCCGTCGTGTGCGCTTTGCTTGAGGTGGGCATGGCTTGCCAGACCAGCTCCTATGTATGTAGTAATGATGGGGTATTGATGGCATATATTGTGGGGGCCCCTTATGGCCGCCGTACGTAGGCAAAGTTAGACATGGACGGCATGGCAAGTGGAGGCCGTGTGTTTGGGAGCACTTCTTGGCATGTTAGTGAACCACGTCGCGTTGTTTATTTGTTGCTGTCATTTACGCCCTATCTTGCGGGTGCTTGCATCTTGTCCCCCGTCGGAACCCATGCCGCCATCGCCCGCGCGTGGCACCCTGCTAGATTGCTCAGGAGTAGTATTGACACTGGCACCTGTCACGCTGTACGATCACTAACCGGTTTGGTGTGTCTTGGGGCACCTTGCGGCGATTGCTGCTTGCTGTCACTGCTTTGCGTGCACGTGCGTGTCCCCTGTGGGTGGCTGTTGTGGCGGTGGCGGTGGCGGTGGCAACGGTGGCAACGGTGGCAACGGTGGCAACGGTGGAGGTGGAGGTGGCGGTGGCGGTGGCGGTGGCGGTGGCGGTGGCGGTGGCGGTGGCGGTGGCGGTGGCGGTGGCGGTGGCGGTGGCGGTGGCGGTGGCGGTGGCGGTGGCGGTGGCGGTGGCGGTGGCGGTGGCGGTGGCGGTGGCGGTGGCGGTGGCGGTGGCGGAGGCGATGGCGGTGGCGGTGGCGGTGGCGGCGTGTTGTGGGGCCTCCTTTTGGCTGTGGGCTTCCTTCTCCCGGGCTGTGCACGCTGGGGGACGGGACTTTCCAGCTTGGAAGATGCGGACAGTTGGCAGGACGGAGGCTCCGGCGTGGCGTCCCCCGATGCCGACATCAGAGACACAAGGAAGCCATCCGCCCCCTCCCCCGCGTGCAGCGTGGCGGATCTCGCGGCCACGGGCGTCGCGTGGCGCCGGCTGGTGCAAGTCAAGGGCTGCGTGATGGCGATGGAGGGGGAGAAGGGCCACGTGTCAGGTGCTACTCGCGCCCGCTCGCACGATGTGTCTACTGGCAGCCGCAACGAGCACGATGCTAACAACCGCAACGACATCTACGAGCGCTCCATGCCCCCTTGTTGCTGGTTCGCGACATGCGTGCACCGAGGGTGCGGCGAGCAGCAGTCCTTTTGCCCCGCAATCTCCCTCTCGCTGGACCTGGCCGCGTCAGTAGCTGCACCTGTGGAAGCGGACGAGGGGTATGCGGGTGCCAGCAGCAACAAGGGGGAAGATATTTGCCGGGATGCTGACGCTGATGGTGATCTCGCGGATGGCGCTGAGGAGATGAAGGGGGAGCCGGTGGCCCGGCCAATCCGCGTGCGTGCGGTGCTGGAGCCCGCCACGCTGTGGTGGGGACTCGGCAGCTCGGAGCGTATGCTGGCGTCCCTCGCCGGCGTGTTCCAGCCAATCGGGAGCGAGCGTGGAAAATGGGCGGGGGCAGGGGTCGGTGAACGTGCAGCACACGTTGAGGGGTGGGGGATGCCAAGTGCCGCAGCGAATGGGGCGGCTATGGGCTCGTACCGGCATGGGGAGGGGAGTGACGGGTGTCAGCAACCGTGTCAGGGTGCACACGAGGGGCGGCCTCGGGCTCGAAAGGCCCGCTTTTCCTCAAAGGAATTTTCTTCGGAGCACGGCCAGCGCAGGCAGGGGCCGCGAGCGCAGAGTGCTGCGAACGGTGGAGTGGAGGCAGCCGGCACGAGGGGGCAGGCAGGGGCGGCTCGTGCTGCTGGCACACGGCACCGCAGCCAAGGGGTGGTGGGCTGTGATACGCGACGAGGGCGTGCGGGGGATGATGAGGGTGTCTCAACAGCGGAGGATGAGGCGGCGCCGTCGGGCCTCGAGTTTGCTCTCTTTGCGCCACACGTGCGCGTGGTGGTGTGCGTGCCAGAACACCCGCACGCGCCACGTGGTAGCTCTATTGGAGCGCTGCTATCGGAAGCCGTGGACGCAAGGATCGTGTCGGCGACAGCATCAGCGAGGGCGGCGGCGGTTGCAGCGGCACTGTGCCCCCGTTTTTCTGCCAGCATCGTCACGGTGGACCTGATCTGCCAGGTGGCGCGACGCGATTGCTCGCCGGATAGCCGCATGGCAGCGGGGGATGCACAGGCTGCGTGCGCTGGCGAACGCCACAGCCTCCGCGTCGCCAGCAATGGCCGTCCTCCCTCGCAAGCGAATCGAAGAGCTCGTGACTCATCCAAGAGCCCCCCCCCCTCCTTATCGGATGCAGATGCCAGTGTGCTGCTGCGTTGGAACCCGCCGACGCGTGTGACAGCAACAAGCACCGGTGTGCCAGCAACCAGCGCCGGCCCTGACATCCCGTTTGCACAAAGTGGCGGTTGCGGTGGTGACGCTAAATCTGCCCGCCGCACGGCCCTGGTGGCGGATTTCGGCATCACCCGCGCGGTGGGGTACTTGCTTACAAACGTGCATGGCGAATGGGACATGCTTGGTGGCGGTGGCAGCAGTAGTACGGGTGTGTGCCGTAACGGTGCCGTTGACCCACACCCGCCCTCCCTGCCCTCGCCCCCGCCCCCTCACGAGCCGCACCTGGTGGCTTTCTTCATGGTCACACCGCAGCCAACGGGGGACGCGGCGCCGGCGAGCCAGCAGGGCCAAGGTGCAGCAGCTGCCCTTTCTGCTGGCATCCTCCCGTCAGTGGACCGCCCCGCAGGCTCCTCTGATGTGCCGCTGTGTTGCGCGCCCATGGCGGCCGGTGGCAGGGGTGGGGGGAGCTATTTGGGAGAGCGGCAGGCCACGAGGCAGGCGGGCGTGGCGGGCCACCTGCACGTGCGGGCCCGAGCAGGTCCGGCTGCCAGCAGTAATGGTGGCGCCGGTGGAAGCAGCCAAGGGAGTGCTGTTAGCAATAATGCTGGCGGCGCAGGTGGCACAGGGGCGGCATCCAGCATGAGAAAAGGGGATCGTGGGTTTGTGGGTGGGGCAGGCGGTAGTGGCTGTGGTGGCGGTGGCGGTGGCGGTGGCGGTGGCGGCGGTGGTGGTGGTGGCGGGGATCTGCTATCTCTCGTGTGGCGCCTCGTCAAGGGGGAGGCAGACAAGGGCTTCATGCTCGTGCGCGACGGCCAGCGCAGCAGCAGCGGCAGCGGCGCCACCACCACGCTGAGCCTCGTGTCGGTGGAGGACAGCAGCGGGGAGCACGCGCGCGTGAGGGAGCGCGGGGTGCAAGGTGCATGCGCCGCGCTAGACCTGCGGCTGGGGCGTGTGGAGGCCAGCGTTGACAAAGCAGCCTTTGACGAGCTGGCGAGGTGGGGGGAGCTGGTGATGGTGACACGGCAGGAGCGGGGCCCCCATGATCAGGTCATCCAGGGCGATCGCTTGCCGGGAAAAGAGAAGGTTGCGGAGGGCGGTGGGGTCGGGAAACGGGGGGGGGTATTCGGAAGAACCATGGCCGGTGCATGGGCCCGAGAAACCCAGGAAACGGGTACGGGGAAATTGTCTGGCCATGGCGCAGTGAGGCTCGCTGCTCATGGAGAAGCCAGCGATGCGGCGGCGGTTCGGTGCCGCGTATGCGAGAAAGGCGAAATCTCTGCCGATGCGGTGCCAACCATGGCGCGATCTAGCCACCAGACCAGCGTCCATCTGCGCTGCGCGTCAATCATCGTCGACATCCGCGGGATGCAGGAGGCGGCGGCGGTGGCGTCCGCCAGCATCCTGGCCAGCACCGCCCCCAACGATAAGTTTGCCACCGCGGTCGTGGCATCCCTCACCGCGCTTGGTCGCAAACTGGCCAGTGAGGACAGCGACAGCAGCATGGGGGAGGAGGGGGGCTGGGTCGGTGGCAGCAGCAGGAAAGGGAAAGGGCAGCGGGGCTTCCGATTAGAGATGGAGGGAGTGGAGGCGTTCCATGTCATGGGACTGGGAGGGATGGGGCCGGATGCCAGCTATTCTTGGCTCCACCACGGTCCCCTCGTCCTCTGGAGTGGCGGCCAGCAGGTGCTCTGTTTCGCGCATGATGCGGTCGGGCGTGGGGACGGTTCGCGGGGGTCTGGCGTGCTTCCCCGCAGGGGCACCGCAGGGGGGACCCTCGCGCGGGTGAGCTGGCGACGGGGGGGCGGGGGGGAGAAGGGCGCAGCACCCCCCGCCGTTGCTAGGGTGGGGGTTGCAGGAGGCTGCACCGGCGTGACCAGGGAAGGCGATGGCACTTCCATGAGCAGCAATGGGGTCAATGGGGCTGCGGGGGCGCCAGTGGGGTCGGTGGGAGGGATGGCAGCGGCGGGGGGAGGCCCCAGGGTCCTTGGGCGCGCAGGCAGTGATGACGAGGACACGGGGGTTGGCCTCTCGGACGACGATGCCGTTGTGGTGGGCAGCCTGCGCGGCGCGACGTTGGGGTCCCTCAACGGCGGCTTTTTGTGGCTGCTGCTGCTGCAGGGTTTTGTGTCGAGGGGGCGTTCGTCGGCAGCCCCCGTGCTACCACAACAGTCGGGTGAACCAGCGCAGGGGTCTGGTGCTGGTCTGGCGCGACCAGGGTGTGGTGGGGGGGGAGTGGGCGGGTCGCGAGCCAGTGGAGACCTAAGGGGTTGTGGTGACATGGGCGGCCACCCCCCGCGTTCGACGCAGCTGTTCCTTGAGTTGCAGGACCTGGCGGTCAGCTTTGTGCCTGTGCCACCATCGTCACCATCACCATCATCACCATCATCACCATCATCGTGTGGAGGGGCGGTGCAACGGCCGGGTGACTTGCGGTCTGGTGGTAATGGCGGCACGCACGGCCAAGGCTCCGCCTTGATGGGTCCGCCCCAACCACCCTGCCCACCACCCTCATCCCCTTCAAGGGCAGGGCCCTCTCCGCTCATGTGCCCGTGCGCGGTGGGTGCGGCGAGCGCGCTTCGGCTGAGCAGTCGCGGGGGCAAAGTGCAGCTCTGTGTGGGGGACGTGGGGCTGCATATTTCGGGCACGGGGGGGGGGCCTGGGGTTGGGGGCGCTGATGTCCTGCGTGGCGCGGCCGACGCACGTCACACGATGGCAGGCCTCCCGGGCATGGCGGACACGTCGTACGTGCAGGTGAGGGGCCAAGGAAGTGTGCGATGGCGCATGCCTTACGTGCAGGTGGGCATGTACTGCTGCAGGTGGGGGCCGCGGGAGTGAACACCCCGTTTGTGCAGGTGAGGAGTTGTGGGATGCTGTGGTGATGGACTTGTGGTGGTTCCATTCCATTCAGCAGACAATCAAGAGCCACATGTGTTCTCAAGTCATCGCTTTCGTATGACTGCGTGCCTGCACGCCTGGGCTGCGGTCCAAGAGCGTCGCAAGCTTTGATGCCTGTCCGGTTTAAGGGGGCAGGACATACTAAAGGGCACTTTTCTGGAAACCATACCTATGCATGTGATTAAAATCCACTGATGATTGGGGACCATAAATATGATTTTGAAAAAAAATTCCAGCCATTTGGGGGTGGTACTACCCCCCAGCAGGTGCCCGTTATGTGCTAAAAATAGAAAAAACGCTATTTTGGGCCTATTTTCCCTAGGGCAAAAATGTTGGGACCAAATCACATATTCCCATATAGTTCCCCCACTTTTGAGAAATTCTACGTAATTTTGAGCACAGAATGATCATGTTTAGACACATTGATGGATTTTCCCGCAAAAAGGGTACTTCCCCCCCCCCCCCCCTCTTTGGAAAAAAAAATCGTAAACACTTGGAATAAAGCCATATCACATATTTTTAAATATTACAGGTGGGGGGACATGCAGCCAATTTTCAGGTCATTCTGACAACCACAGCTCAAGTTATCAAATTTTATCGGCTGCCACCTGTGACGAACGGAGGTTTTAGCTAGTATTTAACCGCACTAACACCCCTTCATCCATCCAAGCCATGTGAAAGCTGGCCAAACCTCATGCTGCCATCCTCTGCACGTATGGTACCTCCTATGTTCAAGGTTTGACACCATTCTGACAAAAACTGCCCAATTCACGACCATTCCAAGACGGCCACCCACGAAGACTCTACCAGGAGGTTTTAGTTACCATTTGGCCACATTAGCATCTCCTTCTCCCTCTGCACACTAACCAAAATGCATATCATTAACTCTTGCACGCTGACGACAACACATGCTCAAGGGTGGGGGTCATTGTGACACGCACTGCTCAAGTTGATGGGTTCCATATATGACCACCTGACAAGGGGCTAAGGACCACTCAGTAAGCTATTAAACACAATGACACTTCATATGCCATCCAACATGCACCAAATCCATGCTGAATATGTTTACAAAGTACAAAGGGGTGGCCACGCACCTCATACACCTTCACCGCCCCTCGAGCATGGCCAGCATTGTAACTATGTGCATAGCAATAACGATGGTAGCACTAACATGCCTAGCCAGCATCTTCTATGTTTCTCCCAGGTAAGAGGGTAAGGTTGATGCCAACCAAGCTAATCAACACTACAACACCTCCTAAACTGCCCTACCCAGCATGGGCAACAGACAGGGACTTTGGAGGGCAAGGAACCAAGTAGGATCATGGTATGCATAGCTTGCATGCAGTCAACCATGTCAACCATGATTGGCTCAGCACATCATAGTCTTGTCACATCATCATAACAAGGGAAAGCTCAAATGAACCAAAAGTGGCAGCTGTCTACATGCAGTCACATAAATGCAATATCTCCAAAATGGTCATGAAAATAAAACACTTCCTTCCCTGAACGATAAAATGTAAAGAAACCATTGGCGGCCGTTCAGCTTCTGAGCGCTGTGATGCCGCTGCGAAGAGAGGGTGCGTCTCTCTCACACAACAAGAAGCGTCCATACGCACAACATCCTTGCCAAAACACGTTTTATGAAATCCCTCGAACCTTCCCGAGAAGCCAAAGGCTGCGACTGAAGCGTTCCTGACCACAACATCAACGAAAACAATATAAAGCTGCCAGGTATTCGACAACACGACAGCAAGCAATGGCGAGCTAGCTGGCGGAAACTGCCCAAAAAGAGCGCAAGAGACTTGGAACGATGAGTTGTTAGAAGAGAGCACTTACAGCGCATAACGTTCGCCACAAATCAAAACCTCGCCCAGGCGCGCAACAATGGCCGCTCTTCCATGGAAAGGTCAGACAGGCACTTCGCAGGCCTGAATAATTACTTACTGTTAATGGCTTGACAAAAAGCACCCGTTCGGTTTAGAATTCGATGCTACCAAAATTAATGCCTCCTTCACGGGCATGAACCCCCCAAGAACCGCAAATTTACTGCCTCTATCATGAATTCTATTTTGATTCCCGCAACCAAAAAGTTCAGTTTACTCCCCCATGTTGATGGCATAAAAAGACAAGAGCGATATTGTAAACCAGCTCATGTCCACCACAAGCCAATGTCATAAACTCATCGTCTTTTAAGATACGAGTAAATGTTCTGCATTTTGCTCGCCCTATAATGGTAGTTTCGCCTAAACGCAGTCGCCATGGCCACATCCGCAAGGGATGCGCGCCCCGTGCACCCACTTTTCACGGTACGGACGGTACCTCGGACGGTGCCGCGAATTTTTCGGCGCCCAAAAATTCGCGCATGAGCCGTCCCCTGACCGTTCCATTTCATCGTTTTCCCCCTTAATCGTGAGTGTACTCTTATTTATGCATCCCCTCCAGCTGGCTGTTGCCGCTGACACCCCGTCTCCTGTGTGCTGGCTGCCTTCTTCCCCGCAGGTTGCACGCGAGACGCTGTTTGTCGTCTCCGCCCACGAGCTACCCCCGCAGCCCGCTCCGAGGCCCACGATGGCTTTGCACAACAGCCACAGCTGCGGAGGCACCGGGGCAGATGCCTTCCTACCACCGCCAGCAGCGGCCATCACGGCAGCAACAGCAGCAGCAGGAGTCGCGGGTCGCACAAGCTCCCCCGGCAGCGACCCGCTCGTATCCGCGCCCGCGGCATCGGTCTGCGCGGACCCGCCGCCGCATGCGTGGGACGTGGAGTGTCGCAACGACGAGTTTTACGTCAACGTGTGCGGGGACAGTGCGGCAGCGCTGCTGCTGCTGTTGCGGCAGTGCGCGCTGGGGGCCGAGGGCAGCAGCGTGTGCGGGGCGCCTGGTGTAGGGACCGGTTTAGCGGCAGCTGTAGCAGATCGCATGGGCAGTGCGGGGGTGGCAGACGATCCGCGGCCCGCGGCTCGCCCCGGCATGGGAAGCCGTGACTTTCCGGCATCCAATAGTGATGGCGCGCCGCCGATGTCATGGAATGGTGTCACCGGGCCATCCGCCCCCCCGGGGTTGCCCCAGGGCCTGCAGCCTGGCGCATCACCGCCCATGGTCGTCACAAACCTCAAGCGCTGCACGGAGGGTGCGTCGCTGTGGGACTGTGTGGTGGAGGACGTGTTTGGGGCCAAGGATGTGTTTGGGTCTGCGCAGCCAGGCACCGCCCAGGGCACGTCTGTGCAGCACGGTCCGGGGCGAGGAGCCTCCGCTGTAATGCCGCGGGCGCTGACTTCCGTGCCACAAGGGGGGGGAGGTTGGCATTCCGCTAGTCATGGTGGTGGGCCGGATTGCAGCCTCATGGCGGAAGGTGGAAAGGGGGCCCTGGGCCTGGATATCCAGGACTCCTACTTTGACCTCATGCTGGACGGCAGTGAGGGGAGCGGGGCCGGGTCGGGGCTGAGTGGTGCCTCGGATGGTTCGATGGACGATGGTGGCTCCGATAGCGAGGGTGAAGGGGGGCTCGCGCAATCGTTTGGCGCCGCCATGGCCGCCAGCATCGTGGACTTGGCCTCGGCATCAATAATGGGTCGGCCGGCATCGAGTGGGTCGTGGGGGGGGGCGCGGTGGTCACCCGAGACAAGCACGCGGCGGCGGGGCCGAGGAAGCTGGTCCTCGCGCGGGAGTTCGTCGTCGAGAGGCACCTCGGTAAGCGGAGGAGAGGAGGGGGACGAGGGGGGCACGGCGGAAGGTCGGGGCGTCAGCATAAGCCGCGGGAAAGCGCGAGGGGAGGACCCTCCGCCGTTTGCCACGTGGTACCCATCGTGTGGGTTGCAGATTATCGAAGGATGGGACAAGGGGGCGGCCACGGTCGGAAGCAGGGATATTTCTGTCGGCATCCCGTTGTCAAGTTCAGCGCCGACGCAGCGCTTGCATCTGCCACCCGACAACATGGCCGCGTTTCCGCTGGTTGCCCCTGGTGGGGCATGGAGGGGGAGTCATGCGGCGCCGGCACCTGGCAATGCGGGGGGCACTGAGGTTTGGCCGGAAGATGCTACGGGGGGGCAACAGCCGGGGTGGGGTCCCGCTGGGCGCGAGGGCGACGCGGTGGCCGCCTCTGATTGGCCTCCTTCGCGCGTGCAGATGCCACCATTTCCATCAGGGGCAGCAGGAGCGGCTGACTCGCTGGGTCCTGCGTTGTCTTCGCACGATTCGCGAATGGATCCGCACTCTGTTTCCCCTCCCCCCTCTTCTACCTCTTCCTCGTCCTCTACCCTCCCCTCATCATCCGCCTGGTCTTGGCATGGCTGCAGTGATGCCACGCCGCTGCTGGCGCGTGTGCGCGGGCGTGACTTGCGCGTGCGCCTCGTCCTGTCTGCAGGGGGGGACTTCGATGGCAATTACACGGCCAAGGGGGGCGATGAGGGCATAAGCCAACAACGCGGTGCGGGGGCCAGCAGGGGGATGTCCTCGGACCGCCCACCGCTGCACGACGCCCACAGGAAGGACAAGGAGGGGCTAGGCAGCGGTGGCGCGGATAAGGAGGAGAAGAGAAGGGCGGGGCGGTCGGGTGTTGGGGGGAGCAGCGCGGATGCCAGTTCGTCGTTGGAGGCGGTCCTCACAGGCGTTTGCGTGGAGTACCGGGTGTTCCGTCCTGGCGACCATCACAACGCGTCGTTGTTGCGGGTGACGGTGCAGGACTACGCCGTGTTCGACCAGAGGTGGGTGTGCATGAAGGCTGGCTGGCGGGCGGGCGGGCGGGCGGGCGGGCGGGCGGGCGGGCGGGCGGGCGCGGGCGGGCGGGCGGGCGGGCGGGGGGCGGCGGGCGGGCGGGCGGGCGGGCGGGCGGGCGGGCGGGCGGGCGGCGGCTGGCTGGCTGGCTGGCTGGCTGGCTGGCTGGCTGGCTGGCTGGCTGGCTGGCTGGCTGGCTGGCTGGCTGGCTGGCTGGCTGGCTGGCTGGCTGGCTGGGTGGGTGGGTGGGTGGGTGGGTGGGTGGGTGGGTGGGTGGGTGGGTGGGTGGGTGGGTGGGTGGGTGGGTGGGTGGGTGGGTGGGTGGGTGGGTGGGTGGGTGGGTGGGTGGGTGGGTGGGTGGGTGGGTGGGTGGGTGGGTGCGGGGTGGTTGACCAGAGGTGGGTTCAAGTGGGTGTGTGGATGGGTCGATTAGCCAAACCAGAGGTTTGTTGTGTTTTAAGTGGATGGATGTTTGTTTGGCCAGAGATAGGTGTACTTGGAGCATTGACCAGGGGTAGAGGGGAGTTGTGTGTGGTGTGTGTGTGTGTGTGTGTGTTTTCGTATGCGTGGGTCATTACAAGAAGATCCCGTGACACACGCGCCGTAACCCCTCATGGGGGGGGCATTGAGGAAAAGGGGCCTGGAACTCACAGGGGATGGGATAGAGCTAAAGTGCCCTTTCCCATTTGGGTGGGTGGGTGGGTGGGTGGGTGGGTGGGTGGGTGGGTGGGTGGGTGGGTGGGTGGGTGGGTGGGTGGGTGGGTGGGTGGGTGGGTGGGTGGGTGGGTGGGTGGGTGGGTGGGTGGGTGGGTGGGTGGGTGGGTGGGTGGGTGGGTGGGTGGGTGGGTGGGTGGGTGGGTGGGTGGGTGGGTGGGTGCGTGCGTGTGTGTGTGTGCGTGTGTGTGTGCGTGGATGGGGTGGATTAGTGTCCAGGCAAAGGCGGGCGTGCAAGGATGGCCATCGGTTCCTGACATGACCCTACCACATTTTGTTGCCACCACACCCTGCCACCTCCCCTTGCCGCCACCTCATTGCCACATCCCCTCATTGCCACCACTTCACCCCTCCACCCCCCCAGCCCCGGCGCGCGCTGGGAGAAGGTCATTTGCTACCACGAGCGGCCTTACGCCCCACGAGAGAGCGGGTCCCGCATGGTCTCGTTGGAGCTGCTGGCGCTGCTACCAGACGTCACGCAGCCGCTGCTCGAGGAGCACTGCCTGCGCGTGTCGTTGCTGCCGCTGCGCATGCGGATCGACCAGGACCACGTCGCCTTCTGCCGACGGTTCGCCGCTGCGTGCGCGTCGGTGATTGGTGACGAAGGCAGTAGCAATCACCAACGTGGCCGCAATGGTGGCGGCGGCGGAGGGTCGGCAGTGGCGGGCCAAGGGGCCAAGAAGGGCCGAGCGGTGGACAAGAAGGGGGCGGGGACAGCGATGCAAGATGGGGGCGGGGTCACGGCAGCAAAGCCGGGGACTGCGTGCCTTCCATTCTTCCAAGTAAGCGCAGGGGGCCATGCTCGTTGTAGCGATACTAAAACTTTGCAGCTTTGGATCTACGCGTTCCTTTTCTTACTCTTTGTGCCCTACTAGCTTGGTGGGGGCATTGTTGGTGGCACCCAATAACTGCCATGTTGCTTGTTGCTCTGTTGACGTATTGTACTTAGTTTCTAAACTGGTTGCGTCGTGTGGGAAATGTTCGGGCACATGGCTGACAGTGCACCCCCATGCAAGTGCGCGGCGTGCATGGGCGTTCGTGGTGGCATGCTGTGCGGGTATGTGGGAGTGTCCACTCACGCGTGGTGTGGCGCGGTTGCGGGACGTGGCGACATTCACATAATTTGTACACATGTGTGGCGTGGCGTGACATGGCTTGCTGTGCCGATGTGTGCGTGTGTGGCGTAGCAATGTTCACTGATACGTTTCATGGCGTGGCTTGCTGTGCAATGGCATGCCGTCTGCCAGAACTGCGAGCTCAAGGCCTTCGCCGTCCACGTGGAGTACCGGCCGCGGCGCGTGGACTTGGCCGCGCTGCGCCAGGGACATGTGGCGGAGCTGCTGAACATTGTGCCCTGGGGGGGTGTAGATGTGGACCTCAAGCGGGTGGCGGCTACGGGCGTGCACGGCTGGGCGCAGCTGGGTGCGCACGTGTCAGCCGAGTGGCTTGATGACATCATCCACAACCAGGTGGGTCGTGGGGAGGCATGACATAAAAAACAACCATAGAGGTGGGGTGAGGTGGGGTGACATCATCCACAACCAGGTGGGTGGGTGGGTGGGTGGGTGGGTGGGTGGGTGGGTGGGTGGGTGGGTGGGTGGGTGGGTGGGTGGGTGGGTGGGTGGGTGGGTGGGTGGGTGGGTGGGTGGGTGGGTGGGTGGGTGGGTGGGTGGGTGGGTGGGTGGGTGGGTGGGTGGGTGGGTGGGTGGGTGGGTGGTGGGTGCGTGGGTGGGTGGGTGGGTGGGCGGGTGGGTAATTTTTTTTTTTTATTAACATTAATAATTATTATTTTAAAAAAATAAAAATTTACCCCTTAGGGTGGGTGGGTGGGAGGGAGGGAGGGAGGGAGGGAGGGAGGGATGACATGAAAAACAACCATAGAGATGTGGGGAGATGGGGTGACGTGCCAGTGACGTCATACACAACCGGGTGGGGAGGGGTGGCATGACGTCAGCCACAGCCAGTTTTGCCCACGGCCCACTCCTTTGTAGTGGGGGAGGGCAGGGGGATGGTTGCATATGTATATAGATATATCTACTGTTTAACCTCACCCAGGGAAAGGGGGGCGACCCACCAGTCGCTTCCTAGGTCTTTTCGCTGCTATGAATCTTGTTTGCGCCGTGCAATGAGTTTTGCCCTTTTGTCCCGGTGCACTTGCTGGTTGAAGGGTCCTTGGCGGCACACTCATGGTGCACAAGGTGCTCTAATTCTGTTGCCTGTGGACAGATACTTAAACAAGCGATCGTGCATCATATGGTTGCGTTGGTTGCCGTGCGGCGCTGTGCCCTTTGGCTCCCCTTGTTGCTGAATGACGTCATCCATTGGGCCTCTGCTCACCTCATCCTTGTTTTCCTTCCTGTGTCGCTTTTGCATATCTCATCACTTAATTCTGCCCCCTGTTCCGCTCACCCCCCTCGCCTCCCTCCGCACCCCTGAGTGCTCTCACCCCCTCCCGCAGGCATTCAAGTTTGTGGCGGCGGTCCCCCCCGTGCGCTCGATGTGCTCCGTCGGCGCGGGGGCCATGCAGCTGATCACGCGCCCCGCGGAGCAGTACCGCAGGGAGGGGCGCATCGGGCGGGGGGTCAAAGAAGGTGGGCGCGCGCGCCACACGGGGGCCTTGTGGAGCGTACTCCTAGTGGGCACATGTCGCGGCATGTGGGTTGGTGGGTAGCAACGTGGCATGCGCAGGGGTTTCGAGAAGGTGGGCGCGCAGGGGGGTGCCGCCCATACCATGGAAGCAGAGTGCCGGTAAATAAAAATTCCCATTTACCCGCAAAAATAGCCATGTGCCGGATGGGTGCATAGATCACGGACGGGGGGCACGTGGGGGGCATGGTCCAAACGGAGAGGAATGTGGGTATATGCTCCCTGACAGCGGTGGGCTGATGGGTCAACCAAGCTGGGCAGGGCTAGTAGCCGCCTAACGAGATAGTCATGCGTCGCAGTCCACGACGTGGGAAAGGTGGGTGGGTGGTTCGGGAACATGATAGGGAGCGAGAACAGAGCTACCTGTGATGATGGCGCGGCCAGATTGAGTGGGCGAGATTGTTAGAAATGTGGGAAATGTGTGGAAGTGTGGGGCATGGTCGCGGGAATAACAGGACATGTGGAGGAGGTGTCCTTTTCCTTCCACTGGCACGGCGCTCTGTGATGGGGACTTTTATACTTGCATCAACCACCCAGCTGTGGCCGCTCCCTCCTGCGGTGGATTTGCGTCGCATGGCATCGGCGTTCCTCCCTCGCGTGCGTTCCGTGTGGCGGTCAGGTGCAATCCTCCCCAGCACGTGCCCATCGAGACCATTGGGGGACGCCAGTGGTCAATCGAGACAGGCAGCAAGTGGTGCCGGTCGTCAGGGTTGGTTGGCTGCATGTGTGGGCAGGGTAGCTTTTTTTCCGCTACCTCCATCCATTGATTTCTAAAGCTCCGCTCTGGCTTGGTGGCCATTGGTTGATGGCTCTGCGCTCGGTCCTCATCTCGTGCTGGTGCCATCCTCACAACCACGACTCATGCTGTTGTGCTGATATGCTGTCACCTGCCACCCGCCCACCCACCATGCAGGCACGACCGCCTTCCTGTGCAGCCTGACAGTGGAAGCGATCGGGTTAGGGGCCGAGGTCGCGCGCCGCACGCACAAGCTGCTGCAGTCTGCGGAGCAACTGCTGGATCCGTCACCGCCCCACATGAGGCCGCAGGGCAGCGGGGCGGGGACGGGGGCCAGCAGCGCCGCCATGGGGGGACCGGGCCCTTGGTCTGCGAGGGAGCCTCCGGCCAACGCGCGTCAGGGTCTGCAGCAGGTTGGTGAATTGGGAGAGGGGGGGGGGGGGGGGGGGGGGGGCAGGAGTTATTAAGTTTGTTTGGCGACATTTGTGCAGCTCTCATGCGTGTGTACGAGTTTTGTCCTTGTTGCTTCCTGTAAAGACTTGTCCTTTTTGCGATCATTTCTCACAATCGTTTCTCGCACGAATTGGCGCTTGTCTTGATGATATACATTGCATTGCCCGCTGGCTAGTTGTAGCTGGGCATGCCAAGCATGGCTGCAAACGGTGGTTGCGGGCTTGCCACCAACCTTTCTGGCTGACACTTGTGTTGGCACAGCATGCATACCACATTGGCGCATGTGTTTTAATAATGTAATCCTTCACAACGCTGGTGCCTGCCCCCCCCAGGCCGGCGAGTCTCTCGCGCACGGTTTCCAGACCACCGCGGCCACGTTGCTGGGCACGCCTATAAGCTCCCTCAAGTCAGGAGGCGACACGGGGGCCGCCATCCTCGGTGCTATGCGCGCAGTGCCGGTGGCCATGGTGGCGCCCGCGTCAGCGGCCGCGTGTGCGGTGCATCGCGCCATGCTGGGCGTGCAGAACGGCCTCAGCCCGCAGCGACGCGGCGACCTGAGTGGCAGCAGTGGGGGCTATTCAGTGCCCAAGATGACGCGGCACTGCTCCTCGCCCGCGCTGTAGGCTGCTCTATTTTGGCGGAACAAAATAATTGGTGCCGTGTGTGCCCCTGGAGAATGCTCAGGGTTAAGTCTCGCTGGTAGCCTGCCCAAGTAGTGGCAGTGTCGCCAAGGCAGCGGCAGAACATGAATTATGAAGAGACAGTGCCCATACGACTATGAGGGCAGGTAAACTGTAGTAGCTGGTTTGTGGCAGAGCCATCGTGCATGGCAAGTAGGTGGGTATTTGCTCTTTGGGTGAAAGGACTTCGCTCCAAGTGCTCACCAGGGTTGCTGCAAGAACCATCCCAGGTTTGATTTGCCATGTGTACATTTAGCATATTGAGCGCTAGCTATAGCAAGTGGTACAAGACTTGGCAAGATGATCAGCCGGGTGCAATTAGTGTTGCCTGCATTTGACATGCAGGCTGGGACATCAGAAAATGGCACGAAAATGGCACGTATTTCCAAGCGTGTTGTATGTGAAAATAAGTCTACTTATTTAGTGAGGTTCTCGGATTACATAAAAGAACTGATGCACACCATACTATTCATGACATGATGGGTTCACCCCCGGGCAGCCTCCTGGTTTGTCTGTAATATGGAGGCAGATGGTGCGCAAGGATAGATGGCAAGTACTAGTGATGAAGCCACCCCCAAGCCTGTGGGGGCTCCGCGTGTGACCAAGTATGGCATTCATAGCGATTCGGGCCGCGGTGCCCACACCCCTGTAACTAGGACCTAGATAGCTTATACCATCCATTCCATCCCATCTTCCCCTCCCACTGAGGACTTGTGCTCACGTGACGCAGTCACGTGTCTATTAATTAATGAAGAAAGGGCATCTAGACCCCCTTTCTCCTTCATGCCTAAGGCATGCCACAGCAGCAATCGGACACGATGGACGATCCGGCAAGGTCTATCAAGGAGACAACCAGCGCAGGCCAGAAATCGGGAGAATCCGGACCATGGTAGCTCGAGCCTGCCGTTATCTTGTCCGCGTGTTCGAGTCGTTCAGGATGATGAATATGAATGGTGATGGAAATGTGTAGCCTTGTGCATTGAAATTATGGCTGGCTTACGTGTAGAGCAACTAGATGACCTAGACGGTGGGGCCGGAAACAGCTTGCTTGATCAGGGCGTGCGTCGAGCCTAACTGGCCGGGAGTGTCTAGTGGTGAGCACCATTGCTGCTATCTATAGGTGCAATAAGACCCGCGTGAGCATATCATAACAAGGAGCGTGGGCAAGGAAGCTAAGCATAGCCAGGACGTAGCATGGCTGGCTGTACAAGGGCTAAATTAAATTAAATTAAATTAAGGGCTTTTGACAGATCTGTAAAGTTAGGGCCCGAAAAATACAGATGGCTAGGCGTATATGCAGATCTGTTTTTTTATTCCAGATCTGTACCTAAACTCCGACGTAATGCCTTTACGTCTTCGGGGGTCGAGGTGCAGGCCGTGTTCACTTGTTCAGTACCTGGAAGCAAAATTCAGCCATGGCTACTGTACGAAAGCTAGAGGAATGTCAGCCGTATGACCTGCACACGAGGGTAATTAAGAAATCAAGCCGAAGTTAATCCTGCATCTTAGCGAGCAGAATAATTGCAAACACAACAGCAATTGTGCGACAGACCAAACAATAATGCCGCGTGCACTAGGCTCTGTATTCTGGTCACACCCATGTGCATTTGCTGCATTGGATTAGGCGCCATTACGAACTGAGTCGAGGGAAAACGCGAGGAGCGCCATCTAAGCAGTTGCTTGTCATGTCTATACGCCCGGGCATCTTATTATCTGTCTACCATGCACGCATTTTCCTTGGACGAATCAAACAGCTTTTGACATTTTAATGGCGACATT
Source organism: Mesostigma viride (assembly GCA_009746045.1). Lineage (NCBI taxonomy): Eukaryota > Viridiplantae > Streptophyta > Mesostigmatophyceae > Mesostigmatales > Mesostigmataceae > Mesostigma > Mesostigma viride. The sequence goes on along the minus strand of RPFO01000485.1, from coordinate 805,870 downwards.
GAAGTCCGGCCACGACAATATAGCGCTGCTCAGAGCTTCGTTGCCGAGAAAGATGTGCTTTGTCCGGGCCGATAATGTAACTCTGCATAGACCCCGGTAGCTTTCAGCATGCGCATATTGCTTGAGGTAAGCGAGCCACGACGCCTGCAGGTGCTCCTGCCGAGGTGGAGACCTCCGAGAGCACGTGGATTAGGCTCATGCGTCAAAGCAGCATCGACCTTCATTCTCCTGGTGTGGAAGGTCACTTTTCAGGATTAACATATCTGAATGTTGATGGCCTGTGCATTTTCTGTCAATTGAGCAGCGATTGAAACCATGAGCCATGCAAGTGTAAGGTGCAGAATTCAGTTGATGAACCCAAGCCGGTAATGTGCAGAATTGATGAACCCAAGTTATATGTGCAGATGTTTCGTCCCATTGGCTGTGTGCTAGTGCATGAACCGTCTAGGCCCTTGGCGTGTACTCACTTGCTGCAACCGTGCCCACAGCTGCTTGTCAATACACGCGGCAGGCACAATGACTTTTGCCGCGAGGTGAAACATTGAACTCCCCCACACCTTGCATTTTTCACTCTTTGTTTTCCCTATCCATCCTACCCCCCAGCACACACACATGCACACACACACACGCCCACATACTGCACATGCACACAAATGTTCACACACACACGCCCACATACTACACATGCACACAAATGTTCACACACACATGCACACACGCACACACATACACACATGCACACATGCACACATGCACACATGCACACATGCACGCATGCACACACGCACACACACACACACATGCACACACGCACGCATACACACATGCACACATACACACATGCACACACGCACACATGCACACATGCACACATGCACACACGCACACACGCACACACGCACACACGCACACACGCACACACGCACACACGCACACACGCACACACGCACACACGCACACACGCACACACGCACACACGCACACACGCACACACGCACACACGCACACACGCACACACGCACACACGCACACACGCACACACGCACACACGCACACACGCACACACGCACACACGCACACACGCACACACGCACACACGCACACACGCACACACGCACACACGCACACACGCACACACGCACACAGCACACACGCACACACGCACACACGCACACACGCACACATGCACACATGCACACACGCACACACGCACACACGCACACATGCACACATGCACACATGCACACACCCACGTGCGCACATGCACGCTAACACATGCGCACACACTAACACACACATCGTCGTCAGAACACACATGCACACAAATGTGCACACACCCACGAGCACACGTGCACATGCATACAATCCCACACAAACACAGGCAGACTTGCACACATGCGCCACATACATTAATCCATCACCAATAAACTGGTTGCTTGGACCCAACGACCTTCTTACTCGCCTGTCCACCCAACGTTCTGCCCATCCTCCCGCCTGCCCGCCTGCATGTCTGCCACCCGCCTACTGCCCACCCATCTGTCAGCCTGTCTGCCTGCTTGTGTGCATGCCTGCGGGCCTGCATGTGCACCTGCGCCCATGCACCTGTTATGCCCCCATGGCACGTATATGCAGCCTAGCTAGTTGAGTGTCTCTTTGCACGCGCACATGGGTGGCTACATGGGCATTTGCCTGTGTCTTGGGCTGGGGGGTTGGGCTGATTAGTTCAAGAGTGGGCGGGAAGACGGTGGTATAATTGGGTGGGTAGGGACGGAGTGGATGGATGATTGGGGGGGCTGGATGCGGGTGGGACTCAAGTTCGTGTAAAGTCCAAAGTTGCCTGTAGCATCAGCAAAAATAAGCGAGAAAGCAGCCTAAATTCAAGGAGCCTACTTGTTGTAACATGTGCCAAACTGCAATTAATGGTTGCAGGCTCACAAGCTGCCAGCTTCATAACGCAAATGGAATGAATTGCATGGTTACAGGACAAGCGTGTGGTTGGAAATCTTACAATGCCTGGCAACGTCTCTTTCATGTGCCCACTGAGAACCGCTGTTCAACACAGGAAGGCTTTGGCAAGCAACGAGCTTCGGCCAGGGCCTTCATTGCAAGGAAGCGTGTGTGAAGCAATAACGTCAGGATTTACAAGCAGAAACTATACCTAACTTTGCGACCTTCATGCAGTATGTCATGTGCATGGCTATGTAGTATGTGCCAACAATCACAACGAAAAAGTGCGAAATTGCAAACATTGCCATGGAAGGGCAGGAGCCACGCACGCAGCAAATTAAAACGGTTCGTGAACCAATCTGTCGGGCATAAAGGCAGCAAAGTCTGGCCAGCAATAATGCAGTGCGATGCGAGAAAAACTCGGTAACTATGGGCAGGCAGGCGCAGCTCGTCCTCAGCAGTGCTATCTAACGTGACGGCGCCTTATTTCCGCGTGCACGGTGCCGAACATGGCACTGGCCTGATTCCAGTTGCAGCAACGCCAGATGCCTTCCCGTCATAGAGCAGAGGCTTCACGTACGTCGACATCGTTGCCTACCAATCGTAATGCTTCCCGTGATAATGCACTCGCGTCCGAACAAAATGTCGAGAAAGCAAACAATCTACACGCGATAAAACTGGGCTGCTAGCTTTTCAGGACTGGTTTTACCATGCCTTAAAATTCCATTAGCTTACTTTTAAAACCATGGCTGACTAATTTTGGCTAATTTTCAGGTATTTGTGCCGCACCGCCCGCATGCATGGCCCGGGACGAGTCTCGAAGACGTAAGGGCATTACGTCGGAGTTTACGTACAGATCTGGAATAAAAAAACAGATCTGCATATACGCCTAGCCATCTGTATTTTTCGGGCCCTAACTTTTCAGATCTGTCAAAAGCTCTTAAATTAAATTATAACATGCCTCCGTTGGGAGATCATGTAGCACATATTCCTTGATGGATGGGTGGAGCTAGTGGGAGGAGCCGCGTAATCGAACTAACCTAATTAATTAATTAGGAACATAACTCCAAAATTGGTGCGAGAGGTCCCCAGTTCGATTCCGGTCGGATTCATTTGCAGATCGCGTTTTCCGCGTTTTCCGCGGCCCGGCACTGAACGCAAAGGTTTTCACCTTTGCGGAGTGCCTGATCAGAATAACTCCGTTGGGAGTATCTGTAGCACACAGCCCAGAGAAGGGGCATATGAGCCTATAATACATTCTAAGCTACTTCCTGCAAGGGTGGGAATGTAAACAACACTTGCTCTAGGTGCACTAGGGCACCTGCACCACCCAGAGTCTCGGGCAACACCCAGCTAAGGGGAGCCCGTCATAGGTGGGGAAGATCAGCTAGCATGGCTATACAAGGGCTAGAGCGTGGCCTCTCAGCAGAGAACAGCTCTCTGCATGGGCACAGCTTAACTAAATAAAGCTAGGCATCATCTGGAGTGTGGCACATCATAGGCACACATGTACATGGCTAAATGAGACTCGTGAGTCAGCTGGTATAAAGCCTGTAGGAGGCTTACATGTACATGGCCACGGTCTATCTATTCTACACTACTACTGCTGTATTCCCCTAAGCTGGGGCTTCTGGAGTCGTTGGGGCCGCGGGGGTCGCATGCCAGGGCTTGTGGCCGACGTAGATGGCCGCCCCCTTCCAGTACACCGGCTGCCCCGCCTTGGTCTGCCGGAGCTGGAGGTAGGTCGGCCATAGCTCCCGTCGCCGTTGTTGCTGCGGCAGGGTCAAGTCGTCGTCCACGGTGAAGGGAGTGTTCTCGAGCCGCTTGCGGCGTCTGAGAAACGAAATCTTGTCCGATGGGCTCTTGAACTAGATGAGAAGAAGCGGGGGCACCCCTGCCTTACCCCGCGCGCGGGGAAGGCGGTGGGCGGTCAGCTTAATCTCACCCAGAAGGCCCATGCGATCAGGGATTTTGCTCTCCAACCCACGTGCAAGCTTCTCGGAATTCTCACCTTCCTCCATGTCGAAGTTCAAGATTGAGTATGGCGTTAAGGCTGCGCTTGGCGAGCTCGGCCTCCTCGCGGACTGTCAAGCGTCTGCCGCTGGAGCTGGGCTGCGACGGCGGAGGTGGTGGAGGTGGTGTGTTGCTTTAGCATGTCCGCCCAGGTCGTGATGGGAGGAGCATCGCCAGCCATGCAGGCCAGCAGGGCGGGCTTGGCGGCAATGTCCTTCACTGCGGCCCTGGGCGGTTCACCAGGCCTGCGGTGTTCTGCAGGACCTCGACAGCGATGGCGCACTGTCCTTGATGGATGGCATTTCGAAAAAGGCAGGCCTGTTGACGTCGAAGGTGGTAAAGAGATGATCAACGTCAAAATCGCGCTCAGACCAGCCAGATTCGCCTGGGCGGCTGCGCTTTGGGTTAGGCGATGCAGAGAGGGCGAGGAAAGCCCGGGAGGGTTAGGGGCGAGCACCAGTGCACGACTCGTGTCACCACTGCCTTCCGGCCCTGATGGCGAGGCTGCAGCCGGGGCTGCAGACGTATTTTCATTGCCGAGCGCAGCCACCAGGCTCAGTGCGCTGCGTCGAGGAGCGTTTGCTCGTCATATATTGCGTAATAGCTTCGGAAAATTATATCAGCATGTGCGTCGTAGAAAGACGCGTCGATTGTGATATTCACGGCTAAAGTCGGTGCTCAAACGTGAAAGTTATGAGCTCCGCCGTCAGCCATGGCTACCTCGTGGCTCGTGGCTCGTGGCAATCTGCTGAACTAACCTAACTCTAAGCTATCTAGTCTAGAAAAGCAAGGGCTAGAAAAACAAGGGCTAAGCTGAGGCTATGCAGCTAGGCTGTTGTGTACCGTGCGTTAGCGGTGCACGTGACTAGGTATGGTGAAATATAAAATTATAAAAGCATGGTAGGCATAGTTTGCGTGCAAGATTAGCTCGAGGCCTCACTTGTTGTGTACCGTGCGTTAGCGGCGCACGTGACTAGGTATGGTGAAATATATAAAATTATAAAAGCATGGTAGGCATAGTTTGCGTGCAAGATTAGCTCGAGGCCTCATGCACTTGAGGCCCATATTTTAGACTAGTTGTGGACATATACATTAGCTGTGGACATTAATTAATTAATTAATTAATAGACACATGACTGCGTCACGTGAGCATAAGTCCTCAGTGGGAGGGGAACATGGGATGGAATGGATTAATTAATTAATTAATAGACACGTGACTGCGTCACGTGAGCATAAGTCCTCAGTGGGAGGGGAACATGGGATGGAATGGATGGTATAAGCTATCTAGGTCCTAGTTACAGGGGTGTGGGCACCGCGGCCCGAATCGCTATGAATGCCATACTTGGTCACTCGCGGAGCCCCCACAGGCTTGGGGGTGGTCTCCTTCATTGATCACTACTTGCCATATCTATCCTTGCGCACCATCTGCCTCCACTATTATTACAGACAAACCAGGAGGCTGCCCGGGGGTGAGCCCGTCACGTCTATAGTGTAGCACATGTCCATGCCGAGTCTATCACGAAAAGTCCACGGGTGGCGGCCCTGCCGCGCGCGGCCGGGGGCACGCCAGGTGAGGACATATCGCCCAGGCTGGGCGGGCTTGGTGCCAGCTAGTCTATCTGATGTATCTACCTGATCTGTGCGGGCCAGGTGCCCGGCTAGGCCCAGGCGCCTGTGCCTAATAATGTGGGAAACATAGGGCAAATCAGCGTACAAATCCTCATTACTAATGTGCAAACCAAAGGGGATGTTAAGGGCCTTGCGCAGCATCTGGGCGACGGCGCCGTCGAGTCGTTGCTCCAGCTCCTGCGTCAGTGTCCACGTCTCAGCGCCGTAGGTCAGGATCGTCAGAATGACGACCTTGAAGAGGTCACGCTTGACGATCCGGGGTAGGGCGGGGTTGCTCCACCAGCGGCGGTGGTCATGGAGGTGCGCCCACGCCATGCCGATCCGTGTCGTCATGTCGTCCTCGCAGTCGGGAAGCCAACTGCCGAGCAGCTTGAAGCGGCCTGAAGGAGGGTAGTTGACCTCGGTGTCGTCTAAGAGGCGGAGTGTGGGTGGGGGCCCTGCCATGCCGAGGGCCAGGGCCTCCGTTTTGGGGCTGATTTCTAGACCAACCGCCCGAGCCTCGAGCGCCAGGCAGTCCAGCCAAAGTTGGGCAGACTCCGGCTTCTCGATGAGCGTGATGTCGTCGGCATAAATGAGGTCAGCTAGTAAATTCTGCTTGTTAGCATGCAATGTCTGCCCCCCTTCCCCAAGCTCGTTCGTGATCGCTAGGCCAGGGGCACGGCCTGTGATACTAGCAAAGCGAGCACGTGCCTGGCGCATGACATAATCCACTACAATAATAAACAGGTACGGCGACAGGACGCAACCCTGCCACGGACGCCGGTCTGCAGTGGGCATGGCGGGGTAATGCCGTGTTGAGTGCGCACCGAAGTGGTCGACCCCTCATACAGCGTGCGGATGACGGTAATCAGGGGAGTGGGGACGCGAGCGCGAGCAAGTACCGCCCATAGAGCGTCCCAGAGGACAGAATCAAAAGCCTTGATGAAGTCGACGAAGATCAGGATGGCGGGAAACTCACCAGGTTGCAGGAGAGCGATTTCCTCGAAGAGGCGACGCGCGACGAAGATGGGCCATGAAGGTGTTGCGCCCAGGACGGAAGCCCATTTGACTTTCCCCAAGGTGACAGTCGAGAGCAGAACGAAGGCGGTTGAGGATCATGCGCATGAACAACTTGGGGGCGGCGGTCTGGATGCAGACTCCTCTGTAGTTGGCGGGGTCGTCAGGGGAACCTTTGTTTTTGTACAGCATAATACGGTAGCTGTGCTGCCACTCAGGAATCGGCGGCGCGTCGGCAAGCAGGATCCGGTTGCAGACGTCAAGCAGGAACCCCGTGAGCGCCGTCAGCTTAATCACCGGGGCTGGGAGCTGGTCAGGTCCAACGGCGGCGTAGAAGCGGAGTTGCTTGGCGGCGGTGCTCAGCTCGAGCTCGGCGAACGGCGGTAGCTCGTTGGGGTCGGCCAGGGGCTCCGTCAGGGCTGGGTACGTGTAGTCCTGCTCAGCGGCGGGCGGCGTGGGGGGCGCAGGGACGTCCGCAGGCGCTACTGCCAGGCGTGCGGCCGCCAGAGGGCCAAGCGGCGGAGGCGGCGGGGGGCCGGGCGCCGAGCAGCCGGGACTGGGAGGAATACCACTGGTCGAGCTGCTGCTGCGGTGAGCCAGAGAGCCTGTCATGGGGGGGAAGATCAACGTGGCTATACAAAAGCTAAGGCATGACTTCTTATCGAGAGTTCTCATGCAGAGAGTGGCTCTCTGTATAGGCAGGGCTGAGCTACACGCTGGGATTATAATATCCCCCTCTAGTGACTATATGCTTGCCCTGGCCAGGGCATGACGCAGACGATACTGTGCATCAGATCAGAAAGCAACAAACGTGAAAACGTTAGCGGCCCCAATCTGAGATTCCGCGGAACACAGAAAATAAGAAAGCCCAGAAGCTACCAGCAAGGAATCGAACATAGGACCTTTGGCATGATTTCGCGGCTGTGTGAGTCTCCTGATCCGAAGGCATCTCACTTGATGTTTCGAAACAGCCCAACTGCGAAAAACCTCTTTACCGGAGAGGGGTCGGTGCCAATATGTCCGATATTGCTGAATGTATAGAAGATGACTCACCACTAGAGCTATGTGCGCAGGACTACTAGGCACCGACCTACGCGATATTCTAGTATCGCCGAAGTAGCCGGGGTGACCACGGCTGGAATCTGGTTGTAGTTTGACGTACAACAAACCGAGAGGACGTAGCCGATACAAACTGATATCAACCAATCTTACATTGTCGTCAGATCAAAAAGCGACAAACGTAGACGATATATTTGTAACTTTCGTGTAATTATTTTTCTAGATAATGATATTAGCATCATACTCCATGGCGCATGACACGCAATTAGTACTTACTTACTTATTTACATCTCCAGTCAGCCCATATACAAGGCAAATGAGTCCAGCGTGCAAAAGCGCCACAACTAGCTAGTAGCCTGAGGCACATGGGCGTCGAAGGCTTGCACCAGGTCAGGATTTTAACAGCTGCGCGGTTGAAACGTCTGACACACAATTAATATTTTGGAGCCCTCTGGCTCATGTATATGACACGACCCACTTCTCACGCATCAATACACCAATTTAGGCGAGAGGCTCGCAGCATTACTCCAGACATCGGGCCAGGTCTGTCCCTAGCTAGGCATTTGTTGGTGTAGTGGGAACCATACCTATGGAATAATGCCCTAGCAGCCCAAATTTACGCCTGAATGCCAGGCCTGCCGGTTGCCGTTTTCTATGGTCTGGCGTGCCGCTTCTGGTTGCATACGTCAGACATCTCACGCGCGGCCGAGGCCAGCGGGTCAGACGTCTGATGCGTGCCCAAAACCCTTACCTGAAAACACTAGCGGGAAACGACATCACAAGGATGGTAATTGGCACGGAACGACCAGAAAATAGTCCCAAGCGCAACACCAGGACAAGGATGGTCGTTAGCACGAAACGACCACCGAAGTGCTATGGCCTACGCACAACGACATCACAGTAAAGGCTATTGGCACGCACTTAACAACAGGCCCATGTGCAACAGCCTGACATGATGTCTGCTGATGATCAGGAGCACCCAAGGACGCTTTAACTTATAGTATCATTCATGTGCGACAACTATCGCACGCCATGGCCCATGGGATGCTATGATCCACAGCGCAGGAACAGCAAGGTAACACGGTAGCTAGCTCATGGAAACTTCCTTGCGCTACATTATGCTGTCCTGAGGTCAGCTCCCAGTTCGCCAGCCTTTCTCTGCATCCTGCCCCAACCCTTCCGCAAATGCAGAGGGGTTCCTTGCTAAAGGAAACGTACTAGAAACGAGGAGCGCAGCGCTCGATGAGAGCTTCAAGCATCACCGGCTGCAGGCGGATCACATAGAAAAACACATGGCATGGCCAGGGCCAAGTGCTTGGAGACCGCAGTATTTTCCACACGTAGTGGAAGGGGTTACTAGTCAATGCAGGCTCAAATCGCGCAGATGGTGCGCACATTTTACTTCTCCCTGGCACGTTCTGGCACTTCTACGATGTTATACACAGCCAGGCCCACGAGGGGCACCCACCGCAGCCATTGCCATTTCTGTTCCTTTTCGGCATCCCCTCTCACGTTTTCCCCGATCAGGTACCCTTGCAGCACCGAGTACAGGCACATGTCCACCAGAAACGCGAGCGTGGGACGGTCAACCGATGCGCGCGAGATGAGGAAGTGCAGCCGCTGCGCCAAGTCACCAAACTCGCCATCCCACCCCGCCCGTGCAAAACAGCCCCACCACAAGGACGTGAGGCCTGCAGCTAGTCCAACCATGCCCACGACAGGTGCCCCCGCCACCATGGCTTTCCCAAAGCCGCTCAGCCCCGCTGTCGCATGTTGTGGGTCGCTCTCCGGCACTTGAGCGGGTGGTGGGTAGCGGAGCCTGAGCGCAATGTAGGGAAGCAGGAAGACTGGGACCAGGGCGGCAGGACAAGCGTGCAACAAGAAGAGAGGGAATGGGCCATCGTTAGCCAATGTAGGGTGAGGTGTCGAGACATGGAGTCCATCATGGCTTTATATCGTAACTTTGCTGCCACTTCGTATTCACAAAAAAACGAGCCCATGCTTCATGGCCACAATTATTGTGAGGCATAATAAACATGGAGTAGAAAGAGCTTTGAGCAATTGAGAAAAAGAGAGCAGCCTGGAAGGGATGAGGAAACGTGCAAAGGACCAAAGGGGAAGGGGAATAATGGGAGAAGGAGAGATGGGAAACGGGATGCAGACTCTAATCGACAGCCTGGGCTAGCCAGCAGAGTTGTCCAGATAAAGAACATTACTGTCAGAAACATCATGAGAAAGAATCTCTTAAACACAACATCTCCCCATGCCGCTCCGATCGCCCAAGCGACCAGGTTGGTGGCAGCCAGAACACGTCCGTGCCTCCAACGCACCTTCCCCTTGTGTTATAGGGAACATAATATGCAGCCATGCAAGCGCCTGCACACTAGTACACATCGTACATGCCGCAGCACGCTCTCTCGCTATCTGGAACACAGATCGGACAGACGCAGTGGCCCACGGTTGGTGAGGAGCATCTGGCCTCCCCACTATAACGAGAGTGACCTACTGTTGGTGAGGAACATCTGACATCCCCAGAGCAGCTCAACGTTGGCTGGCGCTCGCTTCCGTCGCACGTCACTGAAGAGCAGCCCCGAGAAGAGAAGGCCCCACGCGTTGACAAAGTTGAACAGGGCCTCCGACATCTGGTTGCATGGTACAGGATGGGTGCAAGGCGAGTGCATGATGGGTAGAAGACGGGTGCAAGTTGGGTGCAAGGCAGTGGAAGCACATCGTGTCATAGCATAGCATGCCGCATATGCCAGGTCACATAAACAATGGTCGCATATACCGTGATGCATATACCAGGTCACAGCACACCATATCGCATGCCCCACGCCGCACATACCACGCCGCACATGGCGCCTGGCAGGCAAAGCCGCTGCAGCGAAGGGGCGGTGCGGGCTCTCATTCCGCAAGGTGTGTAGATGCAAAATGAGTCTATCTGTTGGAACCAGCACAAGACCCGCTTTTATAATAACATCTGTTGGAATCCAAATAAGAGATCATGCATGATGAAGCCAAGCAACCAAGAGGCATGCCCATGGCTGCCTGCCTGCCTGCGCTTCCGCAAAATTGTTGCGTAGACAGATACCCAAGAGCCCTGGCCCCTGGGTGGCCGTGGCCATGCACTGGCATGTGGCAACTGTCAGGTGCTGGTGACTGGCGACTGTCAACACGGCCGTCGCATGCAGCAGCATATCGTGTGCACTGGCATCAAGGGAACCTCCAAACGGTGTTTAAATCGTCAATGGCACAACGTCCACCGTCCAGAAGTGCTATCCATGGAGGGCCTCGGCAAGGCAGTTATGTCACTTCCACACTCAAATGGAAGGATTCCATGGCGAGCATGCTTTGAATGACAAAGTGTCTTGCGGGCCCTTAGTTTCCAAGACGGTTTCGGCAGTCACACCCTGCCAGCCATAACACTTCGGCCAAGAGTTACCATAAAGGATTTACGTTATATGGATGGAGATTGTTACGCTCTTTCCAACGGCACCTGGAACGCCTCATTTGGTTACGTGACGTAAAAGTTATGACGTTTCCTAGGCTGTGCCGACAGTGCTGCGCGCCAATATGGGCGCGTGTAGGCACAGGATGTACAAGTGTCACTTTGATAGTCCGCAGGACTTTGGCAGGACTTGCACAGGACTTGATGTTCAATTGATAGGCTAGCGTGCCGGAGCGCACCAGGACCTATGACACAATTGATGCTGAGTGCAGTACGGATAGGTCCACAGGACTAGCCGTATGGACAATCGATAGATCTCCGCGCCAAAGGCGCGCCAGAGTCTACGTAATCAATTGTGTGTCAGTTCAGCAGTGACAGAGCTGCTGAATACTTGGACGCGTACCTAGCAAGTTATATGTGTGACTTGGTCGCTAGCTCTTGCAAGCACGTTCCACTCGCACTGCGACGAGGTCGTCTGTGCTACGTGCTCTCTTGGACGTGACGTGACTTGCGTCTGTGTTTCTTTATTCTGATAAATTCAACATTTCGTGCAAGGGCCATGGCGTTGTTCGGTGGCCTTAGCGTAAAGGCTTGCACGCTCTAAACCTCCAAGAGCGTGTGTTAGGTTGGCCGCACGATGATGGAAACAGTGATGAACGAGCGATGAGTGACGAGCGAGGGAAACCTGAGGGGCTGTGAGGGGTAGGGGGCAACCAAGTACGTTGCAATCGTGCCACCTTTAGGAAGGGTCGCCCGCGCGAAGCCGTGAGCAGATCACCGGGTGGACGGCACAAAACGATGGGTTCTCTCTCTATCTCTCTCTAGTAGTAGTAGTAGTAGTATATATTTATTATATAAATATATAGTAGTAGTATATATATAGGATGTCAATGGGTGCGAGGGCCAGAAAGTACTGTGGGTGTGCAGCTCACCGGGTGGAAGCCGACCTCCGGGATGGTGTGGATGCCAGCTGGCAGGCGGCGCGATCAGAGACAGGGGGGTGGGTTGGGGATGGGAGTGACCACTGGGAGAGGCGCCAGGTCAGTTGCATCAGTCAGCATTGGTGCATGCATGGGTGCAGAGGCTTTGTGGCCGTCATCGACATGGTAAATCACGCGCACATGTAGAACTGACGCGGCACCGCGACCGTCCGCACGCCTGGCGCGTGTGCAGCGCTGGCCCTATCAATGCGTCAGGTCCATGCCCGCTGTAGCCATCCGCGAGTTGTAGGCTAGCTTCGTTCCTATTTGATTCTCACAGCCCACAGCCCACAGCCTCCGTCGCAACGCGCATCCAAGGAGGTAGCGGATCCTAGCGCGCAAGAGCGGCCTGCCCAACATCCATTAACATATAGCTGTGGCCATTACACGTAGTCATTACACGCAGCCGTCACACGCGCTACTGCAGGGTGATGCGAGATGTCCATGCGCTAGTCACCTGCTACTGGGGATGTGTGCCAAAGCGCTTGCCCAACATCACGAGAGGAGCCCCTCGGGCTCCACGTACATGTGTAAATAGTATAGCAATGATCGCGTGCGAGGGGGATTTGCCACGCACCGGCGTTCAGTCCCGAGTTGATGAAGAAGAAGTTCAGGGACAGCTGGACAAGCTCGTCCAGGGTCTCGGGCTTTATCGCCCAAATGGGATCCCCCTGAGGCGTGGGTCCATGCATGGGACAAGGCGGGTCAACCACCGTGCAAAATCAGGGTCAATACCGTGCAGTAACAGAATAGGATGTTTACAAACAGGATCAGTTCCGATGATCAACCGGCAGGATTCGAGTGTTTATCTAGGAAATTGCAGGGCGTGCGCGTTTCGGTGGTAACGGGAGGATGTTGTGCGTGCCAGCTGCAAGGGCAAGCTGGGCACACGGCCGAGACGGGCATGCTACGTCACATGACCAAGTAAAAACGGAGGCGCCGTGTTTAAATATCGAGCAGCGGTTGCAGCATGCGAGACTCACGGGCGCGATGGTATCCGGTGGGCTCAGGATGAGCCAGCCCATGTACACGGCGTACAGAAGCCAGACGCTTCGCTCGGTGACCAATGATGCACCGCCCGCATCATCCCGGCCAGGGATATCTGAGCCACTGCTGCAGCACGCAATCTGCCGAGCTGAATGCTTAAACCTGCTGTTAATAGCAGGGGCAGTCGAGTGACTGGAGTTGCCAAAGCCCGGTCGGTTGCTAACGATCGCACCTCCAACTTTGCCAGCCCAGGGTTGGCCGCTAGAACATAGCCCGCTTGCGAGGCTCACAGTCGTGAGGATGATGGCTGTTTTACGTTGCCGAAGCGTAGCAGGACGACCGAGACCCCATGTTGCGTGGATGAACTTGCAGGTTTTATAATTGGCCGTTCCCAGTGCAAACACTTTCGTATTCGCTCGGTCATGAGGCAATAGCTCCACTAGCCCCTTTGTAACCCTAGACCCATGCGCAGTAGATGTAGCATGATGTTGAATAAAAATATTCATAGTTTTAGCCAGCAAATTATTGCGCCAGTCTGGCAATGACGGTGTTCATCCCGCTTTACCCCGTGCGAGTGAAAACTAGTCGTGGCAATATAATTTGGCAAAAGACGATCGCGAGGTGTGCGTGTCGCTACGTGGGAGCGCGCCAGGTCAGCAGCACGTGCCCCTGGGTTACGGTACACATGACATACTACTGTAGTGTCTAAGTAGGGAACAGTAACACACACAGTTGGTAACCAGCTGGTCGATACGTGGTACCTCTTAAGCTAACGATATTCCTATTGGTTAAAAAAGAATACCCATTTACCCGGAAACACAGGCCCTGGCCTGCCAACTGGATAAAGTACCCACTTCCCCGAAAAAGCTTTTAGGCCACCCACACAGTACACTGATGGCTGGGGTTGGGCAAATTAGACCTTGTCTAGTCTTTTTCTGGCAACCAAACAGCCGGGGCCCGGGAATCGCACAAATCATCTATGCTAATCAGCGACAGGAAAATCAACGAGACAACCAGCGCAGAGATAGTGTATCACGACCTGAGCTTTCCATAGCACAAGGCGACGTTTGCGTGGCATGACTGGACGCCGACCATCTACCGACACACAAGCATTCGGTCATGAATTGCCTTTTCGTACGACCAGTTTATCAATTTGCGGACCAGTTTATCAATGTGGACTAGCATGTTGCTAGCGTCGAGCCCATAGCTCTCAGCAACTGCCTCTTTGGCACGAACAAGCCAGGCACTGTGAACACCAGCTTGGCTCCAAATTACACACGAGGGCTATTTCTTGTTACTTTTCTGCACTAAAACCGGCAATAGGTTCTAATCTGAACCGACCCTGACAGCCCGCTCTAGCCATGTCCGACCCGGTGAAGTCAACCAACAGTTCCACGCTCAATGACTTGATGGCCGTCCGTGGCGTCGGCGCTCAGATAATGCGCGCAGTCCCCGTGCTCCAACGCCTACGGCTACGTCAAGTGTGCCGCGCTTTCCTGTCCGCCGTGGACGAGTCTCTGGAAAGTTTGTCCGAGATGTTCTGGGAGCACATGGCCGAAGCCGTCAGGAGCACGGGAGGGCTGGATTGGCTGGTCGACAAGTGTCCCAATCTGCGGACACTATCGGTGTGGTCCAGTCCCGAGGTGGATTACCGGTGTGAGAAGCAGCAGAGGATAAGGCACCGGCTGGTTCGCCCAGGGATGGCAACCCAGTCTTTTTCCACGCTTGCACACTGCACGGGGCTGCGCTCCCTGAACCTGGCAGGCTGCGTGGATGTGGGAGATGATTTGCTGACCGCTCTGGCCGCGTCGTGCCGGGAACTGGAGAGCCTGGACGTCAGCTACTGCCGCGTTACCGATGCAGGAATAACTGAAATCGCTCTCCACTGCCCTGGCCTCAAGAAGCTGAGTGCAAGAGCGCTGAAGCATGTTACAGATACCAGCATTGAACAGGTCGCCCTGTGCTGCGGCCAACTGAAGTGGCTGGACGTGGCAACGACAAACGTGACGGATGCCGGCGTGTCAGCCATCGCCCAGCGTTGTCCCCACCTGTGCCACCTGGCACTTGGGCAGTGTGCAGCAGTTACCGATGCCAGCATGCTAGTTGTTGCGGAGAATTGCGCGACCCTCGAGGAGCTAGACGTCAGCGGCCTGCTCGGCATCACGGATGCCAGCATCACCGCGGTGGCAGAGCGCTGCCGACAGCTCAAGAGCCTTGACCTGAGCGAGTTTTCTTGCGTCAGCAACCAAGGTTTGGAGGCAGTGGCGGAGCACTGCCCGCAGCTGGAGTACTTGGACGTGTTCAACCTTGACATTCGCCGGTCGGTCATGTGGAAGATCGCAAGGAACTGCCCCCGCCTGCGGCACCTGAACGCGCATCTGGGGCCCCTGATTGACGATGAGGTCATCGACACGCTGACGGCGAGCTGCCCGCAGCTGCACCACCTGTCGGTCAGCGACAGTGACAACTTGACGGACGACAGTGTTTTATTGCTGGCGGAGCGGTGCCCCCAGCTGGAGCACTTGCTTATCTGGGCATGCAACCGGGTCACAGATGTCGGCATAAGCGCGATCGCCCGGTGTTGTCCCCGGTTGAAGCATCTGGATCTCTGGGATTGTGGCAACGTGACCGACGCCAGCATGACCTTGGTGGGTGAGCACTGCCGGCAGCTGGAGAAGCTGGGAATAAGCTTGCGGGCGGAGGGGGTGACGGATGCCAGTTTGCGGGTTGTGGGCCGCAATTGTGCGCGGCTACGGTCGTTTGTAATACGTGGGGAGGCATGGGGGGAGGTGGGCGTGGGAGAGCAGGCAGCACTCCGCGTCATTGTGGAGGACTGCAGGCAGTTGGAGCATTTGGACGTCTCCACGACCTCGCTCACGTCAGACGAGTGCATGGCAGCCATCAGCCGCAACTGCACCAATCTGCGCTCCTTTGTTGCCTCTGGATGCAGATCGTTGACGGACCGAAATCTGGCTGTCTTACTCGCAGGCCGAGTTGGGGCGAGCTTGCTGCATCTGGACCTGTCCCTGTGTGACAACATCACGGACAAGTCGCTTGTGGTGGTGGGGCGGACTTGCAGGCAGCTGCGCACTTTAAACCTGCATTTTGCCGTCAATGTAACTGATGCTGGCATAGAGGCCATGGCAGCGGGCTGCCGGCAATTGATATCCTTATGTGTTGACAGTTGTGAGGTGACACGGAAGGTACTCGACATGTTTGACCCGAGCAAATGTGATGTGTCTTGGGATCGTGCCAACGTGCTCCACGATGTCATGGTAAGCCACAATGTCTAAACCTGGGTCATTCGACATAGGCGCCGTATCTCCATAAAGTATTTATGTTTTCTTATATTCATTACGTGCTTGTATTCATAACGCGCGAATCCTTTGGGGAACGCTGAGCACGTTTAGTGCTTTCCGTCTCTGTATGTTGCTCCCCGGGGAGAGCCTAGGCCATGTCACATCGGTGAACGATGAATGTCACATCATTCGATCAATTTGATTTGATGGGGGGATTACAATTGGTTGATTCAGAATAAAAATTAATAAATTTTGTCCCCTGAGACAATGGCAGCTGCAGCTTGATCTAGGCGGAAGAAGTCATGCATGGCTGATGAGAGAGATCGTGTGGCATGGCACTGTAAGTAAGTGCGTGATCATGCACTGAAGGCATGCATGCCACGGAGTACACGATGAGGTACTTTGCTACGCGGATACTTCACCCGCGAGGGCAAGTGGCGTAACTCACTCGCCCCTAGGTCTGGATCAAGTCGCAGATAGCAACTCAGATGGCACTAGCTGGATGCGCCCCAGCAAGGGAATGTATCCCCAACTACTTGTGGTCGGAGCTCTCCATGCTGTTTTACTCTAGCCCGCATGTGATGCATAGGGTTATTGTGTGGAATTTTTTTTTTTCGAAAGTATATGCCGCTTCCAAGATTTTCCCCATTTTAAGGGCAGGCAGTTTATGACCTTCGGTTTGTGGGGTCACTGACAGGTCAACGGTTGTCAAACATGATAGCATTCGTGATCTCATGGCACGTTGATCCATACAACGATCCATAGCTTTCTCACGTACGTATTAATTACCTACCTTCGCAATGTGCATGAAAAATACAGTGGCAGTGTAACGTTCAATCAAGTAATTTTTAGACCATTCTTATGCCATGCCAACATGCGCGCATTTATCCTCATCTATTTGCTGTCTACCTCGCCGATATATCCTCATCGGTGATGAGGCTGGCAATCACAAATTCACAAGATCACATTTTCCGTTATATCCCGCCATGCACCCTATTGGCACGCTACCTGCACCCCAGTGATCGTTTTTTTTTCGCCAAGAGCAAATGCACCCACACCAAGAAAAAAATGTACGGTAGTTGTTGAAGAAAGAACCGCTCACACCCATACTGGACACACATCAAAGGCATCCCCTGATCGCTCTCCCGCCACCTCTGACGGCGCTTGGCTGCCGCACGCTTCTGGCGCGTGCTGCCCCATGTACGCGCCGCACACCGCCGCCAGCAGGCCCTCAGGGTGCTCCCCCAGGGGCTTCCCGTTGACCGTGACCCAGGGCACGAATGTGTGCGGCGGGTCCAATGACGCGGTTGCCCACCCGGCCTTCCTCTGCAGTTTGCGGCCCAGCGGCCCATGTGCACACTCGTCTAGTTTGACCACGTCTAGACCATGCTCCCCCGCGCAGGACGCCACGACCTGCCGCGACGAGTTGGCTAGCTGGGAGCCCTGCGATTCGACGCAGTGCAGGAACTGCCAGGTGGCATCGCTCGATAGGGGCTTGGTGAAGGGGTGCAGGTGGACTGCGCACCCTTCCAGGGTGTCCACCTCGCACTGTGCATGCGCCATGACGCGAACGACACGAAGGCAAACGATCGAATTATGATCCTCGTGGTAGGCATGACGAGGGGGCTGAGAGCATCACACTTTAAGGAGATGAAAAAAATTGTGGATGAACCGTTATTTTGTTGCTTTGGTTCCATAGCGACCAGGCCAGAGACAGGAGAGGAGAGGACACGAGGACGGGTCACAGAGCCCACATTCATGGCTCCTGGCGAGAAGAAGTATGAAATAATACCGGCGAAAGCGCATGCAACCCTCATGGGCCAGCGTGGATTGATGCTGTTGTGGTGCCTCTCCTACCCAGCCTTGAGGAATTTGTAGCAGGAGCCATTGTTCTTGCTTGCTGTGCCTTCCCCCTCCCAAAATAAAACCAAGTAATCCTCGCACCTCAGGAAATGCCCTAGATCTGCTCTCATAACTGTGCACATATCCCGCTAAGCCTGCAATCACATGGACCAGTGCTGCTAAGCCGAATGCATCAGTGGCATCTGCCAGAGACCTCGCCCCTACAATCCCAACCGCGCCCTGCCTTCTCCCGGTTTGGCCACAAGAGAGCTGCCCCTCACAGTTTGCCTTCAGATCAGCCAAGCGCGTCAAACGAAAGCGAGATGGTCGGGATTCTCCTGCCTTTGCTTGACCTGATCATGTGCTCTACACGGTCCAATTTGCCAACAAAATGATGTTGGCCCTCCCTGGCCACGGATAAGCCCCGTAATAAAGATACTTTCAAAAATAGGGACAGCTCTGTAGGCTGGATGACAACTCCTACGCAGCTGGTAGCAAGCTAGATTAGGCAGAATGGCGGAACCGTGACCATGCAAGCGACGGTGCAACCTACTAGGTTATTTGAGCGCGCAAGCCAGCTTAATACCTCAACAGGGCCATGCTGGCAGATCACTGTGCCGTTGATGCGGTGGGCGTTGCCGTAGGGAACCCATCGAAAGTTAATTATGTCGCCGACTTTTTCCACCACATCAGGAAGAACGTCTGTCCAGACGCGCTGGCATCCAGGACAGAGAGCCTCCCCGTAGAATGCGACCTCGACGGAATCAGATCCTACCCCTTCACCAAACGTTATCCTTTGCAAAGGTGACGAGTTGTGGACAGCGCGTACAGTGCATGCCAACAGCACTACGCACACAGACGAAAGAAGGCATCGCTTCAAGCCCATGGCTCTGTATTGCAAATCCGAGCAGGTAATGTTGGCCTCTATTCCGGTTGCACGCCGGAAACCCGCGCACAAAGCTGCGCACGAAGCTCTTGCTCACAAAACTCACGGGAACAGCAATCAGTAATGAGGCCTTGTGAGTTCTTACATCCTTTCCCCGGAATAAATTCCGTGCTTCACCCAGTCACCTGTCACCTCGCGTGAGAGAAGCCACTACACCCCTAGCTCCACGTTTAAGATTGGGGTCCGACCAATCCAGGGCTCACGATCTTTAATAATCTTACTTCTATGATTCTATTCTACTTAGTTCTACTACATTATACTACTAGTAGAGGTCAAGTCCAGGGTCTCAAGATCTTAATGCTGGAAATCTTAAACGTGGGACTAGGGGTGTAGTTGTGAAAAAAGAGAAGGCACAATGCCGGCGGGGCACCTCAACTTTGGCCTAGTATCAGGGGACGTTTTCGTACCTGTTTATTAACTGAGCGGCCATTAATCAACTGTACTACACCTAACTGTACCTAGCCGCGAAAGGATCGCTCCGTTGCTTTGCGGGGTTACAAATCGGGGTACAAATCCGGTCACTAAATGCGCCTGGGCGAGTGGGTGCACCGCCAACCACAGCCAAAAATTCAATGGCGAGCGCTTGGCGAACGTGACAAGGATCGATAGCTCATAGCTCCTGAGTCCCGATACAAAATATTTGAAGTGGGCAATAAATAAATAGCAAGCCCGTCTGTCGCACCCGAAAGGAAAATAAAAAGGCCAAAAACATCTCGTTGGCATTGGAAATGATTGAAGCCATATCATCAGAAACCGTACCAACCATGGAGCATGCACAAAACATTACCAATTTCATGAACTTGATGGAAGGCATTGTGGACTTCTCTTATGTTCGATACGACCATGAGGATCCCATCGCTCTCCTCTTTGCCTACTTCACGCTCGTTCCTTGTTTCCTCATGCCGTGCTTGATGGCGGTGGTGGTGGCACGGAGGGAGCTTCGCACCATCTCGTTTCTTCTGGGGCTGATGGGGTGCTACGTGGTGCTGTCCACGCTGAAGAAAGCCTTGCGGCACCCAAGACCAATCACATGTAAGGCCAGTGTTGCTCACTCGTTAAGATAACCATCGTGTGCGGACCTCATGGAGCGGTCAGATTGCTGTTGATAATGCCATGCCAGGCGAGCGTGGATTCTTGGCTACCATTACCCCGTTTTCCTATTTTCCTATTGTACAAGAAAGCACGAGCAGTTCAGAGCAAGTAGCTAATATATTTCAAAATAATGTGTCGTACCACTATGAACTGTTGTCCGCTTCTTTATAACCTGTTGCTTATAAACCGACAGTCACTTTTCCTAGCTAGGAATAGCGCTGGAAAAAGGTGGACGTTTGTAAAAACGTACTTGAGCGTGATGACGAGCGTTGTGGCGCACCCAGGATGCAGCTAGAGAACTGGTTCATGCGCTCACCGCTTTCATGTTGGCCCCTTTCGTCCCATCCTCCCTTTTTCCTGGTGTACTTTATCTTCAACCTGTATATTCCTGTCCTGATCCTACACACACACACACAGAGGTGCTCACTATATCCGTGCATTTCCCTGTTCCTGCTCATTTGGGTCTCCTGATTGAGTTTTTAGTGCGCGCAGCACCCACCAGTTTTTAGTGCACGCAGCAATCACCAGTTTTCAGTGCGCGCAGCACCTGCCAGTTTTAGCGTGCGCAGCACCCACCAGCTTTTTGTGCGCGCAGCACCCACCAGTTTTCAGTGCGCGCAGCACCTGCCAGTTTTCAGTGCGCGCAGCACCTGCCAGTTTTCAGTGCGCGCAGCACCTGCCAGTTTTCAGTGCGCGTGCCCTATGGCCACGCCTGTCTACGCCCCAGCTTGGCTTCGATTTCACAGCCTGTGATAACAGACCACGGCTATGGCATTGATGATAAACGTTGCCTGGCCATCACCTTTGGGTGCCACCGCAAGGTCATTGCGAGCTGACCGCAGCGGCCCATGGACCCGCATCAGCTGTGAAACTCTACCTATATGCGTGGCCCCTCCACCCCAAACTTGATTTATATCTTTATAGCAAGCTGCGGTGCATGACATGTACAAATGCCCTCCATCTCTGACTGTGAGCTTTGGTGACGAATACATGCATGTGTGCGCGTTTTTTTTTTTTTTTTTTTGTGTGTGTGTGTGTCTATGTCATGCAGGTGCGGCGGTGGACGCCTGCAACTCCCATGGCATGTATGTGGGCTGTCGTGTTGTTGGGATTGTACGTGGGCTGTCACCTTGCTGCGAGGATGTAACCCATGCATTTGCTGTCACCTTGCTGCGAGGATGTAACGCATGCATTTGCTGTCACCTTGCTGCGAGGATGTAACGCATGCATGTGGTGCAATACTGTGGGCACAATCAGACTTGGTATCGCTGGGCGCTGGCCTTGGGACAGGTTGCCGTCTGGGGATACTAGCATACGTCCCATTGCCTGTGCTTCCTGTCCTAGCATACTAGCATACGTCCCATGGCCTCTGCTTGAGGTTCCTTGTCAGTGAGTGGGCCGCCGTCCGAAGGCTTAGCTGGATACTGTGGCATTAGAAATGCATCGGGGATGGCCTTGTCGGTTTGGTGCCAATCACTTGTGGGATTGGCTGTCCGTGCGGTTGAAGCGTAGTGGCAGGTGTAGTTGACGAGAAAAAAATACTTAAGAGTGGAGTTTGAGCACAGTTGCATTTAAAGATAGGTAACGGGAGGGGGGAGGGAGGGAGAGGGAGAGGGAGAGGGAGAGGGAGAGGGAGAGGGAGAGGGAGAGGGAGAGGGAGAGGGAGAGGGAGAGGGAGAGGGAGAGGGAGAAAGCCCGTGCCTGCAAACTGCTTCTTCTGCCATCCATCACTGCCGTGGACGATGGCTAACAAAGGGAAGGAACCCACTATTGCTTTCGCAAGTGGGTGAAACCACATGTGCAATGAACCAGGCAACACCAGCCTGGCAGTTTGGCTTTGGCTGCATTATTCTCGGTTCCCATGTGTGGCCTTGCTTCTTGCCTTTTCTGTCGAATTGGCTTTTCTTTTGACCAGGCCGTCCATTCACACCGGCCTGATGTGCTTCTTCACATTCTACACGATGCTGTTCCTGGTGAAGAGGTATGGCCTGGTTATAGTGTACCGATGTCGCCCGCTTGTGGCTGCATAGCACGTGTGGCGATGCATGCTCAACATTGTCACACACCTCTATTCGCTAGTCGATACGGCTCGGTTCGTGGGTCAGCGCACCTTGCTGCACCCATGCATGCCTGTGTGCCTCCTACTGCATGCCCCAAGCAAGGGGCCTTGCGTGGATGTCCACGCCCAACTGTTGTGCCAGAAAAAGCATGAGGCAGGGGCTGTGTACACATGTGGCTTGTGTTAGCCAGCACAGGAAGGACTCCAGGCAACTGAGCAGAGGGATGCAGGGTGAGCTTGCCCGTTTTTATGCCCTGTACCTCAACGTTTAAAATCACCTGGATGTTAAGGCGCGAGGAAAATGGAGAGGGAGTCAAACACCTTGTGCTGGCTCCAAGGAATTTGATCAATACAATGGTGCCTCGCTACAAGTCTCTTTTAAAGGAAAATGGTCGAGCTCGGATGAAATCACAACATCCCTCTGTTGGGCTTTCTGATGCAAGTTATTGGGCTGGTGAACCTCTGGGTTGTATTCTGTGCGCTATCTGATGCAAGTTATTGGGCTGGTGAACCTCTGGGTTGTATTCTGTGCGCACAAGGGCGAACTCCCGCCCTCTCTTTGTCAGCTTCTCGCGGCTCAAGACACATCCTCCTCAACGCCTGCCTATCCTGTCTTGTCATCCCCGACCCACCTCCAGTTAAGCTGGTCATCCCTGCTGCACATCTATTCAGAGTGGCAGATGTGTGGTGGCTATCCCCTGCACAGCCCGCCTACTGCGCGTGTTCTTCACAGTGACCCTTGTATGCGTGTCTGCGTATGCTTCACATAGATGTCTATTCTTCAGAGTTCTGGCCTGCGCTGGTTGTCTCGTTGATACATACTTGCGCTATACAGTGATGTATGTCGATGTGTAGGAGGGCCTTGAGTTTTTTCGCAGTTGGGTCGTAGTTTGGGATGCCTATGGATCAGGAGACCATTATAGCCGCGGAATACCTGCCAGAGGTCCTAAGTCGAGCCGTGTTGGAGCTATGCTGAGTTTTTGCGTTTTTTTCGCGTACCGGCTCTTGGCAGCGTTTGGTTTGCTGTTTATTGCCTGCCACGACGACATCTTTTGGCCATGACCGATTTCCACTACCATGGCCCACATGGCCCACCTTAACTTTGCACTGGTCGCTGTACCGGCCGTGTGTGCTGCTTGCATTTAATGACGGTGGTCCATCGCCATGACGACAGGGCCCACCTTCCCTTGCGCTGGTCGCTCGCCTGGTCCTTCCTCATCCTGTGGCCGACGTCAGCCATGGTCGGCACGTCGCGGTATGCATGGACCACACATCGTGCGTTGCGTGCTCCGCTCACGCCGGTTTTGGGCATTTCACGGCATGCATGGTCTGCTGGCTAGCGCGCTCGGGAAGCTGGCTAGGACATGGCACACGTGTGCTTGTAATGCTGGCAACATCTCAATACAGGCATGGAGCACCCTTGCAATGGTGTCATGCAAGCGGATGTCGGGGACAAGTGCGGTTGAGAATATGGCCCATCACTCACACCAGCATGCTAGTACAGCGTAATTTTTTCCAATTGTGCCATGTAATTTCATGAATTGCGGCATTATGACGGCTTGAAGGCATCATGCGCCTGTCGTTGACTCAGTCATTCAAGTTGTGCATAGGCGCAGCTGATGTCTGGTCCAAATGTGTGAAATCAGATAATATATCATGGATACAACCAGCGCAGGCCAGAAATCGGGATTAATATTGGATTGTTGGATTGCCGGTACATCTCAAGGATGCCTGCCCAGTGCTCACGGTATCGGCGGCACACCGTCGGTAGGCCTGCCCGTGTCGTCTCTTTCAACCATGCGAAGCACAACAAGGTTCCATGTCTTGGCATGTGAGGGGGATGCTTCCGCTGGCCATCCGCCTTGCTTCACTCTTCACGGTGTAGCTCGGTTGACCATGGTGCGTGTGCTATGTACCGTGTGTGTATGTTGATTGCCATCTGTCTTGCATTACTTTGGCATTGTTCCTGTCTCGCATGCAGCATCTACCTGGGCTACCACTCGCTGGAACAAGTGCTCTGTGGCTTTGCGCTGGGTAGCCTCGTCTCCCTGATCTGGTGGGTGGTGACCGAGAAGGTGCTGGTACCCATCTTCCCGGCCATCGAGTCCTGGTCAATCTGTCGGTATTTGCTGATCAAGGACTCGTCCCACGTCCCCGGCGTGGTGGAGTTTGAGTACAAGAACTCTGTAAACGTGCGGCCCAGCAAGCGCAGCTCGCGGTCGGGCAAGGCGAAGACCAAATAACGGGCACTGATTATCACTTGGCAAGTAATTACCTGGCAGGCTGGCCTTGCTTGCAAGTGATCCTACCGATGGGCATGCCTGGAACCAGGATGGCCTGTGCCTACGTGTTCATATGGTATAGCCATGGGCTCGCGCATTTCACTTGGCGCAGCCATGATGAGCGGTGAAAATATCAACAACCGGCGGAGGGGTGTCTACTCCGGCTTTCCCGTCCATATGTAGTGAGGCAATATCATATGGTCTAGCCATGGGCTTCTAAGCCCAATAGCCTTTTCACCTGGCATGCCAATGGACACGACATTGACATACAAACACTTCAGGGGTGTTAGACCCCCGCGATATAGAAATGCACTCACCATTCCACGAAACTAGCTTCAACTGGCTGATTTACGTTTCGCATATGAGCTTATAAGATAGAACTTTGGCCCGGCCATTACCTAACATTTCTAAATAAAGAAAAGCAAATGGGGTCCTTATCAGTTCGAGCACAGTCTGCTTGGTTGTTATGCGTTATTTGATTGCATGCCGGCTTGCTCAAGCCACGTTAAAGTTATTCATTCCTTTTTGCTTCTTTAGATGTGCCCCCAAGTTTTCCTAACACGAGTAATATAACTTTGACTTTGCAATTTGCTCATGTTGGACTCTAACCAGTATTCACTAATTTGTGAACTGATTGGCGTCCCTGGCTAGGCTGTACCGCAATGCAAAATTCCATCTTTACTACGCAGCAGCGTATGCTGCCCAGCCCTAAGGCAGTAATCCAAACCCACACACAATGTTGGCAATTCAGCTACCGGTCGAGAAGCCTCAGTGGAGAGATTACAAACTTACTTATTACAGTCCAGATTATGTTCTCATCTCTATGAAGTTACGATCACGTACGTTGCATCATCATGCCTGCACTGACTAGTCGGGACCGTATATGGATAAGCAGGCCACCTAGAGGATCGACTGAGCTACCATCATAGTCTCTGGAGACGGAATTCTGCCGGGCCTGCGCTGGTTGTCCCATTCACATGTCTCCGGCCGTCAGCCGTACAGCGCCCAGCCTCCGGCCATGACGAGCCGGCTGTGCAAGCGATGCATTTGAGGACCCGATGGTAATAAAAACTCGTGACAGCCAGAACTGAAAACACAGGCTACACGCATGCCTAAGCCGGCTGTAAGAATTAGGTTTATGTACTGAAATGCTATCAGTGGAAAGAAACTGAATAAGGCAACACCCCACCATGGAACAAACCGCGTGTCAATCATGATACTCACATGCGGGCCGGCTGACACGAATCATAACCGAACTGGCCGATTTGGATTTAGTCCTGAGTTCAGCCGGCGGCGCTGTTGCCGGGGGGGCGGGCCGCCGGGGCCGAGCACCGGCACCGACTGGAATAATAATTAATTAATAAAATTAATTAAACTCGTGCTCCCGTTGGGGAGTCACGGAGCACCGAAGTGCTTTTAATCCCTGCATGTGCACAACAAGAAGAAAGGGCAGCGACCCCCTTTCTCCTTCATGCCAGAGGCATGCCACAGCAGCAATCGGACACGCCATAGACGATCCGGCAAGTGCTGTGGGTGCAATAAGACCCATGTGAGCATATCATCAGTAACAAGTAGCGTGGGCAAGTAAACTGATCATAGCCAGGACGTAGCATGGCTGGACAAGGGCTAAGCTGAGGCTATGGCTGGTTGTGTACTGTCGGTGTGTTAGCGGTGCACGTGACTATGGAATCAGTGATAAGCATGGCCCGGCCGGTCATGGGCCGGTCAGAAATGACTGTCCAATTTGTTCGGGTTGGCGAGCACGTGGCCATGATGGTGTGTACATTCTGCCCGTCGGCTAGCCATTCTGCCCGTCGGTAGCTACAGGTCAGTCACGTGCCGGATCCAAGCTGGGGAGAACCGCCGGTGCCGCGCCCGGCCCCGCCGATTGCCGACTGCTATCTGGCTCTTGTGAACAATATTCCTGGGGTACGGGCATACGCTGTACGGACCTGCATGTCCGGAGTATGTCCGGATACAGAATTGTCGAGGGAAAAAATCTCCGTGGTCGCGCTGCCCGCCAAGACTGGGCACGTGGCATCCGAGACTTGGCGAGCAACATGATTGTGCAAGCCGAGTTTCTGGATCGAGGGCGATGAAGCCAACGATTCAATAATCGACATAGACAATTAGGCTAGCTACTTGCATGTCTAGCTGTGAAAATCTTTGATAACGTTGCTGGCTAAGTTTTTAGGCAGAGTTGTATAATAATCTCTTTGCTGACTTGAAAATTATACGGTTCACTTTGGTATCGTTCCCAGTTGTAATTCAGTCAAGCTTTGGTGGGGTTAGCGTGCCGGCGACAGCTGCTTCATTTCTAACACTTTTGACAGTGTCTCGTGCCACATTCGACAGCTTAACGTGTGATTAGGTGGCTTCACGGGAACTTACCTTAAACCTAGTTCGCCGCTAACAGCATGGCTTTAAACCCGGAGCTACTTACCCCTGGTGGGCTTCCTGTGCCCTTTGAAGGGGAGTGGTTTGTTCTGGCACGTGATGGAATCGAGCTTTATGTGGACAATTTGGGGTACGTGTGTATGCTGAGAATTTCTCTCCAGCTTTGAGAGCCGCGCGCGCTGTTGCTGTTCTAGATCTGGACAAGTTCACGACTGTAAGCCTAACGCCGAAATTGCTGCCTGTGCTGTTGCTGTTCTAGATCTGGACAAGTTCACAGCAGTAAGCCTAACGCCGAAATTGCTTGCCGCTGCTATGTCTCGCAGGGGGGTGATCTCTGGCGGCAAGTGGTCGGCGCGAGGGACGCTGTACCTGTCCAGCATCCGGATGGTGTTCGTGGCCGACAAGCCAGGGCCTGTCATGCAGGCATTCGACATGCCGCTGGTAAGTTGAGAGTGTCCATCGAGTAAGAAATATCACCTATCCATCCTGATGGTATACGTCATGTCTGCCCTTAGACCGCTGCGTAAATAGTTTTAGACCGTGTAAATAGTTCCCGTTCGATTCTTCCTTCCATGCTCTGGCGATGTCTGCTGTTGTGTACATGGCATAACGCGGAAGTAGGCATCGTGGTTATGACCCTGTTTCTACCACCCGTGCCCACCCTTGGCATGATGATGGGATGGGCAGTGTGGCTTATGACCCTGCGTTTACCACCCGTGCCTGCCCTAGTTGCTGCCATCCGTGTGCGCAATCTGTGCGCGTTCTTGCCATGCAACGAGGACCCCCCTTTTCGGCTTCCCCCCTCGTCCCTGCTCACCGTTGTTGCTGCCATCTGCGTGCTGCCCCTCTTCCTCGTTGTTCCTGGCAGAGTTACACGCGCGGGGAGCAGTTCAACCAGCCCATCTTTGGGTGCAACAACATCACGTGCAAGGTGTTCTCGGTGCGTACACGCTTGCCATGCAACCACCCCATGGTGCTTGCCAGGTGTTCTCGGCATTTTGCTAATTGCTTTTCTAGGGCTACCGCTGGCCGCCAGGAGGCGCAAGGTGTGCACGGTGTGTGGACTCTTCCGCAAGCGGGCGCTGGGCAGACTAGCACGCTCCGCTGGGATTCACTACGGCTGGCAGCACGCCCCGGCACACAGTGCGACAGCTGGTGGCTCATGCGCTTTCTTGTGCGGCCTTCATGCTGCCATCCGGCGAGTGGAGGGCTTGACCTGGCACACCCCAATGGGACTACAGTTTACGTGGTTATCGATCAATCAGGACAACGGGGTGGCGGTTCTGACAGGCCCGCGCACGGACCTTCCCTCACTGCGCCGTCAACATACTGAATATGCCGAAAAATAGGTAGGCAATATGCCAGCACTTGCTGTCCCACCGTGAATAGGCGGCCAAAGACCGCGCCCCTGCCAGGGACACCCTGTGCTGTAGGGTTCCTGTGGTCTCCTGCTCCTGCTGGAGACATACCCGAGCAAGGGTGTGCGGCCATGATGGGCTCCACCCCTTTCCTTCTGTCCGCTTGGGGCACTTTTGTTTATAATGCTGGCTCGGGCATTGGGCATTGGGCAAGAGCCTTCAAGGAACACCGGTAGAGCGCCAGCGCGGCATTCTGAGAAATGTTGGGGGTGCACCCTGACAAGATTGCAGAGACCCTGGCGTGCCTCTGCAACACGACCGCCCTAAGCATCATCTCCTTCTTCAACGTCCTTGTTTCGTGGTTGTTCCACGTACCCTGCTTGACGTATTTATGATTGTGCCATGACCACCATTTGCCACCCTTATGCCCTTTCGCTTGAGCCTTACTTGCCGTCTTGTTGATGGTGGCATGGCTGTCTCGTGCCACCCTTATGCTTGCGCCGCTACCACCACCTGTCGCGTTTATGCCGGTGGCCCCCCCGGTTTATGCTGGCAGATCGCCGGTGGGCCCCCGGGTTCGTACGACGCCGTCCCCCACGCGGTGCAGCTGTCCTTCAAGGAGGGAGGTGTCGGCACCTTTTTGCCGCTCTTCTTCAACCTGCTGTCATGGGCGCGCGGCCTGGCTCCCATCGGGTCCCACGTGGGCGGCCATGGTGACGGCCACCAGCACCAGCATCATGGGGGTGATCACCAGCATGAGGGCGAGGGCGAGGGCGGCCCGCACTCGACAATCCCTTCTGCGCCACCGGCGCCAGTGCAGGAGTTTGTCGCGCGAGCGTACGTTGCCTCGTGGTGTGGAGCGGGCGGCTAGCACGATCGAATGTTGCTTCGTGGTGTGGAGCGGGCGGCTAGCATGGTCGAACGTTGCCTCGTGACGGTGACTTGATGCTGGCGTAATGTTGGGTTTGTCGCGCGAGTGTACGTTGCCAGCATGATGTCAGGACGCAGACGTGTGGCGTTGCTTGCATGTTTTGGCTTCGTGGGACCATTGGCTGTGCATGCATGATGTTGCATACGTTGACTCGCTGGTGGCAGGATTCCACGTACGCTGGCACGCTGATATGACGCTGCACACATTACGCACGTGCACTGGTGACGTTGCTAGCGCATGGAATCTTGCGTACCGTGGCTGATGCTGGAAATGCAAGAAATAAAGTTCCCTGTGGGGGGGCATGGGGGGGGATACTTGAGTTTGCGAGCACACGGCACTGCTGGCTACGTGGACTAACAAGGATACCCGCTTTTCGGACTTGGACTCTGGGGGCATGGCGTGGGGAATAGGTACGACAGCCTGTAGGGGTAGACAAGCCGGTGCATTTGGCCTTGGATGCCCTGATGGTCGGAACAGTCTGCGCTGATGGTCGGAACAGTCTGCGCTGATGGTCGGAACAGTCTGCGCTGATGGTCGGAACAGTCTACGCTGATGGTCGGAACAGTCTGCGCTGATGGTCGGAATAGCCACTAGTTGTGGGCCACGCGGCCCCTTGGGTGCCGCGGCCCGCAGGGGATGAGTTGTCATGCGTTGAAGACCCGGCCCACCGGCCCACCGGCCCACCGGCCCACCGGCCCACCAGCCCACGGGCCCACCGGCCCACCGGCCCACCGGCCCACCGGCCCACCGGCCCACCGGCCCACCGGCCCACCGGCCCACGGGCCCACCGGCCCACCGGCCCACCGGCCCACCGGCCCACCGGCCCACCGGCCCACCGGCCCACCGGCCCACCGGCCCACCGGCCCACCGGCCCACCGGCCCACCGACCCACCGGCCCACCGGCCCACCGGCCCACCGGCCCACCGGCCCACCGGCCCACCGGCCCAGCCCACCGGCCCACCGGCCCACCGGCCCACCGGCCCACCGGCCCACCGGCCCACCGGCCCACCGGCCCACCGGCCCACCGGCCCACCGGCCCACCGGCCCACCGGCCCACCGGCCCACCGGCCCACCTGCCCACCCGCCCACCGGCCCACCCTCCCACCCGCCCACCCGCCCACCTGACCACCTGACCACCTGACCACCTGACCACCTGCCCATCTGCCCACCCGCCCGCCTGCCCACCTGCCCACCCGCCCACCAGCCTGCCCTAGGCAGTCGCGTCCTTCTTGTCCTCCTGCCTTCCTTGTGGTATTCACGCGCGGCTCACGTGGTGTTGTCATCATCACGCATTGCTTCACTGCCTTGCCCTGCCCCCCCTTGTGGGATGTGGTGCGGGTGTGTCCTGCCTTGTGTTGTGGACGTGTTGCGGGGGGCAGGTTCATCGACCCCAAGGACCCGACCACCGTCTACGTTTCCCAGCCCTTCGCGGCGGGGCAGACAACGCTGCGGCGACGCAACCTCCCTTCGGGGCCTAGCGACCGCAGCTAGTGACCGCCGAATGGTACCGCCACCCCGTGGCACCGGAGCCAGCAACGGGGCGTCTGTGAGCGGTGATGTCAGCAGAGCTTTGCTGCGTTTCAAGCGGCCTTCAATCTCCTGAAAGAGCACCTCCTGTCAGGACAGAGGCATCAGGGTAGTGATGAACCTTGCACGATGCATGTGCACCCGGGTGTGGGGAAGGCCGGTTGACTTGTGTTTCATTCGTCCTGAGATAGCCCACTGATGAGAATGGGCGATGAGAAGGATAAGAGACAGCATCTGGGTGGGCATTAATTTATTAGCACGTGACTGCGTCACTTGCTAATTAACTTCAAGGGTATGCATATACCATGCAATCACTCACGGGCGTTTGCCAGACGTGCGTGGTGGGGCATATGTCGGCGTTTTTGTCCTAGTTCAACAAGTTCCATTGTTTACTTTAGCCCATGCATCATCTTGCGTCTGCTGTACATATTAAGTGAAACAACTAAATTGCGTAGCTGAGACAGAGCATGCTTCTTCATCCTATTAATGTACGCTCTCTGAAATTTGGCCAGCCAACTTTCAAGGAGACAACCAGCGCAGGCCAGAAATCGGCAGAATCCGGACCATGGTATGTACACAATGCTACACATTTCCAACTCCTTCATCTCAATTGTCCGGAGTATTATGAGCTCCGATCCTGAATGAATTGACAAACACTGAAATGATAACGGCAGGCTAAAGCTTCCATGGCTCGGACCATCCAGATTTCAGGCCGGCCGGCACTAGTTGTCTCATCGATACATGGCTCGTGAGAAGTATGTATACAGTATCTCCCCGTCATTTCCTGCACCCCTTCCGTATGTTCAAGGATGTGCTGCAGTACTGGCTGCTCGACCCCGCAACGCATTTGCTCAATCATAATATTTCCCCCGCCCCCCCCCCCTAATAATTAAGAACAGCAAACCTACGCATCTGAGATGGTAAAGCCCAGGTTCGTTCATCACCCTCCATACCCCACATCATGAGTCGCATTGTGCTCGAGAGTCAAAATAGACGTCCTGAATTCGGGATAGAAACCGGCGAGAGTCCTGCACCGCGAAGCCGGGACCAATCGTCCAATACTGATATGGCCAGACCAGCTGCCTTGAAATTATCGTACGCCTGCATGCGTGGCGGAGGCATGGTCTAGCTTTCCAAGAAAATTTTTTTCACGCTGAACACATTTCACAATTGGATGCCGATAGCTTGCAAGAGATGTCGTCTTCTCAGCTGACGACAACTGCATGTCCAGCCGCTGTGTTGAAGAAAAAAGGGTGCATCAACAACTTTGAACAGTCCCGTTGCTAAGTTCATCTCTACATGCTCGACCCTTACGTACCGGCCGCATAACCACTAGATCCATATCGCTTGCCGATGCATGGGCGGGAGACAAATTACTCGTAACCCGTAGGGACACGTCGGTCTCGACGTGCGGCGACTTGATCAGTATTCACGTACGTCCAGCATGAATGTCCATAATAAAACTATGCCACAAATTCTTTGAATTCGCAAATTAACGAATCACGAAGGCCTCAACGGCAGGTCGCTGTTGACCAGGCAAGCTTACCGGCCTCTGAGATACGAGACGAAGTTTCCGCCGGCGTCAGTCCTGAACGGTGACCGATTTTTTTGTTTTGGGAGGGCTATTGTTTCGCGAATCGTTCCGCGTCTTGCAAGCAGGCATATGCCTGTCTCCGTGATTATAAAATTCACTTATTCTTCTGTCCAGGTAATCCCCATCCACCCCAGTTGAGCTGCTCGATTGTATGATGAACGGTTCCCAAAAATTCTTCTCCAGAGTTATTGCAGTGCTGTCCCAGCTCTCATACTTCGACTCTTGTCCGTCGTATAAACCGTGTCCTCGGCCATCTTCCTGTCAAGTGAGATACTTTTGCCGTGAATGACGTGGCGCGGTGGAGACTGGAGACAGGCCTTCTGTATAATCTGTATTTGCCCGCCATTTGTGACTTTCGGTCGTTTCACCATGACGGGCAACGCAGTATCATCCGTCACAGTTTTTGTAGGTTCTTTTGATCAACATATCACTTGGCAATAATTAATTACCAACGCCCAAGTTCTTGCTTGAAAATGCCTAAACGGGTTCGCAATCGCAGCCAGCTGCCCTTGAAGAGCTAGTATCTCACGCCGTACAGCCGTCATTATAAGCGTACTGCGTACGCGCACCCGGCATAATTATGGGTGTGACCCGACAGACGGCATCCTTATTTACGGGAGTAAAATCACCCGGCCGGCGGCCGCACCCTCCATCACCATTGATGACTTGACGTTCTAGCCAGTACCCATAGCCAGATCCGTTGGCACCTCGCTTGTCGTGAAACGACCGCCGAAACCTCCGGAACCCACTTTTTGGCGACAGAGACATCATGGTTCGGTTCATGAGCAACCCGGCAAGAGGACTTAATGATATGTGTCGTGGCTGTATCAAGGAGACAACCATGCAGCGCAGGCCAGAAATCGGGAGAATCCGGAACATGGTAGCTCGAGCCTGCCGTTATCTTGTCCGCGTGTTCGAGTCGTTCAGGATGATGAGGATGAATGGTGATGGAAATGTGTAGCCTTGTGCATTGAAATTATGGCTGGCTTACGTGTAGAGCGACTAGATGACCTAGACGGTGGGGCCGGAAACAGCTTGCTTGATCAGGGCGTGTGTTTCGAGCCACTGGCCCGGCGGGAGTGTCTAGTGGTAAGCAACATTGCTGCGATCGCTCTCCCACCATTTACGAGGAAATACCCGCAAATGGGAAACCACTGAAAAGGTCTAGCTAGTCAGTCATTACGTTAGCCATGCCATGATTCCAAACGTCCAAGAACTGCACACGGTGCAAAGGCAAAAATCCGGAGGACAGCACTTTCAAATGTGCGGCGGGAACCAAAAGCCCGCGTATGCCAGAAAACATCGTGTTGCTGCAGCGACGCGAACGATGTGGACAACGAATCACGTTCCAGGGTCGAAACGGCCGCAAAGGAGATCTGGCACCACAGGGTTCAGATGTGCGGAGATACTACGCGACCCAGCCGGTCCACGGCCTGTTTGTAGAGCTTGTGCAAAGGGGCAGCACCGAACAGATGTGGGTGACGTTGCAAAAAACACCGGACTTGACGGAGCATAATGTCTCGTATAGCGGGTACAATCCTCGCGCACCGCCTGTGGTGCGGATTGGTTGCTCAGACGGTGTACCTTTCTCCCAGGCGGAATGGTGCCTTCTGGATGATATTTTGAGGACGCGATGCTCGACGATGGACCCCGTCGTAACGTCATTAAAGCCAACTATGCTACGGGTTCGCGACAGCTTATCACCAAGGCTGTGGCACGACCATCGCAAAAGAATCACTGTTTTGCAGAGGAGCAAAGGTGGAAGCGCACGTGCTACTGAAAAAACGCCGAGGAGCTGAATGGTGCGCAGGGGGTGGCGACATCCTGGCACGTACGACTATACAAGAAAGGACGCGTCGGGGGTACTTTCCCTGCCCCTTTCGGTGGCAAACTAGTACGACCTGAGAATCTGCGGATTTCGTGCGGTTATAGCTTGGCCCAAGCTGGCAGGAGGGTAGCATATAGTGCTAGTTGCACGAATTGACTGTCATGTTTCGGAGATGCTAGCGGCAGCGCTTCGCTTACAGCCGGATCAGCCGGATTTTAGTCGCAGATCCGCACGGATCCGGCGGCACTTTTTAAGTCTCCGGCGCGGATCCGCACACCGGCTGGCCCTACTAAGTGCCGGCGCGGCGACTGGCCATGGCTGTTTTCCTGCATCCAGCCTAGGGCCAAGCTAAGTGCCGGCGCCGGGCGAGTGGCCATGCCTGTTTTCCTGCATGTTCAGGGGGGCCGGGGGGGGGCGGAGGGGGCGCGGGTCTGTTTGGGGGCCGGGCGTGTTGTCGTGGTGGGCCAGGTGGGGTCACATGTGCGCCGGCGTGGGTGACAACAACAACAACAACCGAACAAACCTGGGGGGGAAAAACCAGGGGGGGGTACTTGGCCAGCTCCAAGCTGTGTTTTTACAACGCGTTCGCGGGTGTACTGTCCGATGAAGCAACCGTACTACCTGTCTCCACTGCATGAGTACCTTCGTGAATTCATGTTCTGGCCCTCGGCCGATTCTATTAATCTCTGCTGCCCATGTGCGGCGCGGGCAACAACAACAACAACATCAACATGGCCAGCTCGTGGCCGTCCTTAGTACGCCAGCTGTTGGCCGGCATTCACCGGCCGCCGGCCACGTGAAATATTTGTTGCCGGCGCGGCGCCGGCTGTGGAAAAAAGCCTAAACCGGCGCTGGCTAGCGGACCGAACGAGCCTAAAACCGATCGAAGCAAGACGCTGGTAATATTGGGTTTTGGGAGGACGTGACCTTAACATACCTAAAAGCACTCCGGTGCTCCGTGACTCCCCAACGGGAGCACGAGTTTTATTAAGAATTAATTAATTTGTAGTTGTCTCACTTCAGTTAATAGCTTTTGGGGTGGAAACCTCATGTAGCTGGCTTTTTGCATGTATGTGGAATGGTTAATATTGATATCGATCTCATCCTTCTGTGCGGTGCAGTCCGTGCTGAGAGACTTGACAGACGTATCGCTACTACACTTTTTAGGCAGCCTCACGACGGGATCGTGCTGTTGGTACAGATCCTCGCGATTTTAACCCTGTGCTGGTTTCTCTTTGGTATAAGGTACTCCGTGTTACGTCCAAGCCTACTATTCATTTAGGGTTCATTAGTCAGTGGACATATTGGCCGTAATTAACAATATACTGTCGTCAGATTTGAGTAGATGGCTACGCAACCTTTTTCAGGGGTTGACCTACGTTGGAGTTGTGGTGCTTTTACTAGCATATGGTGTGTAGGTCAGGGCCCGGCGCTGGGGCCGTGTAGCGCAGGCTAGCAAGGCCAAGCCACGTGGTGCCAGGCTGAGCCTTAGTCTAGGGCGTTTCCCAGTGTACGCCCAGTAGTAGCTAGTCCGATGGCTTTCAGGATTATAACACATTCCAGTGTTCTATCATTCGTATTTAGTCGGAAGAGTGGGTTTCAACTGCTATTCCGAAACATGCAGTCTGTGATTGTGAGTGTCAAGCTGATGGGCTGGTTGTGGGTCGATCATTTATGCATGCATCATTTATGCATGCACGTGTCCTGCATCGTCTTCCAACGGTGCATGACGGCGGGCATATAGGTGTTGGTAATTAATTAATTAAGTAGCTTCCATCATCATTCCGTCATCATTCCGTCATCGCGGCTCACAGAAGGGCACCAGCCTTATGCTGGCATCTGCCACCCCTATAGTGACCCTATAGTGACCGCGGCCTGGGGTGGGGTATCACCCTAAACCCTAAACCCTAAACCCTAAACCCTAAACCCTAAACCCTAAACCCTAACACCGTCTCCAGACACCCACGGCATCCCCCCACCCTGGCTATCACCCTCCCACTGTGACTAAATTTACTAAGTTTACTATGGTTTTTTGGTTTTTTTTCTAGGAAATTCAAGCCAGCTGCCATGAGGTCAAGGTGCTACAGGTGCTGTGTGGTACAGGGTAGCTATAGTGACCTTATAGTGACCATGGTGGTAGACTCTTATGCTGGCATCCCAGGGTGACTAAATTTACTAAGTTTACTATGGGTTTTGGGTTTTTTTTCTAGGAAATTCAAGCCACCTGCCATGAGGTCGAGGTTGTGACATCAGTCCCACCATGCCATAAGAGGGTGAGGCGTGTGGGATATGGGACTAAGTCATTTCCCGTGGGAAACTATGTTTACTACGTTTACTATGGGTTTTGGGTTTTATTCCTAGGAAATTAATTCAGGTGTGCACCACCAAAAACACACCTGAATTTCCCAAAAAAAGAACCCCAAAAAACTTAGTAAATATAGTCTCCCACGACAAATGGTTATGAAAACGTAGTTTCCCACGGCAAAATGACCAATAATTCCATCTCCCACGGGAAAGGCCATGGGGGCCGGCCAGCGGGGGTGCAGCGGAGGGGCGCGGACTGCCAAGCAGTGGCGGGACTGCCAGGTGGTGGTGGGCCTCGGTTGTGAGGGCTTGCTGTGTTTTCTCGTGGGAAACTATATTTACTACTAAATTGATATTTTCAGTTGGAAATAATGTTTTATTCGATGTGAGTGAGAGTGCATGCACAGGCTTGCATAATTTCCCGCAGAAAACCCAAAACCTGTAGTTAGCTTAGTAAATTTAGTAAGGTGCTGGAGGGTCGAGCAGTGCGTGGGAGTTGGCGGACCCGGCGAGGGCCGCGCGGCGGGGTGTGCAGAGTGTTAGGGTGTATTACTCTGTGTAACCTCTGGAAACTCGGACGACCTATGCAAGAATCCCATACGACCTGCGTCGATGCATAACCCATAGTTAGAACTGCATTTCGAGACGAAATGAAAATTGTTTTCATCATGCATTGACGCGTTGTATACTGCATAAACGAATTCATTAAAATTTATATCACGTTCACATTCGTTATCAGCTCAACAAGAGCGAAATGGCAAGCTCGTTGCCGTCGTCAACAAGACGACACTCTACTCCTTGTCCTTGGAGTTTCCAGTCTGGCTCTTCACAACGTTCGAGCCGGTCTTCCTCTTGTAGACATGGCCGTGGGAGCTTGACGCTTCCTCGCGGCTCCTCTTCCTGCCATTGGAAGTGGCGGTCTTTGCGTCCTCGAAACCCTTCTTTACCTCCTCCCATGCCCTGTAGAGCGCAATGGGGGAAATGCCTGGCTGGCGCTTGGACTTGGAGAAGCCATTGAGGAAATCGTCAACCATCTTAACGCACCCGTCGGCTTGGTCGAGGCGAATCCACTCGCAGCGGTCCTCGACCTTCCTCGGCTTTGCCGCATTCTTCTCGTAGACCCACTCGACGCAAATTTTTGGCGTCTTGCGGTCGACATCGTCATATCCGGCGTCGTGAATCTTGAAGACCTCGCAGGTAGGTCCGGTGCCTCCAACAGCACCTTCGTTTCCGGAAAGAAGGGAGACCTTGTGCGTCAGGTGTGCGAGCTGGTCAGATATCTTTGTCTGGCCGTCCTCGAGACCATCGAGGATTTTTCCAAGCATTGCCAGCGCTTTCTCGCAAGGCCCTGCGTTTCGGGAAGCCATGGCTACCGGCAGAGAGCTTGCAACGTGAGATGCGTGACTTGCACGTGATTTTGCCTATTTGTGCACAATGTGCCAAGGTCCGTTACGTCTGCTGGCACGGCCTGGACAGGACGCGAAGGTGGCTGGACTTGTACAAGTGTCGAACTTGGCTAAATTTCGGAGCGATGCAAGTCTAAGGTGGCCTCTACCACGTGGCGAGTTCTGGGACGTGAATTTAGGTAAAAAGACTCGTAAGCGTGCGAGTAATCAACTGGGTCACTTGTCAATCGCCTGAACGAGGTTTCTAAGGTATCCACGCAGGTAAATTTTCCGAAGCAACCACCCATATATATTTCGTAGAAATTACTTGCCATGACAATTGCACTTGTTGAACCCGCGAATCTTTTCAAAACGTAGGATGCATACAAAACCACCCGTCTGCACCGGTGGGAATTGAGTCTCGTTTCCGTCAAGTCTGTCAATGTACGACGCTCCTACCGTAATATGTCCTCCGTTTCTGAACAGGTGTGGGTTCTTTAGGTTAAAAAATGCGTGTTCGTTGATCATGGCGTAAGAAAGGATGTCCCCGTCTGTTCCACCCATGACAGTCTCGTTGCATAAAACAATGCAATCCTGTTGGTTATGCTCACCACCGGAGAAACTCGGGGAAACAAGCCCGACAATAGCACGGTCCTCATCAACAGGCACTGCGTCAACGTAGGCATAATGCACACCACCGCGCCATGTACTGTCAATGATGGGCGCCCTCGGGTCTGGTTTGATTCTAAATTGACGTAACCCGGTGGTGGAGTCAATCACGTTTTCAGAGGCCTTGGAATCTAGCACTATTTGATAATAAGTTGGGTATTCCATTGCTTTATTACAAATTGGAAGAGATAATATTTCTACGCTGGGATGGCGGCGGGAGTGCCCCACTTGGCAACAAGATACCCGCGGATCCGTTCAAGTTCCGCTGACGTCTTGGCGGTGTTGTAGATAAGGATCTCGCCGATCCACCCGTCAAAGGCACGACTCGCGTTGGATGAGTCTCCTCCAATAGCGAGATTTCCCGAACCAGTTGTAGGGTCCGATCCCACTCTGTCATAGCCAGCTCGTCCGTCAAAGCGGGTGATAAAGGCGTTTGTACTGCTGTTGCATGAAAGCGCCAGGACGTGTGCCTTATTGTCAAAGAACTGAGCCCTGTTGCTCACGGTGTCGCGCACACTGGGAGTAAAGAGGAGAACGGTCTGTACCTCTGACTGATAAGACATGAGATAACAATTGCCGTTCGACGATCCAAGCATATATCCTCTAATACCCGTACACTCCCAACTGGATACGTTGCAGTCGTTAGCTGTTTGGCGACTATAAAAACACTCGCACTTACCCCGACCGCATTCCAAAAATTGTTCACGGACTCTAACAAGCCAGACCGCGAGTTAATAAACGGAGGGACCGTTTCGAGTTCAGCTCCGCCGTATCCAGTGTCGGGCACTTGGCGGAAGTTGCCTGCGTCACGTGGTACCCGTTCGGCCCTTGTCGTTCACGCGCATCACGTTCCCCCGCCGTGTTTTGCTGGGTTGTGCCCGACGTGTCGCTGAACACCGTGGCGCTGTCGGACGGATCGTACCACGCGAACAGCGCGGGGTCCGTTGCCGGGTTGTAATTGTACGTGAACGACAACGCGTTCGATGCTGTGTTTCCTAGCCCTGACGTCGCGCTCGTCACGGTGCCCGCGCCCATGCTTACCGTCGTCACGAAGTCAGACATGGTAGGGGTCACATCGAACGTGTACGTGGCGCCACTTCCCAACAAGTTGGACGCGGTTCCGTTGGTCACGGCGATGTCGCCCAACGCGAACCCGGCGACCGACGTGCTAAAAGTGGCCGTGACTGGGTAAACAGCACCCGTCGGGGTTCCGGACGCAAGAGTCACCGACGGATTTGCCGAGTACGTGAACGACAGTGTGTTAGATGCCGCGTTGGCGTTCCCTGTCGATGCGTCCACAACAGTGCCCGCGCCCACGCTGACGTTCGTTGAAGAATTGGCGATGGTTGGCGTCACTTGGAAGGCGTACGACGCCCCACTTCCGGTCAGGTTGGCGGCGGTCCCGTTGGTCACGGTGATGTCGCCCAACGCGAACCCCGTCACCGACCTGCTGAACGTGGCTGTCACGTCCACGGGTGATGAGGATGGCGTCAAGCCCGCGGTCGTCGCGAGGGTTACCGTTGGAGGTGGCGAATACGTGAAGACTAACGGAGTTGCTGCGGTGTTGCCGGTTCCTAGCACGCTGCTTGCTGCGTTTCCTCCAACAGTGACTGTTGTCAGTGAATAAGCTACAGCTGGAGTCACAGAGAATGTGTAAGAGGCGCCGCTACCCGTTAAACCAGATGCAGTACCATTTATGACAACGATATCACCCAAGGTGAACCCGGTGACTGTTTCGCTGAATGCTGCTGTCATTGTAATCGGTACCGCGCTAGGATACAGTCCGTGTGTAGTTGTTAACGTGATTGACGGCGCTGTCCTTGCCGGTTTGCGCTTCTTGCGAATCAAAGCAGGACAAATACCATAATCAAACGACATGGAGCTAATATAATATCATCGTCACATTATTTTTTAGAGTTTGGTAGCGGATACTTGAAGGTGGGGAGAAGGGGCAATGCTCGTCTAGCTGGCATTGTCATGGACAGACCAGAATCTGCCATTTCAGGAATGTCAAAAATCAACTTCAACCTGTTAAACGGATTAGCTGTGATGCTAGGGTCTCGAAAGTAGTCCATCGTTTGTCATTACACACGTATATATTTTTTAGAGGTACACGGCTGCCTGCCTGCCTGCAGCGATGTCCATCTTTGATTCGCATTCCGTGAAGATGTAGGAAATGCAGTCCGTTGCTCCCTTCTCGACTCGCAGCGTGACCACCGATGCCGTGCCACGAAGGTCAAGGCCGCTCATGTACTCTGGACCGGCACACGGCATATTAAGGTGACACGCCATCGTGAAGTTGTTGTTTAGCCACGTGGTAGGAGTCATGCCCTCACGGACACAGGACAAAACATTCCCTTGGTCACCGAACGCGGACAACAGATTGATCCACGCCTCCGTTGCGTTCGTACGGTATCCAGGCGCCAGGTTGGATCCGTTGATGTCGTATTGGTAGGAAGTCATACCATCCGCGATGTGATTGAACATCGTATTGCCAGATGCGTTGGTCACGTCCGCGCCGGCAGCAACCTGAATCGCCAGGAGTTTGCTGGCGGACGCGGAAGACAGCGACGCCTTGATGGCATAGGGAGTGCGAGTCCCGAGCGACTGTTTGGTGGACTGCCACGTCCGCCACTTGAAGGAGAGAGTTCCACCCTCGGCAAGCCTGGACGAGAAAATCTGGCCCACGATATCTTCTTGGAACCTGTACGTGTCGATGCTAAAGTGGATGTTGCTCAGTTCGAAACCAACACCTGTCGCTGCTGGAACGGCCACGATGCCACCAGCTGCAGCTGCTTGCGCCACGCTAGGAAGCATCACCCCTCCGTCCATGAGTGTGATTCGGATCTCGATGGGGGGGAAGAGACTCAGATCCACGATCCGAGGCTCGCCACTCAGGAATCCCAAAAAGTGGTCAATGACGCCGTCCACTGCGGTGTTTGCCTTCACGTTGTTTGTGAGAGCGCCAGCCGCATCAGCAATGACGATGTTGTTATTCTTCGACCAACCAGCGGGAGCCTGCGCGAGATTGTACTCGACACCGCCGTGCACCGAGAGCAGCGTATGGAACAGCTGGGAGTAGTCGTTGATGCTGTCGACGGTCTGACCTCCTGCCAGTACCTCGAGGCGCCTGATGATGGAGGACGTGTACGCGGGGAACTTTGCGAACCCCGCCGTGGTCGTGGGGGTCCCCGTGAAAAACATTGCGAAGGAGTGCAAGTCCACGAACCCGGACGTGGGGAGGCGGACCGCGACCACAGACCCTTGTTTGATGCCGTCGCTTGCTGAGAGGGTGCTGAGATGGACTCGTTGAGTCGTGTGCTGACCCAGCGCCTTCACGAGGTATTGCATGGACTTGGGGATAGCGCGCGAGTACCAGGAATTGTCCGAAGCCATAGATTGTGTATACATTCGAATGAGATATTTTTACTGAAGAAGCTGGCCGAGTATGGGATTTTTTACCTTCGCTCCATCAACCCGTCTTTCGAGGTTGGACAAGGCGCTCAGACCAGTGTTTGCGACCGAGTACGCTTTCCCGAGCAGCGTACTCTTCGCGATCATGTTGGATGGGATGTGTCCGAGCGCGGAATCGACAATGCCCGCCGCCTGTTTGGCAGCCCGCGCCCCGTCGCCAATTTTTGAGATGACTTCGCCAGCGACGTGCCCGGCTTTCTTGACAGCTGACACGATGGCCGCCCCGTCGCCGACCCTCTTGATAGCGTTGCCGGCAAACTCTCCCACGCGTCTAGCCACGTTTCCGATTGCTCCAAAATTAACTTTCATCGTCCTCGATAGTACTAGATGGCTGAGAAATAAATCTGGTTTGTGGCTGGACGGTCCTGTCAAGGGCCATATACTTCAAAACGCTCCCGATCTTCCTCGCCTCTATTCCCATCGCCTTCTGAGGGCTTATGCGGAAGGAGAGCTGAAGAGCCCAATCCGAGTAGACAGTTATAGGAGCGTCGTCCTCGTCGAGCAGTCGGATCGTGATGTTGCTGGGAGAGTCCTTGAGATGCTGCCACAAAGGGGTCGCTGCCTGCCAAACAATGGGTTCTAAGAACTGCGACATGTTGGGACAGACGGCCAAAAGGCCTCCATATCCCGTGCCTGTCGACGATGATATCACGTTTCCTCGAACGATGTCGCTGTATACATACACCATTCTCAGTCTCCCATTCGTTGCTGGCCGGTTGCTAGCGAGGACACCTGTGAAAGGATATGATCCTTCCATGAGCCCCAACACCCGGCCCGTGGGCTCATCCACCGCGACAGAGAACTCGGTGGCATTTGTCACGGTAAAAAGACTAGTCGCCCTGTTGTACGTGACCGAGAACCCAGGATCTACCGCCTTCAAAGCTTCCTCTATGTTTTTTCGGTTTTCGATAGTCGTGTACGAGCCGAGCGGCAAGGTCACCTTCGTAGGGGACTCGCTGCCAGACAAACGGACAGTGAAGTATCGGTTTCCTTCGCTGATGTGAGTCTGTTCAAACGGGATGGTCATGAGGGTAAGCCCGACGTCGTGATAATCGTCAAGGAGCCCCGCCGGGATGTCCCATACCGGATCCACTAGCGTCCCGCGAGTTCGGTTCTCCGTGCGAAGAGTGAGTGTCAGCGTTTCCTGGATGAACTCCTTCATCGGCCACTTCTTCTGACAATAGCTCAGAAGTAATTTCGTTTGTCCCAAAAACCTTGACGACGCCTTCCTCAATTTTCGCCGATGCCCTTTTCATGGCGCGCCTTGTCTTCCCTGTGAGTGGCTTCTTCTTACAGTAGAGCATGGCTGCCTCAATGAACTCTCGGGGACATTTGGATGGAGGGTCATCCATTGAGAGATCTCGAGCATCTCGGCGTCAGTGAACAGCGGGCTGCTCATGTTTACTCTTCTGTGAGATTTTTTTCAGCGCCTTCTTTTGGAATTCCCACGACCGTGTTGTGGACCCTCCTGAGATGCAGCAGGAGGTTTTTTTCGTTTGCGAACGTGCTCTTACACCCGGGTTGTGGGCATTTCCACCTCGC
Source organism: Mesostigma viride (assembly GCA_009746045.1). Classification (NCBI taxonomy): domain Eukaryota; kingdom Viridiplantae; phylum Streptophyta; class Mesostigmatophyceae; order Mesostigmatales; family Mesostigmataceae; genus Mesostigma; species Mesostigma viride. Next base: position 762,282 of record RPFO01000485.1, on the reverse strand, counting down.
GCCTCCCACCTGGACTCGTTTCCCGACAGGTACACCCGCAGGCTCCGGGGGTGCCGCCACTGCTTCATCGACGACAACAGGTTCGGGAGCCGGCGCGACAGGGGCCGGTTGGGCATACGCGGACAACGGGGGGTACGCGACCGGTCTAGAGTTCGCCATCACTGACGCCATGAGAAGGGCATCCTTGAACCCTCGCGCCTCTGCGACCTTCCCTTTGTTCACCGCTCTTCGGACCGGCGCGCTGTGGATGACAATGGTGTTGGTCGATGAAGCGGTCACCTGCGACTGGGGTGCGACCTTACGCTTCGGTTTTCCCCTTTTACTTGAAGGACGGCGCCGTGCTGATTTCTGACGCCTTGCCATTTCTGCATATAATCATAGATTTTTATAACGTCCAAGTGAGGGTCTTGTTAGTCGACACGGCCATTTTTCCAGCGCGCGACTTGCAAAACGCCGTAGAGAGCTATGTTTGTTGACGTGTCAGTGGTGATGCGAGGAATCCGCAATGCGATTTCAAACACCCCGTCATCCTCCTCGTATCCTGAAACAACATTCCAGTTGCTGCCAATTATAACGTTTACCGGCCAGACGGACAGGCCGCTAGCCGTTAAGCGATATGGGTTTGATATGTCGAGAATCGTTGGTGGGTTGTTATCAAATGTTAACCTGACAAGGATATTGGTCAACGCGGTCGGAAGAGTTAGTTCCGATTGTGTGGCCGGGTCGTGGAAAGACATCACGGCCACAGGGGCGCCGTGCCAAAATTGCGGAAGCGGGTAGTCGTATATGGGCTGCCTCAACCGACCAAAGAATCTGCTTCCAATATCGTGTGCGATATACGCCTAGTTTCTCGGACATCTTCATACAGGGCCACGTCCATCCCGTGATTGCCGCCAATTGACGACAGGCTTGAACCATAATAGTAGCTTAGGCTAGAAGCAAATAAAAGCGGGTCGGGCCAGATACTGTTGGATCTAATACCTGGAACGTCACGGTCGCCAAATGGATCATACCAGTAACTGGAGGATCAACCAGTGAAATATGATCACAGGTTATGTCAACGTACGACGAGGATTTTGATATTGTCGTTGTAGAAAAACCGCCAGTCCACGCTTCTCCAACGACTACGCTGATAAGCAACGGATCATTGCTCAACTTGGTGTTTGAAAATCCAAGTCTTACATAAAACTTCCTTACCGACTGACGAGCTGGTAGAATCCCATATATTTTGGCAGTATATTGGTTCATTTGCACGCCGTATTGAACATCGGGACACTTAACAACCGTGCGGATGACACTCTCATTCGTGAGTGTTAGCTCCTTAAACCAAGTATCCGCCACACCCGGTACGGGTTTTGTGACGCTATATTTGCCAAAAATGCTACAATTCCTCGACGAGGTGGACCTGTGACGCAGCTCCAACACGTCTCCGACGGCGTGTACGATCCGGATGGGTTGTTGGTTTTTAGGAGTCGAACTCTATGTCTTGTAGGTCATCTTGATTGGCCAGACATACGCGCCGTGGTACTCTCCGCTCAAGTGGAAACTGGTCGGAGGGGCATCGGAATGTACGGGTCAAGAATGTCTGTAGGATGGTTGTAAATATACCGGACGAGTTTGAGATTTTAGTCATGTCACTAAGTTTTGAGGAGTTGTTTTGGATATATAACGCTCCACTTCCCATCCGATTTTCTTCGAAATGCCACCCAGTAGCTGTTTTGTTGTCTCCATGATGAGTTTAACGTGTATCGAACCTTCGACTTCAGATTGTCAAACAGGTCGAGTGCATAGTCACTGGTGCAGATTGATACCCAGCATACCCCAATGCGTCGTAGCCGCATTTCTCCAATTCTGATGGGCATCTGTCGTGGCCGGGTGATATTTATTCGTCAAAGACATAGTGTTTTCTGCAAACGAATAAAGCATCGTTGCTCCCAAATATAGCCGAAAACACAAAGAAAGGGCCGTCTATGAGCTGCTCTGAAAAAACAACACATTTGCTTGGTGCCGGAGTGGCTGTTTTTACAAAAAAGAATTTTTCGGGAGACCCTTCAAAGTAGTATTTCGAAGCTTCTGCTTGCAGCGGTCACGGAGTGGCGCGAGAATGATTCTAGGAATGAGAGTCGTAGCCCGTCTATCTCCACGGTCCCCTGACAGGTTTGGCGAGTCCTTTACGGTTAATCCTGTATCTGAGTTCTACATCATCGCCTTCGGATGGATTTTGAAACGTCGTTGTCTTCAACGTCCCATCCAAGGCCCCTTGAGATACTCCGTTCGCCAACAGATGAAAACCGGTGAGAGGAGGCAACGACTTTCCCCACCCCACATCATGGTCCGCGTAGACGCCGTTGATCGCGATTTTTACAGGATTTAGATATGAAATGTAGGAACTTGGTGTCCGGATGCCGGAGTGCAGTTGGCTCATTTTTGAAACGCATACCATCACCCCTCCTTTGTGGGTGGTGTAGGAGGTGAGGGTCGAGTCGTTGTAGACGTCTATCTCGTAGTTCATATACTTGTTACTATCTGCCGCGACTGGCGCGGTGATTACGGCGTCTTCCCCGCGCAGTCCCCCGTTTTGCGAGAGGGAGACTCCGCCGATGGTCGGAGTGGTCGGCGTGAGCTGGGTGGAATTCATGTACCACCTGATGGGGAGTTTGCGTTGGTATGCGAAGGGGGTCGTCATCTTTATGCCCTGTTTGAGGGTCGTTCCCTCTACGACCTCCCAATTAGCGGTGGTTGGATTGGTGCTCCAGTAGAGTGCGTTCACAGGGTCAATCGGACCCATTCGCCAGTCCGTCAGTGGCGAGTATGTACGCGTGATGGTGAAGGATCTCCCAGTTAGTGGAAGGCGGCGGTTGTCGTCGCGAATCGTGGCGAAAGACAACAACTCCACGCGGAGAGGGAGGCCGTTAAATCGAGATCCGCCGAGACCATAGAAAGAGTCGGAAAAGTATGGATATCCTACCTCTCCGTCCACAACGCTCTCCCCCGTGCGCGCCTGGGTCGTGTGGTAGTCGCGATAGGTAAACTTACAGATTCCACTCGCGTCGCCATTCGTAACGTTGTAGGGCAGCTGGACTCGCACATCCTGGTCATTGATGACGTTGAACGCGTTTTGGTGCGACACGGTCGTCCCGTCTTCGAGATGGAGGACGAAATCCCCGTTCAAGTTAGCTATCGACGTTTTGCCTACCCCGTGTTGGTCAAAAAGGTAGTCCAATTGCGCGCGGGTCAGGACTCTGCCACCAGGGTCTAGCAACGTATCAGGGCTAAAGTCGAAGACGTGGTACTGGGTCGCTCCCACTTTCGCCGTAAGGTAAGGTTCATTTAGAGTGAGATCGTCGACTAAAGTAGTCCCTGATTTAAAATAGGAATACCCATTCACGACGAGACTGTAAGCAAGTTCCGATGGGTCGCTTGCGGTCTCGTCGTCGTAATTGTCTCCGAGTCGCACATTTGTCGGCTGGCTCGGGTAGAAAATTTTGAATCCGTCGACAACGAGTGACTCATCGAATGGATGTGAAATGCCAAGAAGTAACGTCACGCTAGCTTGAAGCCCATCTATGTCTGTTTCGATGTTAGAAACACGCTCCTCCATTTCAGGGTCGAGCGTTAACCCGGTGGCGAGATTGGTCGGTCTGCTCAATGTTGTTAGAACGACCATTTATTATCTACCTAGAATATAAACATGGCCTCTGAGGCTTCAGAGACCCCAACGAGCTACCAAGACGAAACCTTCGCCGAGACGCGGGAAGAGCAGGTTGACCTGGTCAAGACAATTCGAAAGGGACAACCGCTGAATGATGAACAGAAAAAAGCCCTTCGCGACAAAATGAGGGTTTACCAGCAACGCGCAAAAGCCGAGAGGGAGAAGAGACGAAACGAAGAAAAGGAGGCAGAGATAACGAAACGAAAGGTCCTTGCAAAGGAATTGGAGATTCAGCGGCAAAGGCTAGTCGAACTCGAGCTGCAAGAAGCCGTAACAAATCGCGGATTGAACGCCTTCTCGCTGAAGATTCCGTCGCCTCAACCCCCGCCGACACGCCAAAACCAAGACGGGGTCGAAAGCCCAAGGAGACAGAGCCGGACTCTCCGCCACCCCCGATCAAGACCCGACAGCTCCCACCTCCACCACCGCCACCTGTCGCGATGACGCCATACGAGATGCGCATGGCCGCCATCCGCGCGTCTCTCCTTGCTAGTCTGGACGATTAAAATGTCTTCAGAATGATAATGGCTATCATCGAAGAGCGACGAATTCATTCACTTGAGAACAAAGACATCAAGCAACGATACGCCCCACAGCGTCCTGCTCCACCGAATATGCCGAGTCTTCATTTCATCGCAAACTTCTGCGGAGCTCGACGGTCTGGGAAAACTACATCGGCAGTCAACATGGCGAAGGCTTACTTTGCTAACAACTCATTCGACAAGCTGTACCTCATTTCAGGGAGTGCCCACACGGAGCCGAAATACAAGGAGCTCCCGGAACCAGCTATGACGATGGAAGTCTACTCTAACCTGGCATTCGATGGGATGATAGATCATATAAAGTCTGACCTCCACGAATACGAGAGGTACAAGGACGATCTCAAGGTCTGGGAAACGTTCAAACGCGAATACGTGGATGGGAAAAAAAACGCAGAACTCATGGACCTCTCCATGTACCTACGCCTTGATGCAATGAACTGGGATAAACCTGCGACAAGGTTCGAGCACGGTCCTCCTTCGTCGCTCATTCTGATAGACGACATGCAAGGCAGTGCCCTCTATCAGAGCTCTAGCAAAAACGCTGTTGCGGCTTTCGCGTTCAAACACAGACACTTCCTCACGAGCATGATTTTCCTGACACAGGCGTACACGAGCGGTGGCGTACCACGAGCAGTGCGAGCGAATATATCGTTTCTTGCGCTGTTCAGAACGAAGGACCATCGAGCCGCGCGACAGATCGCGGAAGAGAGCGCGGGGCTGTGGCGCCGGATGAGTTTCTCGCGCTATGGGACCACGCCGTCAAGGACGATCCTCACGACTTCTTCGCTGTCGACTTCGACCAGCGCGACCCGAAAAAAATGTTTCGTCGAAACTTCAATACATTTCTCTCGATAAAATAATTTTCTCTGAACATGATATACTATGGATATTCCGTCCATCAAACGATACGCAGGCGCCGAGAAGGAGTACGTGTTGGACACCCAAGCACTCCTCCGATATTGTTCGGGTTCTCGACTGGGGCAGAAAACTCTAGAACGTGTCGTCAGGATCCTTCAAGAAGCAGGCCACCACGACACGATTCCGTCCACCTGTCACGACATGAGCCCCGAAATCCGATTGGCCATCCTCGCCTTGGTGGGCGATCGCAGGCGTCCACGTGGGCGCTCACCCTCCAAAACGGAAAAACGACACGAACCGAAACGGCCTCGAGGGCGCCCAAGGATCCACCCCGTAGGGTATAAAAAGCCTCGAGCCAAAAAATTGTCTCATGTTCAGTCATCAGATGACGGTGACCGTAGAGGAGCGTCGCGAGCAATGGCGACGGGCCCAGGCGAAGAGGCGAGCAATCGCCCGCGACCAGACGAACTGCATCTCGGCGAAAAGCAAGGTCAAGAAGGGCGTCTGGAATCCCAGTGACCGATGGATCGCAAATAACCCCGAGTGCGCGGAAAAAATCGGCTTGCAGGCGACCTCTCCACCCTCGCCGGAGCCACCGCACCACGAGGAACCGCCTGCGCGACCTACTGATGGACGATACTGGACTTCGACGAGGCCGTCGCCGCAGCGGATCCCGGCCAGAGCATCACGAGCCTGGCAGGCCCTCGAGAGAGCGCGGGGCGACGCGCAAAACCGCGAAGGGGTATATCGGCAGGCTGCGAGTTCTCCTTGACAAAATGGGGTGCTCGCAGGACGAATCAGTCGACTGCCTCGCAGACACCGCCCGTGTCCTGCGCGTCGTCCACGAAACCTCGGAACCCAAACGCAAGCTCGCACACTCGAAAGAGGATGCGTGGAGGGAGAACGAGAAGAACTTGCTCGGAGTGATAAACGGGGTGAATCGAATGATGCCACCTGAGAAGAGGCTCCCACGCGACGTGACGGACGCGTACGCTGCTCGAGTCAATGAGCTGAAGGTCGGCGATCTCGACAGGAAATTCGACAGGGCCGAGAGCAAGCCACTGAGGTACACGTACGAGCAGCTCCAGCGGATCGCCGCCGCCGAGTACAAAAAGGACCCTACGTCTGACGCCGCTTTGATGGGTCTTATTTACCTGTCCGGCGAGAAACTGCCACCGACCAGGTACGACCACGACAAAATGCGCATCGTCAGTTCTATCAGCGAGCTCGAGCCACACGAGAACGGATACATTCCGAGCGAGCGCCGCATGATAATTCAACGTTTTAAGACGGCAGAGACGTACGGCACGTACGACTACCAAATTCCAGACGGGTACAAGAAGCTGATTAACGCGTTGCAGGCTCGAGCTGATCAGAAGTACGTGTTCGAGGACCCAAAAAATCCAGGCGAATACATGAAGCACGAGTATTATTCTGCGAAGTACAACCGCATCTACCACGGCATTGATGCAACGAGGCAGGCGTACATCACCCGTTTCTTGAAGGGCGCTTCGTGGAAAAAGCGAAAATGGGCTGGTGACTTGATGGGGCACGACGTACTTACAGGAGCCGTTTACGAGCGGCAGGCGGGGGACCCCTCTCCCCAGGGCGGCGAGACTGGCGGACGTCGGCTGAGGCCGAGGAAAAAGTAGACAGTTTTCCCGTGGGAAATTTTCATGAATGTCGAAAAGGATATCCTAAACTGCATGCATTATACAGGAAATAAAAAAGTTCCATGGGACCATTTTTCTCAAGGGTCGAGGTTCGAGGGTCTGTGTGGTTTTTAGACGAACTGAAATTTTTTAATCGAAACTTTTTTTTTCTAAGCATACGGTATACAACCTTCCAGAATGGTCTCGAACTTCAACCTGCATGACGACACGGTCGACCGACACGACGTAACCGACAAGCCGACACGATTCGATTCCTCGTGGGAGATCTCCCACGGGAATAAAGGCGGACTCTCCCACGACAATCCGCACTCTCGCGCTCACACCACCATGGAGGCTCCCGGTCCACCCATCACCGCAAAGATGATCAAGCTCGCGCGGAGGATTAAATCTAAGAACTGGAACGATAACGCCCTAGAGCTATCCGCTAACGAAGCGCTCAGGCTCATTCGCGCTGGCGGCCATTGGTGCGAGGTTCTAAAAGAAGACGATGTTGTCAAGCCATATCTCGATTACGACCTCAAATTCGATCACGAGGAAGGAGAGCCGGGAGTCACCGTCGACGACATCATCAACGACGTCTTCGAAAATTGTAACATCAACCATGAGAACGTCAAAGTACTCACGCGTCGTCCGCGTTGGGTCGAAACCAAGGGCAAGAGGACGTTCAAGTACTCGTTCCGTGTCTACGTGAAGGGTTGGAAAGTGACGGTGAAGGATATGGGGCGTCTCATGAAGGCCAAACTTCTGCAGCTCCCCGGATGGGACGATTCCATTTACAACGACGGCCGATTGCTGAACTGTGTGTATAACACGAAGGACGTCGAGCCAGGATGCCCAATTCTCTCTCCCGTTGACGACAACGAGCCCATCGAAACGTTTGTCGCTCAATTGGTGGACGACGATGCAAAGTGGCTGCCTGTCGACGACTTGATCGACGGTCTCGAGCCTCCAGCAAAAAAAGGGAAAAAGTCGAGCGGTGGCAAGCGTGACGTTGGACGCCCTTCGACGAGGGTTTTCGCCACTAGCAGCGACGAAATCACGCACCTGGACAGTGACGACATCGCCAACGTCACTTCGCGCATCGTGGCCAGGTGGACCGAGCGTTACCCGAATTTTGAAGACCACGCGCTGGATGCTGCGAGCCTTCACTACTCGAAGGACCGTGACAACTACGTCCTGCGCACGTTCAGCCACTTGTGCCTCGGAGCTGGCCGCGAGCACGGGAGCAACCACACTTACCTCGTCGTATCGCGTGACGGCATCGTTCAGAAATGCCACGACTCGGACTGCCGCGACTTCTCGAGCGAAGTTGTCGCTCTCGGCGACGAACTCAAGTCTTTGCTTTTCCCATCCGAGGACGCCACGACGTCATACATCCTCGCGCACTTCGAGAATTCTCATCGCGGTGTAGCCGAGGCCTGTGTGGTGGGATTTGCTGGGACTTGGCGGTACAGCGGTGGGTCGTTGTGGAATTTCAGGGACCACAGGTGGCGCCAGCTGATGACTGACGAACCTCTGCGGAACGCCATCGGAGATGGACAAGCTCAAGTTAAAGTACGAGGAGGTGGCACGCTATTTTTCTGAACGGCGTGACAAGGCCGAGCATCTAGGTGACGACAAGAAGGCGGCGTACTTTGATGCCCTGGCAGATTCCGCTGCGAAGATCTCTCGCAACTTGCGTGACGGTCCTTACATCAACTACATCCGCAACGAGGTCAGGGATCATATACGCCGAGCCAACGGACTTCGTGGAGCGGCTAGACAAAATCCATACCTCCTGTGCTTCACTAACGGGGTGCTGGAACTTACTACAATGACCCTGCGCCCTGGACGGCCCGACGACATGCTTTCCAAGCAGATGAGAATTCCCTACACGCCAGACGCCGACACTTGTGCTATGGAAGTGAAGTTGGAGGAAATTTTCCCAGACGAGGTGACCCGGGCCCACTTTAAGCGTTTCCTTGGCTCACTGATGGTGGGGGACAATCGTGACGAGCAAGGATACTTTTGGAAGGGTTCAGGACGGAACGGGAAGGGCTTCCTGATGAAAGTAATCAGAGAGGCATACGGCGACAACGGACACGTTCGTGCTGCTTTCTACACTTCGCAGGAGCGGGACAGTGATGTGGCGACGCCAGAAGTTTTGGAATGCGCGGCATGCGCGTTTGACGAACGAGCTCCAGCGCAACGTCCCTATCGTGGCGTCGAAATTCAAGAATATCACTGGCAACGGGTCCTGAAGGCGCGTGCTCTCCACTCGAACGAGTACGTGCAATTTCCTACGACGTTCAAGCTATTTTGGACACAACAACGACGTGAAATTTGACGAGCACTGCGAGGGGTTGTGGGACCGCGCTGTCATGTACCCTTTCGTGAGCAAGTTTTGCACGCGGAGGAAATTGACGCGGAACCTGAGCGTCAGCACATGAAGCTCATCGACACCACACTGGGCACTCGCGCAAGGAGTTTGCGTTAGGATTGATGGCGATTTCGATTAGAGAGTGCGTAGTATACCTGGCAGCAACTAGCAAGGACGAGAGGTGGCCGCCTAGGTCGGAGGAGATGCGAGTCCTGAAGACGGACTCGAAGGTTTCGTCTGATGGTGTGGTGCCTTTATCGAGGAGCTAAAGAAAAGCGGCGAGCTCGTCAAGTGCAGCGGAGAGGCAGTGCCTGTCAAAGGTTCTTCTCGACGAGTACATTGCTTCGACTGGTATGGATAGCTACAAGGCGAAATTATTTGGAGACGAGGCAAAGGCGGTTCTGGGCTGCAGGCTGACTCAGTACAAGTTGAGCGACGGTTCCAGGCCGAATTGTTTTATTGGATGGCGGTATTGCCCTTCGTAAGTAATATTTTAATGAAACGATTTTTCACGTGTCAATCGATGGTCCTTCCGCTTTCAGATGGACCCCCAGACGTCACCTCACCCCGCCGCGCGGCCCTCGCCGGGTCCGCCAACTCCCACGCACTGCTCGACCCTCCAGCACCTTACTAAATTTACTAAGCTAACTACGGGGGTTTTGTGACGCTATTAATTTGCACAAAATGCTACAAATTCCTGCGACGAGGTTGGACCTGTGACGCAACTCCAACCCGTCTCCAACGGCCCGTGGTACGCCCGGAGAGGATTCGTTGGTTTTTAGGGAGTCGAACTCTATGTCCTGAAGGTTATCTTGGATGGGCCAGACATGCGCGCGTGGTACTCTGCCGCTCAAGTTTAGAAATTGGTCGGATGGGCATCCGGAATGTACGGGTCAATAATGTCTGTCGGGATGGCTGTAAATATACCGGACCGAGTTTGAGCTTTTGGTATTTTCACTCAGTTTTTTTGAGGAGTTGTTTTTTGATATATAACGTAACTTTTCCTCGATTTTTCTTCGAATGCCACCAGCTAGCTGTTTTTTGTTGTTCCTCCAGGTTGAGTTCTAACGTGTATCGAAACTTTGACTTTTGGTTTTGTCAAACAGGTCGTGCATAGTCCACTGTGGTGGAGGATTGATACCAGCATACCCCAATGCGTCCGTTGCCGATTTCTTCTCCAGTTCTGATGGGCATCTGTGTTGGCCGGGTGATATTTTATTCGTCAAAGACATAGTGTTTCGCGACAAAATCAGGCGTCGTTGCTCCCAAGATTAGTTGAAAACTACAGAAAGAAAGGGCCCGTCTATGAGCGCTCTGAAAAAACCAACTTTGTAGGCTGCAGGAGTGGCTGTTTTTACGATATAGATTTTTTCAGAGACCCTTCAAAGTAAATATTCGTCGCTTCTGTTTGCAACGCGGTCACAGAGTGGCGGCGAGAACGATTCTAGGGAATGAAGAGTTCGTAACAGGCCCGTATATCTCATGTTCCCCCTGACAGTTTGGCGCAGCTCTTTGCGGTTATAATCCTGCTATCTGAGTTCCTACATCATCGCCTCGGGATGGATTTTTTGAAACGTTGTTGTCCTTCAAGGCCCATCCAAGGCCTCCTTGAGATACTCCCGTTCGCCAACAGATGAAAACGTGAGAAGGAGGCAACGACTATTCCCCACCACATCATGGTCCGCTGTAGACGCCTTTTGATCGCGATTTTTACAGGGTTTTAGATATGAAATGTAGGAAACTGGTGTCCGGATGCCGGAGTGCAGTTGGCTCATTTTTGAAACGACATACCATCACCCTTCCTTTTGTGGGTGGTGTAGGAGGTGAGGGTCGAGTCGTTGTAGACGTCTATCTTCGTAGTTTTATACTTGTTACTATCTGCGCGACTGGCGCGGTGATTACGGCGTCTTCCCCGCGCAGTCCCCGTTTTGCGAGAGGGAGTACTCCGCCGTATGGTCGGAAGTGGTCGGCGTGAAGCTGGGTGGAATTCATGTACCACCTGATGGGGAAGTTTGGCGTTGGGTATGCGAGCGGTCGTCCAATCTTTTGCCCTGTTTGAGGGTCGTTCCCTCTACCGACCTTCCCAATTAGCGGTGGTTGGATTGGTGCTACCAAGTAGAGTGGCGTTCACAGGGTCAATCGGACCCATTCGCCAGTCCGTTCAGTGGCGAGTATGTTTACGCGTGATGGTGAAAGGATCTCCCAAGTTAGTGAGAGGCGGCGGTTTGTCGTCGCGAATCGTGGCGAAGACAACAACTCACGCGGAGAGGGAGGCCGTTAAATCGGATCCGCCGAGACCATAGAAAGAGTCGGAAAGATAATGGATATGCCTACCTCTCCGTCCACACGCTCTTCGGCTCGCGCCTGGGGTCGTGTGGTATAGTCGCGTAGGTGAACTTACAGATCTCCACTTCGCTGTCGCCATTCGTAAGCGTTGTAGGGCAGCTGGACTCGCACTCCTGGTCATTGATACGTTTGAATCGCGTTTTGGTGCACACGGTCGTGCCCGTCTTCGAGATGAGGACGAAATCCCCGTTCAAGTTAGCTATCGACGTTTTGCCTACCCCGTGTTGGTCAAAAGGTAGTCCAATTGGCGCGGGTCATGGACTCATGCCACCAGGGTCTACGCAACGTATCAGGGCTAAAGTCGAAGACGTGGTACTGGGTCCTCCCACTTTCGAGCCGTAAGGTAAGGTTAATTTAGAAGTGAGATCGTCGACTAAGTAGTCCCTGATTTAAAATAGGAATACCCATTCACGACGAGACTGTTAAGCAAGTTCCGATGGGTTCGCTTGCGGTCTTCGTCGTCGTAATTGTCTTCCGAGTCGCACATTTGTTCGCTGGCTCGGGTAGAAAATTTGAATTCCGTCGACAAGAGAGCTGACTCATCGAATGGATGTGAAATGCCAAGAAGTAGTCACGCTAGCTTGAGCCCATCTATGTCTGTTTCGATGTTAGAACCACGCTCCTCCATTTCAGGGTCGAGAAGTTAACCCGGCTGGCGAGATTGGTCCCGGTCTGCTAAACAATGTTGTTTAGAACGACCATTTATTATCTACCTAGAACTATAAACATGGCTCTGAGGCTTAGAGACCCCAACGAGCTACCAAGACGAAACCCTTCGCCGAGACGCGGGAAGAGCAGGTTGAACCTGGTCCAAGACAATTCGAAAGGGACAACCGCGCTGAATGATGACAGAAAAAAGCCCTTCGCGACAAAATGAGGGTTTTACCAGCAACAGCGCAAAAGCCGAGAGGGAGAAGAGACGAAACGAAGAAAAGGCAGGCAGAGATAAAAGAAAACGAAGGTCCTTGCAAAGGAATTGGAAGATTCAGACCGGCAAGGCTAGTCGAACTCGAGCTGGCAAGAAAGCTCGTAACAAATCGCGGATTGAAACGCCTTCTGCTGAAGATTCCGTCGCCTCAACCCCGCCGACACGCAAAACCAAGACGGGGTCGAAGCCCTAAGGAGACAGAGCCGGACTTCCGCCACCCCGATCAAGACCCGACAGCCGTCCCACCTCCACGCACCGCCCCCTGTCGCGATGACAGCCCATACGAGATGCGCATGGCCGCCATCGCGCGTCTCTCCTTTTGCTAAGTCTGGACGATTAAACTGTCTTCAGAATGATAATGGCTATCAATCGAAGAGCGACGAATTCAATTCACTTGAGAACAAAGACATCAAGCAACGATACGCCGCCATCCAGGTCCTCTCCACCGAATATGCCGAGTCTTCAATTTCATCGCAAACCTTCTGCGGAGCTCGACGGTCCTTGGGAAAACTACATCGGCAGTCAAACATGGCGAAGGCTTAACTTTGCTAAAACTCATTCGACAAGCTGTACCTCATTTCAGGGAGTGCCCACACGGAGCCAAAATACAATGAAAGCTCCCGGAACCAGCTATGACGATGGAAGTCTACCTCTATACCTGGCATTCGATGGGAATGATAGACTCATATAAAGTCTGACCTCCACGAATACGAGAGGTACAAAAGGACGATCTTCAAAGGTCTGGGAAACGTTCAACGCAGAATACGTGGATGGGAAAAAAACGCAGAACTCATGGAACCTCTCCATGTACTACGCCTTGATTGCAATGAACTGGGATAACCTGCGACAAGGGTTTCGAGCAGCGGTCCTCCTTCGTCGCTCATTCTGATAGACGACATGCAAGGCAGTGCCCTCTATCAGAGCTCTAGCAAAACGCTGTTTGCGGCTTTCGCGTTCCAAACACAGACACTTCCTCAACGACATGATTTTCTGACAGCAGGCGTCCAAGCGGGGCGTACCACGAGCAGTGCCGAGGCGACATATATCGTTTCTTGCGCTGTTCAGAGAAGGACCATCGAGCCGCGGACAGATTCGCGGAAGAGAGGCGCGGGTCTGTGGCGCCGGATGAGTTTCTCGGCGCTATGGGACACGCGTCAAGGACGAATCCTCACGACTTCTTTGCGTCGACTTCGACCAGGCGACCCGAAAAAAATGTTTCGTCGAAACTTCATACATTTCTCTCGACTAAAGATAATTTTCTCTGAACATGATATACTAATGGATATTCCGTCCACCAAACGATACGCAGGCGGCCGAGAAGGAGTACGTGTTGGACACCCAAGCATCCTCCTCCGATATTTGTTCGGGTTCTCGACTGGGGCAGAAAAACTCTAGGAACGTGTCGTCAGGATCCTTCAAGAGCAGGCACCTACGACACGATTCGTCCACTTGTCACGACATGAGCCCGAAATCCCGATTGGCCATCTCTCAGCCTTGGTGGGCGATCCGCAGGCGGTCCACGTGGCGCTCACCCTCCAAAACGGAAAACGACAACGAACCGAAACGGCCTCTAGGGCGCCAAGGAATCCACCCCGTAGGGTATAAAAGCCTCCGAGCAAAAATTGTCTCATGTTCAGTCATCAGATGAACGGTGACGTAGAGGAAGCGTCGCGAGCAATGGCGACGGGCCAGGCGAAGAGGCGAGCAATCGCCCGCGACCAAGACGAACTGGCATCTCGGCGAAAAGCAAGGTTCAAGAGGCTTGGAATTCCCAGTGGACCGATGGATCGCAAATAACCCCGAGTGGCGCGGAAAAATCGGCTTGCAGGCGACCTCTCCAACCTCGCGCGGAGCCACCCGCACCAGAGGAACGCCTGCGCGACCTACTGATGGAATACGGCCTCGACGAGGCCGTCAGCCGCAGAGGATGCCGCCAGAGCATCACGAGCTCTGGCAGGCCCTCGAGAGAGCGCGGCGGGGACGCGCAAACCGCGAAGGGGTACAGTCGGCAGGCTGCGAGTTCTCCTTGACAAAATGGGGTGCTCGCAGGACGAAATTCAGTCCGACTGCCTGCAGACACCGCGTGTCCCTGCGCGTCGTCCACGAACTCGAACCCAAACGCAAGCTCGCACACTCGAAAGGGTGCGTTGGGAGGGGGGGGAGGAAAACGAGAAGAACCTTGCTCGGAGTGTAAACGGGGTGTATCGAATGATGCCACCTGAGAAGAGGCTCCCACAGCGACGTGACGGACGCGTACGCTGGCTCGAGTCAATGAGCTGAAGGTCGCGATGCTCGACAGGAAATCGACAGGGCCGAGAGCAAGCCACTGAGGTACACGTACGCAGCTTACGCGGATCGCCGCCCGCGAGTACAAAAAGGACCCTACGTCTGACGCCGCTTTGATGGGTTCTTATTTACCTGTCCGGCGAAGAAACTGGCCACTGACCAGGTAGACACGAAATGCGCATCGTCAGGTTTCTATCACGAGCGTCGAGGCCACACGAGAACGGATACAATGTCGAGCGAGCGCGCAATGATATTCAACGTTTAAGACGGCAGAGACGTACGGACACGTAATGACTACCAATTCAGAACGGGTACAAGAAGCTTGATTAACGCGTTGCAGGCTCGAGCTGATCAGAAGTAACGTGTTCGAGGACCCAAAAATGCCAGGCGAATAACTGAAGCGAGTATTATTCTGCGAGTACAACCGCCTCTCTCCAACGCGCTTGAATGCAACGAGGCAGGCGTACATCAACCGTTTCTTTGAAGGGCGCTTCTTGAAAAGCGAAAATGGGCTGGTGGACTTTGATGGGGGCACGACGTACTTACAGGAGCCGTTTACGAGCGGCAGGCGGGGAACCCCTCTCCCCCGGGCGGCGAGAACTGGCGGATCGTCCGGCTGGGCCGAGGAAAAAGTAGACGTTTTTCCCTCGTGGGAAATTTTCATAGAATGTCGAAAAAGGATATCCTAAACTGCATGCATTAAATACAGGAAATAAAAAAGTTCCTGGGGAACCATTTTTTCTCGAAGGGTCGAGTTCGAGGGTCTGTGTGGTTTTTTAGAGAACTGAAATTTTTAATCGAAACTTTTTTTTTTTCTAAGCATAACGTAATACACTTCCGAATGGTCTCGAACTTCACCTGCAATGACGCAACGGTCCGACCGACACGACGTAACCGCAACCGACACGATTGTCGATTCCCGTGGGAGATCCTCCACGGGAAGTGAAAGGCGGGACTCTCCCACGAAATACCGCAGCTCACTCGCGCTCGACACCAAACCATGGAGGCTCCGGTCCACCCATCACCGCAAAGATGATCAAAGCTCGCGCGGGCGGAATTGAGCCTGGGAGAGGATTATTCGATTAGCATAATAGGAGATAAGCTCTGTATGGAACGATAACGCCCCTAGAGCTATCCGCTACGAAAGGTCAGGCTCATTCGCAGGCTGCGCGGCCATTGGTGCGAGGTTCTAAAGAAGACGATGTTGTCAAGCCATATCTCGATTACTCCCGATCTTCCTCGCCTCTATTCCCATCGCCTTCTGAGGGCTTATGCGGAAGGAGAGCTGAAGAGCCCAATCCGAGTAGACAGTTATAGGAGCGTCGTCCTCGTCGAGCAGTCGGATCGTGATGTTGCTGGGAGAGTCCTTGAGATGCTGCCACAAAGGGGTCGCTGCCTGCCAAACAATGGGTTCTAAGAACTGCGACATGTTGGGACAGACGGCCAAAAGGCCTCCATATCCCGTGCCTGTCGACGATGATATCACGTTTCCTCGAACGATGTCGCTGTATACATACACCATTCTCAGTCTCCCATTCGTTGCTGGCCGGTTGCTAGCGAGGACACCTGTGAAAGGATATGATCCTTCCATGAGCCCCAACACCCGGCCCGTGGGCTCATCCACCGCGACAGAGAACTCGGTGGCATTTGTCACGGTAAAAAGACTAGTCGCCCTGTTGTACGTGACCGAGAACCCAGGATCTACCGCCTTCAAAGCTTCCTCTATGTTTTTTCGGTTTTCGATAGTCGTGTACGAGCCGAGCGGCAAGGTCACCTTCGTAGGGGACTCGCTGCCAGACAAACGGACAGTGAAGTATCGGTTTCCTTCGCTGATGTGAGTCTGTTCAAACGGGATGGTCATGAGGGTAAGCCCGACGTCGTGATAATCGTCAAGGAGTCCCGCCGGGATGTCCCATACCGGATCCACTAGCGTCCCGCGAGTTCGGTTCTCCGTGCGAAGAGTGAGTGTCAGCGTTTCCTGGATGAACTCCTTCATCGGCCACTTCTTCTGACAATAGCTCAGAAGTAATTTCGTTTGTCCCAAAAACCTTGACGACGCCTTCCTCAATTTTCGCCGATGCC
Source organism: Mesostigma viride (assembly GCA_009746045.1). Taxonomy (NCBI): domain Eukaryota; kingdom Viridiplantae; phylum Streptophyta; class Mesostigmatophyceae; order Mesostigmatales; family Mesostigmataceae; genus Mesostigma; species Mesostigma viride. The sequence goes on along the minus strand of RPFO01000485.1, from coordinate 745,496 downwards.
CTTTTCATGGCGCGCCTTGTCTTCCCTGTGAGTGGCTTCTTCTTACAGTAGAGCATGGCTGCCTCAATGAACTCTCGTGGGACATTTGGATGGAGGGTCATCCATTGAGAGATCTCGAGCATCTCGGCGTCAGTGAACAGCGGGCTGCTCATGTTTACTCTTCTGTGAGATTTTTTTCAGCGCCTTCTTTTGGAATTCCCACGACCGTGTTGTGGACCCTCCTGAGATGCAGCAGGAGGTTTTTTTCGTTTGCGAACGTGCTCTTACACCCGGGTTGTGGGCATTTCCACCTCGCGCCTCCCACCTGGACTCGTTTCCCGACAGGTACACCCGCAGGCTCCGGGGGTGCCGCCACTGCTTCATCGACGACAACCGGTTCGGGAGCCGGCGCGACAGGGGCCGGTTGGGCATACGCGGACAACGGGGGGTACGCGACCGGTCTAGAGTTCGCCATCACTGACGCCATGAGAAGGGCATCCTTGAACCCTCGCGCCTCTGCGACCTTCCCTTTGTTCACCGCTCTTCGGACCGGCGCGCTGTGGATGACAATGGTGTTGGTCGATGAAGCGGTCACCTGCGACTGGGGTGCGACCTTACGCTTCGGTTTTCCCCTTTTACTTGAAGGACGGCGCCGTGCTGATTTCTGACGCCTTGCCATTTCTGCATATAATCATAGATTTTTATAACGTCCAAGTGAGGGTCTTGTTAGTCGACACGGCCATTTTTCCAGCGCGCGACTTGCAAAACGCCGTAGACAACGCTATGTTTGTTGACGTGTCAGTGGTGATGCGAGGAATCCGCAATGCGATTTCAAACACCCCGTCATCCTCCTCGTATCCTGAAACAACATTCCAGTTGCTGCCAATTATAACGTTTACCGGCCAGACGGACAGGCCGCTAGCCGTTAAGCGATATGGGTTTGATATGTCGAGAATCGTTGGTGGGTTGTTATCAAATGTTAACCTGACAAGGATATTGGTCAACGCGGTCGGAAGAGTTAGTTCCGATTGCGTGGCCGGGTCGTGGAAAGACATCACGCCACAGGGGCGCCATGCCAAAATTGCGGAAGCGGGTAGTCGTATATGGGCTGCCTCAACCGACCGCAGATCTGCTTCCAAATCGTGTGCGATATACGCCTAGTTTCTCGGACATCTTCATACAGGGCCACGTCCATCCCGTGATTGCCGCCAATTGACGACAGGCTTGAACCATAATAGTAGCTTAGGCTAGAAGCAAATAAAAGCGGGCTCGGGCCAGATACTGTTGGATCTAATACTGGAACGTCACGGTCGCCAAATGGATCATACCAGTAACTGGGATCAACCAGTGAAATATGATCACAGGTTATGTCAACGTACGACGAGGATTTTGATGTCGTTGTAGAAAAACCGCCAGTCCACGCTTCTCCAACGACTACGCTGATAAGCAACGGATCATTGCTCAACTTGGTGTTTGAAAATCCAAGTCTTACATAAAACTTCCTTACCGACTGACGAGCTGGTAGAATCCCATATATTTTGGCAGTATATTGGTTCATTTGCACGCCGTATTGAACATCGGGACACTTAACAACCGTGCGGATGACACTCTCATTCGTGAGTGTTAGCTCCTTAAACCAAGTATCCGCCACACCCGGTACGGGTTTTGTGACGCTATATTTGCCAAAAATGCTACAATTCCTCGACGAGGTGGACCTGTGACGCACTCCAACACGTCTCCACGGCGTGTACGATCCGGAGGTTGTTGGTTTTTAGGAGTCGAACTCTATGTCTGAGGTATCTTGATGGCCAGACATGCGCGCCGTGGTACTCTCCGCTCAAGTAGAAACTGGTCGGATGGGCATCGGAATGTACGGGTCAATAATGTCTGTAGGGATGGCTGTAAATATACCGGACGAGTTTGAGATTTTGTCATTCACTCAGTTTTGAGGAGTTGTTTTTGATATATAACGCTCACTTCCATCCGATTTTCTTCGAAATGCCACCCAGTAGCTGTTTTGTTGTCTCCATGATGAGTTTAACGTGTATCGAACCTTTGACTTCAGATTGTCAAACAGGTCGAGTGCATAGTCACTGTGGTGAGATTGATACCCAGCATACCCCAATGCGTCGTGCCGCATTTCTCCATTCTGATGGGCATCTGTCGTGGCCGGGTGATATTTATTCGTCAAAGACATAGTATTTTCTGCAAACGAAAAAGCATCGTTGCTCCCAAATATAGCCGAAAACACAAAGAAAGGGCCGTCTATGAGCTGCTCTGAAAAAACAACACATTTGCTTGGTGCCGGAGTGGCTGTTTTTACAAAAAAGAATTTTTCGGGAGACCCTTCAAAGTAGTATTTCGAAGCTTCTGCTTGCAGCGGTCACGGAGTGGCGCGAGAATGATTCTAGGAATGAGAGTCGTAGCAGGCCGTCTATCTCCACGGTTCCCCTGACAGGTTTGGCGAGTCCTTTACGGTTAATCCTGTATCTGAGTTCTACATCATCGCCTTCGGATGGATTTTGAAACGTCGTTGTCTTCAACGTCCCATCCAAGGCCCCTTGAGATACTCCGTTCGCCAACAGATGAAAACCGGTGAGAGGAGGCAACGACTTTCCCCACCCCACATCATGGTCCGCGTAGACGCCGTTGATCGCGATTTTTACAGGATTTAGATATGAAATGTAGGAACTTGGTGTCCGGATGCCGGAGTGCAGTTGGCTCATTTTTGAAACGCATACCATCACCCCTCCTTTGTGGGTGGTGTAGGAGGTGAGGGTCGAGTCGTTGTAGACGTCTATCTCGTAGTTCATATACTTGTTACTATCTGCCGCGACTGGCGCGGTGATTACGGCGTCTTCCCCGCGCAGTCCCCCGTTTTGCGAGAGGGAGACTCCGCCGATGGTCGGAGTGGTCGGCGTGAGCTGGGTGGAATTCATGTACCACCTGATGGGGAGTTTGCGTTGGTATGCGAAGGGGGTCGTCATCTTTATGCCCTGTTTGAGGGTCGTTCCCTCTACGACCTCCCAATTAGCGGTGGTTGGATTGGTGCTCCAGTAGAGTGCGTTCACAGGGTCAATCGGACCCATTCGCCAGTCCGTCAGTGGCGAGTATGTACGCGTGATGGTGAAGGATCTCCCAGTTAGTGGAAGGCGGCGGTTGTCGTCGCGAATCGTGGCGAAAGACAACAACTCCACGCGGAGAGGGAGGCCGTTAAATCGAGATCCGCCGAGACCATAGAAAGAGTCGGAAAAGTATGGATATCCTACCTCTCCGTCCACAACGCTCTCCCCCGTGCGCGCCTGGGTCGTGTGGTAGTCGCGATAGGTAAACTTACAGATTCCACTCGCGTCGCCATTCGTAACGTTGTAGGGCAGCTGGACTCGCACATCCTGGTCATTGATGACGTTGAACGCGTTTTGGTGCGACACGGTCGTCCCGTCTTCGAGATGGAGGACGAAATCCCCGTTCAAGTTAGCTATCGACGTTTTGCCTACCCCGTGTTGGTCAAAAAGGTAGTCCAATTGCGCGCGGGTCAGGACTCTGCCACCAGGGTCTAGCAACGTATCAGGGCTAAAGTCGAAGACGTGGTACTGGGTCGCTCCCACTTTCGCCGTAAGGTAAGGTTCATTTAGAGTGAGATCGTCGACTAAAGTAGTCCCTGATTTAAAATAGGAATACCCATTCACGACGAGACTGTAAGCAAGTTCCGATGGGTCGCTTGCGGTCTCGTCGTCGTAATTGTCTCCGAGTCGCACATTTGTCGGCTGGCTCGGGTAGAAAATTTTGAATCCGTCGACAACGAGTGACTCATCGAATGGATGTGAAATGCCAAGAAGTAACGTCACGCTAGCTTGAAGCCCATCTATGTCTGTTTCGATGTTAGAAACACGCTCCTCCATTTCAGGGTCGAGCGTTAACCCGGTGGCGAGATTGGTCGGTCTGCTCAATGTTGTTAGAACGACCATTTATTATCTACCTAGAATATAAACATGGCCTCTGAGGCTTCAGAGACCCCAACGAGCTACCAAGACGAAACCTTCGCCGAGACGCGGGAAGAGCAGGTTGACCTGGTCAAGACAATTCGAAAGGGACAACCGCTGAATGATGAACAGAAAAAAGCCCTTCGCGACAAAATGAGGGTTTACCAGCAACGCGCAAAAGCCGAGAGGGAGAAGAGACGAAACGAAGAAAAGGAGGCAGAGATAACGAAACGAAAGGTCCTTGCAAAGGAATTGGAGATTCAGCGGCAAAGGCTAGTCGAACTCGAGCTGCAAGAAGCTCGTAACAAATCGCGGATTGAACGCCTTCTCGCTGAAGATTCCGTCGCCTCAACCCCCGCCGACACGCCAAAACCAAGACGGGGTCGAAAGCCCAAGGAGACAGAGCCGGACTCTCCGCCACCCCCGATCAAGACCCGACAGCTCCCACCTCCACCACCGCCACCTGTCGCGATGACGCCATACGAGATGCGCATGGCCGCCATCCGCGCGTCTCTCCTTGCTAGTCTGGACGATTAAAATGTCTTCAGAATGATAATGGCTATCATCGAAGAGCGACGAATTCATTCACTTGAGAACAAAGACATCAAGCAACGATACGCCCCACAGCGTCCTGCTCCACCGAATATGCCGAGTCTTCATTTCATCGCAAACTTCTGCGGAGCTCGACGGTCTGGGAAAACTACATCGGCAGTCAACATGGCGAAGGCTTACTTTGCTAACAACTCATTCGACAAGCTGTACCTCATTTCAGGGAGTGCCCACACGGAGCCGAAATACAAGGAGCTCCCGGAACCAGCTATGACGATGGAAGTCTACTCTAACCTGGCATTCGATGGGATGATAGATCATATAAAGTCTGACCTCCACGAATACGAGAGGTACAAGGACGATCTCAAGGTCTGGGAAACGTTCAAACGCGAATACGTGGATGGGAAAAAAAACGCAGAACTCATGGACCTCTCCATGTACCTACGCCTTGATGCAATGAACTGGGATAAACCTGCGACAAGGTTCGAGCACGGTCCTCCTTCGTCGCTCATTCTGATAGACGACATGCAAGGCAGTGCCCTCTATCAGAGCTCTAGCAAAAACGCTGTTGCGGCTTTCGCGTTCAAACACAGACACTTCCTCACGAGCATGATTTTCCTGACACAGGCGTACACGAGCGGTGGCGTACCACGAGCAGTGCGAGCGAATATATCGTTTCTTGCGCTGTTCAGAACGAAGGACCATCGAGCCGCGCGACAGATCGCGGAAGAGAGCGCGGGGTCTGTGGCGCCGGATGAGTTTCTCGCGCTATGGGACCACGCCGTCAAGGACGATCCTCACGACTTCTTTGCTGTCGACTTCGACCAGCGCGACCCGAAAAAAATGTTTCGTCGAAACTTCAATACATTTCTCTCGATAAAATAATTTTCTCTGAACATGATATACTATGGATATTCCGTCCACCAAACGATACGCAGGCGCCGAGAAGGAGTACGTGTTGGACACCCAAGCACTCCTCCGATATTGTTCGGGTTCTCGACTGGGGCAGAAAACTCTAGAACGTGTCGTCAGGATCCTTCAAGAAGCAGGCCACCACGACACGATTCCGTCCACTTGTCACGACATGAGCCCCGAAATCCGATTGGCCATCCTCGCCTTGGTGGGCGATCGCAGGCGTCCACGTGGGCGCTCACCCTCCAAAACGGAAAAACGACACGAACCGAAACGGCCTCGAGGGCGCCCAAGGATCCACCCCGTAGGGTATAAAAAGCCTCGAGCCAAAAAATTGTCTCATGTTCAGTCATCAGATGACGGTGACCGTAGAGGAGCGTCGCGAGCAATGGCGACGGGCCCAGGCGAAGAGGCGAGCAATCGCCCGCGACCAGACGAACTGCATCTCGGCGAAAAGCAAGGTCAAGAAGGGCGTCTGGAATCCCAGTGACCGATGGATCGCAAATAACCCCGAGTGCGCGGAAAAAATCGGCTTGCAGGCGACCTCTCCACCCTCGCCGGAGCCACCGCACCACGAGGAACCGCCTGCGCGACCTACTGATGGACGATATTGGACGTTCAACGAGGCCGTCGCCGCAGCGGATTCCCGGCCAGAGCATCACGAGCCTGGCAGGCCCTCGAGAGAGCGCGGGGCGACGCGCAAAACCGCGAAGGGGTATATCGGCAGGCTGCGAGTTCTCCTTGACAAAATGGGGTGCTCGCAGGACGAATCAGTCGACTGCCTCGCAGACACCGCCCGTGTCCTGCGCGTCGTCCACGAAACCTCGGAACCCAAACGCAAGCTCGCACACTCGAAAGAGGATGCGTGGAGGGAGAACGAGAAGAACTTGCTCGGAGTGATAAACGGGGTGAATCGAATGATGCCACCTGAGAAGAGGCTCCCACGCGACGTGACGGACGCGTACGCTGCTCGAGTCAATGAGCTGAAGGTCGGCGATCTCGACAGGAAATTCGACAGGGCCGAGAGCAAGCCACTGAGGTACACGTACGAGCAGCTCCAGCGGATCGCCGCCGCCGAGTACAAAAAGGACCCTACGTCTGACGCCGCTTTGATGGGTCTTATTTACCTGTCCGGCGAGAAACTGCCACCGACCAGGTACGACCACGACAAAATGCGCATCGTCAGTTCTATCAGCGAGCTCGAGCCACACGAGAACGGATACATTCCGAGCGAGCGCCGCATGATAATTCAACGTTTTAAGACGGCAGAGACGTACGGCACGTACGACTACCAAATTCCAGACGGGTACAAGAAGCTGATTAACGCGTTGCAGGCTCGAGCTGATCAGAAGTACGTGTTCGAGGACCCAAAAAATCCAGGCGAATACATGAAGCACGAGTATTATTCTGCGAAGTACAACCGCATCTACCACGGCATTGATGCAACGAGGCAGGCGTACATCACCCGTTTCTTGAAGGGCGCTTCGTGGAAAAAGCGAAAATGGGCTGGTGACTTGATGGGGCACGACGTACTTACAGGAGCCGTTTACGAGCGGCAGGCGGGGGACCCCTCTCCCCAGGGCGGCGAGACTGGCGGACGTCGGCTGAGGCCGAGGAAAAAGTAGACAGTTTTCCCGTGGGAAATTTTCATGAATGTCGAAAAGGATATCCTAAACTGCATGCATTATACAGGAAATAAAAAAGTTCCATGGGACCATTTTTCTCAAGGGTCGAGGTTCGAGGGTCTGTGTGGTTTTTAGACGAACTGAAATTTTTTAATCGAAACTTTTTTTTTTCTAAGCATACGGTATACAACCTTCCAGAATGGTCTCGAACTTCAACCTGCATGACGACACGGTCGACCGACACGACGTAACCGACAAGCCGACACGATTCGATTCCTCGTGGGAGATCTCCCACGGGAATAAAGGCGGACTCTCCCACGACAATCCGCACTCTCGCGCTCACACCACCATGGAGGCTCCCGGTCCACCCATCACCGCAAAGATGATCAAGCTCGCGCGGAGGATTAAATCTAAGAACTGGAACGATAACGCCCTAGAGCTATCCGCTAACGAAGCGCTCAGGCTCATTCGCGCTGGCGGCCATTGGTGCGAGGTTCTAAAAGAAGACGATGTTGTCAAGCCATATCTCGATTACGACCTCAAATTCGATCACGAGGAAGGAGAGCCGGGAGTCACCGTCGACGACATCATCAACGACGTCTTCGAAAATTGTAACATCAACCATGAGAACGTCAAAGTACTCACGCGTCGTCCGCGTTGGGTCGAAACCAAGGGCAAGAGGACGTTCAAGTACTCGTTCCGTGTCTACGTGAAGGGTTGGAAAGTGACGGTGAAGGATATGGGGCGTCTCATGAAGGCCAAACTTCTGCAGCTCCCCGGATGGGACGATTCCATTTACAACGACGGCCGATTGCTGAACTGTGTGTATAACACGAAGGACGTCGAGCCAGGATGCCCAATTCTCTCTCCCGTTGACGACAACGAGCCCATCGAAACGTTTGTCGCTCAATTGGTGGACGACGATGCAAAGTGGCTGCCTGTCGACGACTTGATCGACGGTCTCGAGCCTCCAGCAAAAAAAGGGAAAAAGTCGAGCGGTGGCAAGCGTGACGTTGGACGCCCTTCGACGAGGGTTTTCGCCACTAGCAGCGACGAAATCACGCACCTGGACAGTGACGACATCGCCAACGTCACTTCGCGCATCGTGGCCAGGTGGACCGAGCGTTACCCGAATTTTGAAGACCACGCGCTGGATGCTGCGAGCCTTCACTACTCGAAGGACCGTGACAACTACGTCCTGCGCACGTTCAGCCACTTGTGCCTCGGAGCTGGCCGCGAGCACGGGAGCAACCACACTTACCTCGTCGTATCGCGTGACGGCATCGTTCAGAAATGCCACGACTCGGACTGCCGCGACTTCTCGAGCGAAGTTGTCGCTCTCGGCGACGAACTCAAGTCTTTGCTTTTCCCATCCGAGGACGCCACGACGTCTTACATCCTCGCGCACTTCGAGAATTCTCATCGCGGTGTAGCCGAGGCCTGTGTGGTGGGATTTGCTGGGACTTGGCGGTACAGCGGTGGGTCGTTGTGGAATTTCAGGGACCACAGGTGGCGCCAGCTGATGACTGACGAACCTCTGCGGAACGCCATCGCTGAGATGGACAAGCTCCCGTCCAAGTACCGGGAGGTGTCGCGCTATTTTTCTGAACGGCGTGACAAGGCCGAGTATCTGGGCGACGACAAGAAGGCGGCGTACTTCGAAGCCCTGGCTGACTCCGCTGTGAAGATCTCCCACAACTTGCGTGACGGCCCTTACATCAACAACATCCGCAACGAGGTCAAGGGAATCATCTACGCCGAGCCAACCGAATTCGTGGAGAGGCTCGACAAAGATCCGCTGCTCCTGTGCTTCACTAACGGGGTTCTGGAACTCGCTACCATGACCCTGCGACCTGGACGGCCCGACGACATGATTTCCAAGCAGATGGGACTTCCCTACACGCCAGACGCCGACACTTGTGCTATGGAAGTGAAGCTGGAGGAAATTTTCCCAGACGCTGTGACCCGGGCCCACTTCAAGCGTTTCCTTGGCTCACTGATGGTGGGGGACAATCGTGACGAGCAAGGATACTTCTGGAAGGGTTCAGGACGGAACGGGAAGGGCTTCCTGATGAGCGTCATCAGGTCAGCGTACGGCGACAACGTGAACAACGTTCGTGCTGCTTTCTACACTTCGCAGGAGCGGGACAGCGATGTGGCGACGCCAGAAGTTTTGGGAATGCGCGGCATGCGCGTTGGTTTGACGAACGAGCTCCAGCGCAACGTCCCTATCGTGGCGTCGAAGTTCAAGAATATCACTGGCAACGGGGTCCTGAAGGCGCGTGCTCTCCACTCGAACGAGTACGTGCAATTTCCTACGACGTTCAAGCTAGTTTTGGATACCAACAACGACGTGAAATTTGACGAGCACTGCGAGGGATTGTGGGACCGCGCTGTCATGTACCCTTTCGTGAGCAAGTTTTGCACGCAGGAGGAAATTGACGCGGAACCTGAGCGTCAGCACATGAAGCTCATCGACACCACACTGGGCACTCGCGCCAAGGAGTTTGCGTTAGGATTGATGGCGATTTCGATTAGAGAGTGCGTAGTATACCTGGCAGCAACTAGCAAGGACGAGAGGTGGCCGCCTAGGTCGGAGGAGATGAGAGTCCTGAAGACGGACTCGAAGGTTTCGTCTGATGGTGTGGTGCCTTTATCGAGGAGCTAAAGAAAAGCGGCGAGCTCGTCAAGTGCAGCGGAGAGGCAGTGCCTGTCAAGGTTCTTCTCGACGAGTACATTGCTTCGACTGGTATGGATAGCTACAAGGCGAAATTATTTGGAGACGAGGCAAAGGCGGTTTTGGGCTGCAGGCTGACTCAGTACAAGTTGAGCGACGGTTCCAGGCCGAACTGCTTTATTGGATGGCGGTATTGCCCTTCGTAAGTAATATTTTAATGAAACGATTTTTCACATGTCAATCGATGGTCCTTCCGCTTTCAGATGGACCCCCAGACGTCACCTCACCCCGCCGCGCGGCCCTCGCCGGGTCCGCCAACTCCCACGCACTGCTCGACCCTCCAGCACCTTACTAAATTTACTAAGCTAACTACGGGTTTTGGGTTTTCTTTGCGGGAAATTATGCAAGCCTGTGCATGCACTCTCACTCACGTCGAATAAAACATTATTTCCAACTGAAAATATCAATTTAGTAGTAAATATAGTTTCCCACGAGAAAACACAGCAAGCCCTCACAACCGAGGCCCACCACCACCTGGCAGTCCCGCCACTGCTTGGCAGTCCGCGCCCCTCCGCTGCACCCCCGCTGGCCGGCCCCCATGGCCTTTCCCGTGGGAGATGGATTTATTGGTCATTTTGCCGTGGGAAACTACGTTTTCATAACCATTTGTCGTGGGAGACTATATTTACTAAGTTTTTTGGGGTTCTTTTTTTGGGAAATTCAGGTGTGTTTTTGGTGGTGCACACCTGAATTAATTTCCTAGGAATAAAACCCAAAACCCATAGTAAACGTAGTAAACATAGTTTCCCACGGGAAATGACTTAGTCCCATATCCCACACGCCTCACCCTCTTATGGCATGGTGGGACTGGATGTCACAACCTCGACCTCATGGCAGGTGGCTTGAATTTCCTAGAAAAAAAACCCAAAACCCATAGTAAACTTAGTAAATTTAGTCACCCTGGGATGCCAGCATAAGAGTCTACCACCATGGTCACTATAAGGTCACTATAGCTACCCTGTACCACACAGCACCTGTAGCACCTTGACCTCATGGCAGCTGGCTTGAATTTCCTAGAAAAAAAACCAAAAAACCATAGTAAACTTAGTAAATTTAGTCACAGTGGGAGGGTGATAGCCAGGGTGGGGGGATGCCGTGGGTGTCTGGAGACGGTGTTAGGGTTTAGGGTTTAGGGTTTAGGGTTTAGGGTTTAGGGTTTAGGGTTTAGGGTGATACCCCACCCCAGGCCGCGGTCACTATAGGGTCACTATAGGGGTGGCAGATGCCAGCATAAGGCTGGTGCCCTTCTGTGAGCCGCGATGACGGAATGATGACGGAATGATGATGGAAGCTACTTAATTAATTAATTAATTAATGAATTGATAGACACGTGACTGCGTCACATGAGCATAAGTCCTCAGTGGGAGGGGAACATGGGATGGAATGGATGGTGTAAGCTATTCCTAGTTACAGGGGTGTGGGCACCGCGGCCCGAATCGCTATGAATGCCATACGCGGTCACACACAGAGCCCCCACAGACTTGGGGGTGGCCTCCTTCATCACTACTTGCCATCTATCCTTGCGTACCATCTGCCGCCATATTACAGACAAACCAGGAGGCTGCCGGCCGGGTGTGAGCCCGTCACGTCTAGTGTAGCACATGTCCATGCCGAGTCTATCACGAAAAGTCCACGGGTGGCGGCCCTGCCGCGCGCGGCCTGGGGCACGCCAGGTGAGGACACTGATATCGCCCAGGCTGGGCGGGCTTGGTGCCAGCTAGTCTATCTGATGTATCTACCTGATCTGTGCGGGCCAGGTGCCCGGCTAGGCCCAGGCGCCTGTGCCTAATAATGTGGGAAACATCGGGCAAATCAGCGTACAGATCCTCATTACTAATGACAGTGCAAACCAAAGGGGATGTTAAGGGCCTTGCGCAGCATCTTGGTGACGGCGCCGTCGAGTCGTTGCTCCAGCTCCTGCGTCAGTGTCCAGGTCTCGGCGCCATAGGTCAGGATTGTCAGAATGACGACCTTGAAGAGGTCACGCTTGACGATCCGGGGTAGGGCGGGGTTGCTCCACCAGCGGCGGTGGTCATGGAGGTGCGCCCACGCCATGCCGATCCGTGTCGTCAGGTCGTCCTCGCAGTCGGGAAGCCAACTGCCGAGCAGCTTGAAGCGGCCTGAAGGAGGGTAGTTGACCTCGGCGTCATCTAAGAGGCGGAGTGTTGGTATTTGATTTACCTATTTTCTCTCGGTTTAATTGCAATGGCATAAAGTGACTCGCGTCTACTTTCCGAGGGGGCAACGCCCACGGACTAGAATTTTACATGGGTTCTGGTTCTGGTCGATAAACGCTACATGTTAGTTTAATGATCCGGAATGTCCTGATGAATGTAATTCACGTCCTGTTCCAGGGATTAGTTCCTACCAAGAAGTCGACCATTGTTCATAGCAGTCAGCTATGAATCAGGTGCAGATCTTTCACGTAGCCGGCCGGCGGTCAGCCGGATGTAAAACTCCGCGCTCGTTGCCATCGCTATCCAGACTAGGCATACGCGCATACTGTATTCCGTGCATGGCATGGGCGAGTGAGTCGCGCGCCACTTGCCTTTGTGGCATATGCCTCCAACCAACATGCGTGTTCAGAAACTTACTACCTCCACGTGCATGGTATACCAGAGCGTGGTACTATATCAGCATGTATACTAGGAGTATGTTGAAGGTGCGGTCCGGCTGGAAGCGCCAGCCACAAAGCGCCCGCCCGCCCGCCCGCCCGCCCGCCCACAACTCATTAATGCTATGTTGGTTTTTCTGATACTACTAGACCTTGATGGTACACTGAAACGGGAGCTCGGGCAATCAAACTTCTGGAAAAGATGTCTTGTAAATACACATTCTGTGCAAGTAAAGGGCAGACACACTGGACAAATGAGTGCTGATTGCGAAGGCGCCAGTCCATTCCGCAAGCAACTAAATTTTCAATAAATAATGGAGATCACCTTAAGCGCATCTGAACTCTTATATGTGGAGTGACAGCCAATAATGGCGGGACAGCCAGTAAGAAAAGCAGTGAAGGACACAGGGAGCTGGTTGCCGTTCACGGTGTTGGGTGAGCACCAAAGTGCCAGTCAAGACAGAAAAGCCCCCCCTGGAATGCCCAGAGAAGGCTGACAGAGATGACCTCGTTCTGGATGCGCCTGCACGTATCAGTTACGCAAGGGTGACCTTTCCTTTATTCTGCATAGTTTCATTGGAAGACAAGAATGTCGCACAGAAGACAGCAAAGAAGAGCCAAGTGTGAGTAACCGGAAAAAACACACAAGCAGGAGCGCACAAGAAGCATAGCCAAATGCAGGATATTGTTGTTTCATCCACTTGGTAGGATACTTCAGTGACAAGTACCGTGTATAGACAGCAAATCAACGGATGTACGGTTGTTAAAAAAAAAAAAAAGAAAAAAGGGAAAAAAAGGCAGGTGCCGAAGATATCTTGCAGCCAAGCATTTCAACCACTCCAGCCAGTTTGCAACCCATCTGGCCACTGAATTGAGCTCCCCAGCAAGGACCACTGCGGCATACCAGGCAGCACATATCCTCGTCACCTATTTGGCGACACACACGAAATACTTCTTCACACCCTTAGCAACCATCAGCAGTGAAACCTTTCGGCAAAGGACACTGACGTCTCATCACATTTTCTTCTCACCTCTACCATCAGCCCGTAAGGCAAGGCACACAGAACGTTCCTTCCATTCTACCTTCTTCACCCTTCATCTTCAAGTTCACCCTTCATCTTCAAGTCCGCTCCTCACCTTCTCAGGGCGCTTTCCCCCTCGAAACGAGTCGTAAATCTTCATGAAACGATGCCGCTCGCTCTCAGGGACCGAGAGGCGGATGCCAGCCGCCGCGTCCCGCAGATGCTGCATGCTGATGCGCGGGTGCTCGTGGCCTGGAGGCCGAGCCCCGCACGGCTTGCGCTGGCCATCCTTGTTTGCTTTGCCGTCCTTCCCGTCCCTCTTGTCTTTGCCGGTCTTCCCATCGGTCGCGCCTGGCTCGCCACCCATCGGCTGCCTGTCCAGCATCGCGTGCACCGCGGCCAGCTGGGCCTCCGACAGCAGTGCCTGCAGGTCGGCCCCCGTAAACCCCTCGGTGACACGGGATATTTCGGCCAGGTCGACGTCGTCGTCCAGCGACAGCTGGCGATTGAGATTGAAGGGATACCAGCGGCGACAAGCAGACGTCATATGGCATACAATGTCATGAGCGCTGTCCTTGATCAAAGTCATCGATAAAAGGCAATGTATATGTGAGCTCGTGCCCCCTTCCCTCTTACTAGGAGGATCCTTGCACCCCAAATCACATCTCCCCCCCGGCCATGGTTCCAGCAAGCTTTACAGTGCCCAGATCTCCGGGAAAAAACACTGAACCGGCATTCCGGCAACCTGCGCTTACTCACGCTACAGATACCACTCAGATGCCGTCACCATCACCATCGCACCGCCACGCCCTACACACATACCTGCCAGCGTTGCGTGATCCGGTCCAGCTGCCGCTGTCCCACATTGTCAAGGCATGCACAATACTTGTCCCACACTGTCAAGGCACAGCACTTGTCCCGCACTGTCAAGGCACGCACGACACTTGTTTGTATTATCGTCCTAGCCTCCCTCCTGTTTGAGGTTTGACATCAAGAGTTCAGAGTCAAGCTGCATAATCTAGGGTCCAGCTGCACGACGCAAACCCTCCCAGTCTCTTTGCCGCTTGCTGACTCACATGCTGCGAGAGCGCCACCAATATCTCGCGCCGGTCCTCCGACTTGGGGAAGTCGCAGAAAAGCAGGCGGTCCAGACGGCCAGGGCGAAGCAGTGCCGCATCAATGAGGTCGGGCCGGCTGCACACGTGTTGGGAGGGGAAGCAGGTGGGCAGGGAAGGGTGATATCAAGTCAATACTTGTATTAATTCCATTGATTCCATGTGAATTCCACGCAAACTACTGATTAGGGTTTACATACTTTACTAAACCCTAAACCCTAAACCCTAAACCCTAAACCCTGCCACTTCAAGCATGCTCAGCTCGACCAACCGACCTGTAGTGGCAATCATTCCATCTCACCATGGGGAAGCCGTGTTTAAGGGACCACAGTCCACGCTAACTCCATGCAATACAAGGTCAGCATGTATTTACCCTCTATCTGTGCCACCCTCCGTCAAGAGGGTTTCACCCTCTATCGGTGCCACCCTCCGTCAAGAGGGTTTCACCCTCTATCGGTGCCACCCTCCGTCAAGAGGGTTTCACCCTCTATCGGTGCCACCCTCCGTCAAGAGGGTTTCACCCTCTATCGGTGCCACCCTCCGTCAAGAGGGTTTCACCCTCTATCGGTGCCACCCTCCGTCAAGAGGGTTTCACCCTCTATCGGTGCCACCCTCCGTCAAGAGGGTTTCACCCTCTATCGGTGCCACCCTCCGTCAAGAGGGTTTCACCCTCTATCGGTGCCACCCTCCGTCAAGAGGGTTTCACCCTCTATCGGTGCCACCCTCCGTCAAGAGGGTTTCACCCTCTATCGGTGCCACCCTCCGTCAAGAGGGTTTCACCCTCTATCGGTGCCACCCTCCGTCAAGAGGGTTTCACCCTCTATCGGTGCCACCCTCCGTCAAGAGGGTTTCACCCTCTATCGGTGCCACCCTCCGTCAAGAGGGTTTCACCCTCTATCGGTGCCACCCTCCGTCAAGAGGGTTTCACCCTCTATCTGTGCCACCCTCCGTCAAGAGGGTTTCACCCTCTATCGGTGCCACCCTCCGTCAAGAGGGTTTCACCCTCTATCGGTGCCACCCTCCGTCAAGAGGGTTTCACCCTCTATCTGTGCCACCCTCCGTCAAGAGGGTTTCACCCTCTATCGGTGCCACCCTCCGTCAAGAGGGTTTCACCCTCTATCTGTGCCACCCTCCGTCAAGAGGGTTTCACCCTCTATCGGTGCCACCCTCCGTCAAGAGGGTTTCACCCTCTATCGGTGCCACCCTCCGTCAAGAGGGTTTCACCCTCTATCGGTGCCACCCTCCGTCAAGAGGGTTTCACCCTCTATCGGTGCCACCCTCCGTCAAGAGGGTTTCACCCTCTATCGGTGCCACCCTCCGTCAAGAGGGTTTCACCCTCTATCGGTGCCACCCTCCGTCAAGAGGGTTTCACCCTCTATCGGTGCCACCCTCCGTCAAGAGGGTTTCACCCTCTATCGGTGCCACCCTCCGTCAAGAGGGTTTCACCCTCTATCGGTGCCACCCTCCGTCAAGAGGGTTTCACCCTCTATCGGTGCCACCCTCCGTCAAGAGGGTTTCACCCTCTATCGGTGCCACCCTCCGTCAAGAGGGTTTCACCCTCTATCGGTGCCACCCTCCGTCAAGAGGGTTTCACCCTCTATCGGTGCCACCCTCCGTCAAGAGGGTTTCACCCTCTATCGGTGCCACCCTCCGTCAAGAGGGTTTCACCCTCTATCGGTGCCACCCTCCGTCAAGAGGGTTTCACCCTCTATCGGTGCCACCCTCCGTCAAGAGGGTTTCACCCTCTATCGGTGCCACCCTCCGTCAAGAGGGTTTCACCCTCTATCGGTGCCACCCTCCGTCAAGAGGGTTTCACCCTCTATCGGTGCCACCCTCCGTCAAGAGGGTTTCACCCTCTATCGGTGCCACCCTCCGTCAAGAGGGTTTCACCCTCTATCGGTGCCACCCTCCGTCAAGAGGGTTTCACCCTCTATCGGTGCCACCCTCCGTCAAGAGGGTTTCACCCTCTATCGGTGCCACCCTCCGTCAAGAGGGTTTCACCCTCTATCGGTGCCACCCTCCGTCAAGAGGGTTTCACCCTCTATCGGTGCCACCCTCCGTCAAGAGGGTTTCACCCTCTATCGGTGCCACCCTCCGTCAAGAGGGTTTCACCCTCTATCGGTGCCACCCTCCGTCAAGAGGGTTTCACCCTCTATCGGTGCCACCCTCCGTCAAGAGGGTTTCACCCTCTATCGGTGCCACCCTCCGTCAAGAGGGTTTCACCCTCTATCGGTGCCACCCTCCGTCAAGAGGGTTTCACCCTCTATCGGTGCCACCCTCCGTCAAGAGGGTTTCACCCTCTATCGGTGCCACCCTCCGTCAAGAGGGTTTCACCCTCTATCGGTGCCACCCTCCGTCAAGAGGGTTTCACCCTCTATCGGTGCCACCCTCCGTCAAGAGGGTTTCACCCTCTATCGGTGCCACCCTCCGTCAAGAGGGTTTCACCCTCTATCGGTGCCACCCTCCGTCAAGAGGGTTTCACCCTCTATCGGTGCCACCCTCCGTCAAGAGGGTTTCACCCTCTATCGGTGCCACCCTCCGTCAAGAGGGTTTCACCCTCTATCGGTGCCACCCTCCGTCAAGAGGGTTTCACCCTCTATCGGTGCCACCCTCCGTCAAGAGGGTTTCACCCTCTATCGGTGCCACCCTCCGTCAAGAGGGTTTCACCCTCTATCGGTGCCACCCTCCGTCAAGAGGGTTTCACCCTCTATCGGTGCCACCCTCCGTCAAGAGGGTTTCACCCTCTATCGGTGCCACCCTCCGTCAAGAGGGTTTCACCCTCTATCGGTGCCACCCTCCGTCAAGAGGGTTTCACCCTCTATCGGTGCCACCCTCCGTCAAGAGGGTTTCACCCTCTATCGGTGCCACCCTCCGTCAAGAGGGTTTCACCCTCTATCGGTGCCACCCTCCGTCAAGAGGGTTTCACCCTCTATCGGTGCCACCCTCCGTCAAGAGGGTTTCACCCTCTATCGGTGCCACCCTCCGTCAAGAGGGTTTCACCCTCTATCGGTGCCACCCTCCGTCAAGAGGGTTTCACCCTCTATCGGTGCCACCCTCCGTCAAGAGGGTTTCACCCTCTATCGGTGCCACCCTCCGTCAAGAGGGTTTCACCCTCTATCGGTGCCACCCTCCGTCAAGAGGGTTTCACCCTCTATCGGTGCCACCCTCCGTCAAGAGGGTTTCACCCTCTATCGGTGCCACCCTCCGTCAAGAGGGTTTCACCCTCTATCGGTGCCACCCTCCGTCAAGAGGGTTTCACCCTCTATCGGTGCCACCCTCCGTCAAGAGGGTTTCACCCTCTATCGGTGCCACCCTCCGTCAAGAGGGTTTCACCCTCTATCGGTGCCACCCTCCGTCAAGAGGGTTTCACCCTCTATCGGTGCCACCCTCCGTCAAGAGGGTTTCACCCTCTATCGGTGCCACCCTCCGTCAAGAGGGTTTCACCCTCTATCGGTGCCACCCTCCGTCAAGAGGGTTTCACCCTCTATCGGTGCCACCCTCCGTCAAGAGGGTTTCACCCTCTATCGGTGCCACCCTCCGTCAAGAGGGTTTCACCCTCTATCGGTGCCACCCTCCGTCAAGAGGGTTTCACCCTCTATCGGTGCCACCCTCCGTCAAGAGGGTTTCACCCTCTATCGGTGCCACCCTCCGTCAAGAGGGTTTCACCCTCTATCGGTGCCACCCTCCGTCAAGAGGGTTTCACCCTCTATCGGTGCCACCCTCCGTCAAGAGGGTTTCACCCTCTATCGGTGCCACCCTCCGTCAAGAGGGTTTCACCCTCTATCGGTGCCACCCTCCGTCAAGAGGGTTTCACCCTCTATCGGTGCCACCCTCCGTCAAGAGGGTTTCACCCTCTATCGGTGCCACCCTCCGTCAAGAGGGTTTCACCCTCTATCGGTGCCACCCTCCGTCAAGAGGGTTTCACCCTCTATCGGTGCCACCCTCCGTCAAGAGGGTTTCACCCTCTATCGGTGCCACCCTCCGTCAAGAGGGTTTCACCCTCTATCGGTGCCACCCTCCGTCAAGAGGGTTTCACCCTCTATCGGTGCCACCCTCCGTCAAGAGGGTTTCACCCTCTATCGGTGCCACCCTCCGTCAAGAGGGTTTCACCCTCTATCGGTGCCACCCTCCGTCAAGAGGGTTTCACCCTCTATCGGTGCCACCCTCCGTCAAGAGGGTTTCACCCTCTATCGGTGCCACCCTCCGTCAAGAGGGTTTCACCCTCTATCGGTGCCACCCTCCGTCAAGAGGGTTTCACCCTCTATCGGTGCCACCCTCCGTCAAGAGGGTTTCACCCTCTATCGGTGCCACCCTCCGTCAAGAGGGTTTCACCCTCTATCGGTGCCACCCTCCGTCAAGAGGGTTTCACCCTCTATCGGTGCCACCCTCCGTCAAGAGGGTTTCACCCTCTATCGGTGCCACCCTCCGTCAAGAGGGTTTCACCCTCTATCGGTGCCACCCTCCGTCAAGAGGGTTTCACCCTCTATCGGTGCCACCCTCCGTCAAGAGGGTTTCACCCTCTATCGGTGCCACCCTCCGTCAAGAGGGTTTCACCCTCTATCGGTGCCACCCTCCGTCAAGAGGGTTTCACCCTCTATCGGTGCCACCCTCCGTCAAGAGGGTTTCACCCTCTATCGGTGCCACCCTCCGTCAAGAGGGTTTCACCCTCTATCGGTGCCACCCTCCGTCAAGAGGGTTTCACCCTCTATCGGTGCCACCCTCCGTCAAGAGGGTTTCACCCTCTATCGGTGCCACCCTCCGTCAAGAGGGTTTCACCCTCTATCGGTGCCACCCTCCGTCAAGAGGGTTTCACCCTCTATCGGTGCCACCCTCCGTCAAGAGGGTTTCACCCTCTATCGGTGCCACCCTCCGTCAAGAGGGTTTCACCCTCTATCGGTGCCACCCTCCGTCAAGAGGGTTTCACCCTCTATCGGTGCCACCCTCCGTCAAGAGGGTTTCACCCTCTATCGGTGCCACCCTCCGTCAAGAGGGTTTCACCCTCTATCGGTGCCACCCTCCGTCAAGAGGGTTTCACCCTCTATCGGTGCCACCCTCCGTCAAGAGGGTTTCACCCTCTATCGGTGCCACCCTCCGTCAAGAGGGTTTCACCCTCTATCGGTGCCACCCTCCGTCAAGAGGGTTTCACCCTCTATCGGTGCCACCCTCCGTCAAGAGGGTTTCACCCTCTATCGGTGCCACCCTCCGTCAAGAGGGTTTCACCCTCTATCGGTGCCACCCTCCGTCAAGAGGGTTTCACCCTCTATCGGTGCCACCCTCCGTCAAGAGGGTTTCACCCTCTATCGGTGCCACCCTCCGTCAAGAGGGTTTCACCCTCTATCGGTGCCACCCTCCGTCAAGAGGGTTTCACCCTCTATCGGTGCCACCCTCCGTCAAGAGGGTTTCACCCTCTATCGGTGCCACCCTCCGTCAAGAGGGTTTCACCCTCTATCGGTGCCACCCTCCGTCAAGAGGGTTTCACCCTCTATCGGTGCCACCCTCCGTCAAGAGGGTTTCACCCTCTATCGGTGCCACCCTCCGTCAAGAGGGTTTCACCCTCTATCGGTGCCACCCTCCGTCAAGAGGGTTTCACCCTCTATCGGTGCCACCCTCCGTCAAGAGGGTTTCACCCTCTATCGGTGCCACCCTCCGTCAAGAGGGTTTCACCCTCTATCGGTGCCACCCTCCGTCAAGAGGGTTTCACCCTCTATCGGTGCCACCCTCCGTCAAGAGGGTTTCACCCTCTATCGGTGCCACCCTCCGTCAAGAGGGTTTCACCCTCTATCGGTGCCACCCTCCGTCAAGAGGGTTTCACCCTCTATCGGTGCCACCCTCCGTCAAGAGGGTTTCACCCTCTATCGGTGCCACCCTCCGTCAAGAGGGTTTCACCCTCTATCGGTGCCACCCTCCGTCAAGAGGGTTTCACCCTCTATCGGTGCCACCCTCCGTCAAGAGGGTTTCACCCTCTATCGGTGCCACCCTCCGTCAAGAGGGTTTCACCCTCTATCGGTGCCACCCTCCGTCAAGAGGGTTTCACCCTCTATCGGTGCCACCCTCCGTCAAGAGGGTTTCACCCTCTATCGGTGCCACCCTCCGTCAAGAGGGTTTCACCCTCTATCGGTGCCACCCTCCGTCAAGAGGGTTTCACCCTCTATCGGTGCCACCCTCCGTCAAGAGGGTTTCACCCTCTATCGGTGCCACCCTCCGTCAAGAGGGTTTCACCCTCTATCGGTGCCACCCTCCGTCAAGAGGGTTTCACCCTCTATCGGTGCCACCCTCCGTCAAGAGGGTTTCACCCTCTATCGGTGCCACCCTCCGTCAAGAGGGTTTCACCCTCTATCGGTGCCACCCTCCGTCAAGAGGGTTTCACCCTCTATCGGTGCCACCCTCCGTCAAGAGGGTTTCACCCTCTATCGGTGCCACCCTCCGTCAAGAGGGTTTCACCCTCTATCGGTGCCACCCTCCGTCAAGAGGGTTTCACCCTCTATCGGTGCCACCCTCCGTCAAGAGGGTTTCACCCTCTATCGGTGCCACCCTCCGTCAAGAGGGTTTCACCCTCTATCGGTGCCACCCTCCGTCAAGAGGGTTTCACCCTCTATCGGTGCCACCCTCCGTCAAGAGGGTTTCACCCTCTATCGGTGCCACCCTCCGTCAAGAGGGTTTCACCCTCTATCGGTGCCACCCTCCGTCAAGAGGGTTTCACCCTCTATCGGTGCCACCCTCCGTCAAGAGGGTTTCACCCTCTATCGGTGCCACCCTCCGTCAAGAGGGTTTCACCCTCTATCGGTGCCACCCTCCGTCAAGAGGGTTTCACCCTCTATCGGTGCCACCCTCCGTCAAGAGGGTTTCACCCTCTATCGGTGCCACCCTCCGTCAAGAGGGTTTCACCCTCTATCGGTGCCACCCTCCGTCAAGAGGGTTTCACCCTCTATCGGTGCCACCCTCCGTCAAGAGGGTTTCACCCTCTATCGGTGCCACCCTCCGTCAAGAGGGTTTCACCCTCTATCGGTGCCACCCTCCGTCAAGAGGGTTTCACCCTCTATCGGTGCCACCCTCCGTCAAGAGGGTTTCACCCTCTATCGGTGCCACCCTCCGTCAAGAGGGTTTCACCCTCTATCGGTGCCACCCTCCGTCAAGAGGGTTTCACCCTCTATCGGTGCCACCCTCCGTCAAGAGGGTTTCACCCTCTATCGGTGCCACCCTCCGTCAAGAGGGTTTCACCCTCTATCGGTGCCACCCTCCGTCAAGAGGGTTTCACCCTCTATCGGTGCCACCCTCCGTCAAGAGGGTTTCACCCTCTATCGGTGCCACCCTCCGTCAAGAGGGTTTCACCCTCTATCGGTGCCACCCTCCGTCAAGAGGGTTTCACCCTCTATCGGTGCCACCCTCCGTCAAGAGGGTTTCACCCTCTATCGGTGCCACCCTCCGTCAAGAGGGTTTCACCCTCTATCGGTGCCACCCTCCGTCAAGAGGGTTTCACCCTCTATCGGTGCCACCCTCCGTCAAGAGGGTTTCACCCTCTATCGGTGCCACCCTCCGTCAAGAGGGTTTCACCCTCTATCGGTGCCACCCTCCGTCAAGAGGGTTTCACCCTCTATCGGTGCCACCCTCCGTCAAGAGGGTTTCACCCTCTATCGGTGCCACCCTCCGTCAAGAGGGTTTCACCCTCTATCGGTGCCACCCTCCGTCAAGAGGGTTTCACCCTCTATCGGTGCCACCCTCCGTCAAGAGGGTTTCACCCTCTATCGGTGCCACCCTCCGTCAAGAGGGTTTCACCCTCTATCGGTGCCACCCTCCGTCAAGAGGGTTTCACCCTCTATCGGTGCCACCCTCCGTCAAGAGGGTTTCACCCTCTATCGGTGCCACCCTCCGTCAAGAGGGTTTCACCCTCTATCGGTGCCACCCTCCGTCAAGAGGGTTTCACCCTCTATCGGTGCCACCCTCCGTCAAGAGGGTTTCACCCTCTATCGGTGCCACCCTCCGTCAAGAGGGTTTCACCCTCTATCGGTGCCACCCTCCGTCAAGAGGGTTTCACCCTCTATCGGTGCCACCCTCCGTCAAGAGGGTTTCACCCTCTATCGGTGCCACCCTCCGTCAAGAGGGTTTCACCCTCTATCGGTGCCACCCTCCGTCAAGAGGGTTTCACCCTCTATCGGTGCCACCCTCCGTCAAGAGGGTTTCACCCTCTATCGGTGCCACCCTCCGTCAAGAGGGTTTCACCCTCTATCGGTGCCACCCTCCGTCAAGAGGGTTTCACCCTCTATCGGTGCCACCCTCCGTCAAGAGGGTTTCACCCTCTATCGGTGCCACCCTCCGTCAAGAGGGTTTCACCCTCTATCGGTGCCACCCTCCGTCAAGAGGGTTTCACCCTCTATCGGTGCCACCCTCCGTCAAGAGGGTTTCACCCTCTATCGGTGCCACCCTCCGTCAAGAGGGTTTCACCCTCTATCGGTGCCACCCTCCGTCAAGAGGGTTTCACCCTCTATCGGTGCCACCCTCCGTCAAGAGGGTTTCACCCTCTATCGGTGCCACCCTCCGTCAAGAGGGTTTCACCCTCTATCGGTGCCACCCTCCGTCAAGAGGGTTTCACCCTCTATCGGTGCCACCCTCCGTCAAGAGGGTTTCACCCTCTATCGGTGCCACCCTCCGTCAAGAGGGTTTCACCCTCTATCGGTGCCACCCTCCGTCAAGAGGGTTTCACCCTCTATCGGTGCCACCCTCCGTCAAGAGGGTTTCACCCTCTATCGGTGCCACCCTCCGTCAAGAGGGTTTCACCCTCTATCGGTGCCACCCTCCGTCAAGAGGGTTTCACCCTCTATCGGTGCCACCCTCCGTCAAGAGGGTTTCACCCTCTATCGGTGCCACCCTCCGTCAAGAGGGTTTCACCCTCTATCGGTGCCACCCTCCGTCAAGAGGGTTTCACCCTCTATCGGTGCCACCCTCCGTCAAGAGGGTTTCACCCTCTATCGGTGCCACCCTCCGTCAAGAGGGTTTCACCCTCTATCGGTGCCACCCTCCGTCAAGAGGGTTTCACCCTCTATCGGTGCCACCCTCCGTCAAGAGGGTTTCACCCTCTATCGGTGCCACCCTCCGTCAAGAGGGTTTCACCCTCTATCGGTGCCACCCTCCGTCAAGAGGGTTTCACCCTCTATCGGTGCCACCCTCCGTCAAGAGGGTTTCACCCTCTATCGGTGCCACCCTCCGTCAAGAGGGTTTCACCCTCTATCGGTGCCACCCTCCGTCAAGAGGGTTTCACCCTCTATCGGTGCCACCCTCCGTCAAGAGGGTTTCACCCTCTATCGGTGCCACCCTCCGTCAAGAGGGTTTCACCCTCTATCGGTGCCACCCTCCGTCAAGAGGGTTTCACCCTCTATCGGTGCCACCCTCCGTCAAGAGGGTTTCACCCTCTATCGGTGCCACCCTCCGTCAAGAGGGTTTCACCCTCTATCGGTGCCACCCTCCGTCAAGAGGGTTTCACCCTCTATCGGTGCCACCCTCCGTCAAGAGGGTTTCACCCTCTATCGGTGCCACCCTCCGTCAAGAGGGTTTCACCCTCTATCGGTGCCACCCTCCGTCAAGAGGGTTTCACCCTCTATCGGTGCCACCCTCCGTCAAGAGGGTTTCACCCTCTATCGGTGCCACCCTCCGTCAAGAGGGTTTCACCCTCTATCGGTGCCACCCTCCGTCAAGAGGGTTTCACCCTCTATCGGTGCCACCCTCCGTCAAGAGGGTTTCACCCTCTATCGGTGCCACCCTCCGTCAAGAGGGTTTCACCCTCTATCGGTGCCACCCTCCGTCAAGAGGGTTTCACCCTCTATCGGTGCCACCCTCCGTCAAGAGGGTTTCACCCTCTATCGGTGCCACCCTCCGTCAAGAGGGTTTCACCCTCTATCGGTGCCACCCTCCGTCAAGAGGGTTTCACCCTCTATCGGTGCCACCCTCCGTCAAGAGGGTTTCACCCTCTATCGGTGCCACCCTCCGTCAAGAGGGTTTCACCCTCTATCGGTGCCACCCTCCGTCAAGAGGGTTTCACCCTCTATCGGTGCCACCCTCCGTCAAGAGGGTTTCACCCTCTATCGGTGCCACCCTCCGTCAAGAGGGTTTCACCCTCTATCGGTGCCACCCTCCGTCAAGAGGGTTTCACCCTCTATCGGTGCCACCCTCCGTCAAGAGGGTTTCACCCTCTATCGGTGCCACCCTCCGTCAAGAGGGTTTCACCCTCTATCGGTGCCACCCTCCGTCAAGAGGGTTTCACCCTCTATCGGTGCCACCCTCCGTCAAGAGGGTTTCACCCTCTATCGGTGCCACCCTCCGTCAAGAGGGTTTCACCCTCTATCGGTGCCACCCTCCGTCAAGAGGGTTTCACCCTCTATCGGTGCCACCCTCCGTCAAGAGGGTTTCACCCTCTATCGGTGCCACCCTCCGTCAAGAGGGTTTCACCCTCTATCGGTGCCACCCTCCGTCAAGAGGGTTTCACCCTCTATCGGTGCCACCCTCCGTCAAGAGGGTTTCACCCTCTATCGGTGCCACCCTCCGTCAAGAGGGTTTCACCCTCTATCGGTGCCACCCTCCGTCAAGAGGGTTTCACCCTCTATCGGTGCCACCCTCCGTCAAGAGGGTTTCACCCTCTATCGGTGCCACCCTCCGTCAAGAGGGTTTCACCCTCTATCGGTGCCACCCTCCGTCAAGAGGGTTTCACCCTCTATCGGTGCCACCCTCCGTCAAGAGGGTTTCACCCTCTATCGGTGCCACCCTCCGTCAAGAGGGTTTCACCCTCTATCGGTGCCACCCTCCGTCAAGAGGGTTTCACCCTCTATCGGTGCCACCCTCCGTCAAGAGGGTTTCACCCTCTATCGGTGCCACCCTCCGTCAAGAGGGTTTCACCCTCTATCGGTGCCACCCTCCGTCAAGAGGGTTTCACCCTCTATCGGTGCCACCCTCCGTCAAGAGGGTTTCACCCTCTATCGGTGCCACCCTCCGTCAAGAGGGTTTCACCCTCTATCGGTGCCACCCTCCGTCAAGAGGGTTTCACCCTCTATCGGTGCCACCCTCCGTCAAGAGGGTTTCACCCTCTATCGGTGCCACCCTCCGTCAAGAGGGTTTCACCCTCTATCGGTGCCACCCTCCGTCAAGAGGGTTTCACCCTCTATCGGTGCCACCCTCCGTCAAGAGGGTTTCACCCTCTATCGGTGCCACCCTCCGTCAAGAGGGTTTCACCCTCTATCGGTGCCACCCTCCGTCAAGAGGGTTTCACCCTCTATCGGTGCCACCCTCCGTCAAGAGGGTTTCACCCTCTATCGGTGCCACCCTCCGTCAAGAGGGTTTCACCCTCTATCGGTGCCACCCTCCGTCAAGAGGGTTTCACCCTCTATCGGTGCCACCCTCCGTCAAGAGGGTTTCACCCTCTATCGGTGCCACCCTCCGTCAAGAGGGTTTCACCCTCTATCGGTGCCACCCTCCGTCAAGAGGGTTTCACCCTCTATCGGTGCCACCCTCCGTCAAGAGGGTTTCACCCTCTATCGGTGCCACCCTCCGTCAAGAGGGTTTCACCCTCTATCGGTGCCACCCTCCGTCAAGAGGGTTTCACCCTCTATCGGTGCCACCCTCCGTCAAGAGGGTTTCACCCTCTATCGGTGCCACCCTCCGTCAAGAGGGTTTCACCCTCTATCGGTGCCACCCTCCGTCAAGAGGGTTTCACCCTCTATCGGTGCCACCCTCCGTCAAGAGGGTTTCACCCTCTATCGGTGCCACCCTCCGTCAAGAGGGTTTCACCCTCTATCGGTGCCACCCTCCGTCAAGAGGGTTTCACCCTCTATCGGTGCCACCCTCCGTCAAGAGGGTTTCACCCTCTATCGGTGCCACCCTCCGTCAAGAGGGTTTCACCCTCTATCGGTGCCACCCTCCGTCAAGAGGGTTTCACCCTCTATCGGTGCCACCCTCCGTCAAGAGGGTTTCACCCTCTATCGGTGCCACCCTCCGTCAAGAGGGTTTCACCCTCTATCGGTGCCACCCTCCGTCAAGAGGGTTTCACCCTCTATCGGTGCCACCCTCCGTCAAGAGGGTTTCACCCTCTATCGGTGCCACCCTCCGTCAAGAGGGTTTCACCCTCTATCGGTGCCACCCTCCGTCAAGAGGGTTTCACCCTCTATCGGTGCCACCCTCCGTCAAGAGGGTTTCACCCTCTATCGGTGCCACCCTCCGTCAAGAGGGTTTCACCCTCTATCGGTGCCACCCTCCGTCAAGAGGGTTTCACCCTCTATCGGTGCCACCCTCCGTCAAGAGGGTTTCACCCTCTATCGGTGCCACCCTCCGTCAAGAGGGTTTCACCCTCTATCGGTGCCACCCTCCGTCAAGAGGGTTTCACCCTCTATCGGTGCCACCCTCCGTCAAGAGGGTTTCACCCTCTATCGGTGCCACCCTCCGTCAAGAGGGTTTCACCCTCTATCGGTGCCACCCTCCGTCAAGAGGGTTTCACCCTCTATCGGTGCCACCCTCCGTCAAGAGGGTTTCACCCTCTATCGGTGCCACCCTCCGTCAAGAGGGTTTCACCCTCTATCGGTGCCACCCTCCGTCAAGAGGGTTTCACCCTCTATCGGTGCCACCCTCCGTCAAGAGGGTTTCACCCTCTATCGGTGCCACCCTCCGTCAAGAGGGTTTCACCCTCTATCGGTGCCACCCTCCGTCAAGAGGGTTTCACCCTCTATCGGTGCCACCCTCCGTCAAGAGGGTTTCACCCTCTATCGGTGCCACCCTCCGTCAAGAGGGTTTCACCCTCTATCGGTGCCACCCTCCGTCAAGAGGGTTTCACCCTCTATCGGTGCCACCCTCCGTCAAGAGGGTTTCACCCTCTATCGGTGCCACCCTCCGTCAAGAGGGTTTCACCCTCTATCGGTGCCACCCTCCGTCAAGAGGGTTTCACCCTCTATCGGTGCCACCCTCCGTCAAGAGGGTTTCACCCTCTATCGGTGCCACCCTCCGTCAAGAGGGTTTCACCCTCTATCGGTGCCACCCTCCGTCAAGAGGGTTTCACCCTCTATCGGTGCCACCCTCCGTCAAGAGGGTTTCACCCTCTATCGGTGCCACCCTCCGTCAAGAGGGTTTCACCCTCTATCGGTGCCACCCTCCGTCAAGAGGGTTTCACCCTCTATCGGTGCCACCCTCCGTCAAGAGGGTTTCACCCTCTATCGGTGCCACCCTCCGTCAAGAGGGTTTCACCCTCTATCGGTGCCACCCTCCGTCAAGAGGGTTTCACCCTCTATCGGTGCCACCCTCCGTCAAGAGGGTTTCACCCTCTATCGGTGCCACCCTCCGTCAAGAGGGTTTCACCCTCTATCGGTGCCACCCTCCGTCAAGAGGGTTTCACCCTCTATCGGTGCCACCCTCCGTCAAGAGGGTTTCACCCTCTATCGGTGCCACCCTCCGTCAAGAGGGTTTCACCCTCTATCGGTGCCACCCTCCGTCAAGAGGGTTTCACCCTCTATCGGTGCCACCCTCCGTCAAGAGGGTTTCACCCTCTATCGGTGCCACCCTCCGTCAAGAGGGTTTCACCCTCTATCGGTGCCACCCTCCGTCAAGAGGGTTTCACCCTCTATCGGTGCCACCCTCCGTCAAGAGGGTTTCACCCTCTATCGGTGCCACCCTCCGTCAAGAGGGTTTCACCCTCTATCGGTGCCACCCTCCGTCAAGAGGGTTTCACCCTCTATCGGTGCCACCCTCCGTCAAGAGGGTTTCACCCTCTATCGGTGCCACCCTCCGTCAAGAGGGTTTCACCCTCTATCGGTGCCACCCTCCGTCAAGAGGGTTTCACCCTCTATCGGTGCCACCCTCCGTCAAGAGGGTTTCACCCTCTATCGGTGCCACCCTCCGTCAAGAGGGTTTCACCCTCTATCGGTGCCACCCTCCGTCAAGAGGGTTTCACCCTCTATCGGTGCCACCCTCCGTCAAGAGGGTTTCACCCTCTATCGGTGCCACCCTCCGTCAAGAGGGTTTCACCCTCTATCGGTGCCACCCTCCGTCAAGAGGGTTTCACCCTCTATCGGTGCCACCCTCCGTCAAGAGGGTTTCACCCTCTATCGGTGCCACCCTCCGTCAAGAGGGTTTCACCCTCTATCGGTGCCACCCTCCGTCAAGAGGGTTTCACCCTCTATCGGTGCCACCCTCCGTCAAGAGGGTTTCACCCTCTATCGGTGCCACCCTCCGTCAAGAGGGTTTCACCCTCTATCGGTGCCACCCTCCGTCAAGAGGGTTTCACCCTCTATCGGTGCCACCCTCCGTCAAGAGGGTTTCACCCTCTATCGGTGCCACCCTCCGTCAAGAGGGTTTCACCCTCTATCGGTGCCACCCTCCGTCAAGAGGGTTTCACCCTCTATCGGTGCCACCCTCCGTCAAGAGGGTTTCACCCTCTATCGGTGCCACCCTCCGTCAAGAGGGTTTCACCCTCTATCGGTGCCACCCTCCGTCAAGAGGGTTTCACCCTCTATCGGTGCCACCCTCCGTCAAGAGGGTTTCACCCTCTATCGGTGCCACCCTCCGTCAAGAGGGTTTCACCCTCTATCGGTGCCACCCTCCGTCAAGAGGGTTTCACCCTCTATCGGTGCCACCCTCCGTCAAGAGGGTTTCACCCTCTATCGGTGCCACCCTCCGTCAAGAGGGTTTCACCCTCTATCGGTGCCACCCTCCGTCAAGAGGGTTTCACCCTCTATCGGTGCCACCCTCCGTCAAGAGGGTTTCACCCTCTATCGGTGCCACCCTCCGTCAAGAGGGTTTCACCCTCTATCGGTGCCACCCTCCGTCAAGAGGGTTTCACCCTCTATCGGTGCCACCCTCCGTCAAGAGGGTTTCACCCTCTATCGGTGCCACCCTCCGTCAAGAGGGTTTCACCCTCTATCGGTGCCACCCTCCGTCAAGAGGGTTTCACCCTCTATCGGTGCCACCCTCCGTCAAGAGGGTTTCACCCTCTATCGGTGCCACCCTCCGTCAAGAGGGTTTCACCCTCTATCGGTGCCACCCTCCGTCAAGAGGGTTTCACCCTCTATCGGTGCCACCCTCCGTCAAGAGGGTTTCACCCTCTATCGGTGCCACCCTCCGTCAAGAGGGTTTCACCCTCTATCGGTGCCACCCTCCGTCAAGAGGGTTTCACCCTCTATCGGTGCCACCCTCCGTCAAGAGGGTTTCACCCTCTATCGGTGCCACCCTCCGTCAAGAGGGTTTCACCCTCTATCTGTGCCACCCTCCGTCAAGAGGGTTTCACCCTCTATCGGTGCCACCCTCCGTCAAGAGGGTTTCACCCTCTATCGGTGCCACCCTCCGTCAAGAGGGTTTCACCCTCTATCGGTGCCACCCTCCGTCAAGAGGGTTTCACCCTCTATCGGTGCCACCCTCCGTCAAGAGGGTTTCACCCTCTATCGGTGCCACCCTCCGTCAAGAGGGTTTCACCCTCTATCGGTGCCACCCTCCGTCAAGAGGGTTTCACCCTCTATCGGTGCCACCCTCCGTCAAGAGGGTTTCACCCTCTATCGGTGCCACCCTCCGTCAAGAGGGTTTCACCCTCTATCGGTGCCACCCTCCGTCAAGAGGGTTTCACCCTCTATCGGTGCCACCCTCCGTCAAGAGGGTTTCACCCTCTATCGGTGCCACCCTCCGTCAAGAGGGTTTCACCCTCTATCGGTGCCACCCTCCGTCAAGAGGGTTTCACCCTCTATCGGTGCCACCCTCCGTCAAGAGGGTTTCACCCTCTATCGGTGCCACCCTCCGTCAAGAGGGCTTCACCCTCTATCGGTGCCACCCTCCGTCAAGAGGGTTTCACCCTCTATCGGTGCCACCCTCCGTCAAGAGGGTTTCACCCTCTATCGGTGCCACCCTCCGTCAAGAGGGTTTCACCCTCTATCGGTGCCACCCTCCGTCAAGAGGGTTTCACCCTCTATCGGTGCCACCCTCCGTCAAGAGGGTTTCACCCTCTATCGGTGCCACCCTCCGTCAAGAGGGTTTCACCCTCTATCGGTGCCACCCTCCGTCAAGAGGGTTTCACCCTCTATCGGTGCCACCCTCCGTCAAGAGGGTTTCACCCTCTATCGGTGCCACCCTCCGTCAAGAGGGTTTCACCCTCTATCGGTGCCACCCTCCGTCAAGAGGGTTTCACCCTCTATCGGTGCCACCCTCCGTCAAGAGGGTTTCACCCTCTATCGGTGCCACCCTCCGTCAAGAGGGTTTCACCCTCTATCGGTGCCACCCTCCGTCAAGAGGGTTTCACCCTCTATCGGTGCCACCCTCCGTCAAGAGGGTTTCACCCTCTATCGGTGCCACCCTCCGTCAAGAGGGTTTCACCCTCTATCGGTGCCACCCTCCGTCAAGAGGGTTTCACCCTCTATCGGTGCCACCCTCCGTCAAGAGGGTTTCACCCTCTATCGGTGCCACCCTCCGTCAAGAGGGTTTCACCCTCTATCGGTGCCACCCTCCGTCAAGAGGGTTTCACCCTCTATCGGTGCCACCCTCCGTCAAGAGGGTTTCACCCTCTATCGGTGCCACCCTCCGTCAAGAGGGTTTCACCCTCTATCGGTGCCACCCTCCGTCAAGAGGGTTTCACCCTCTATCGGTGCCACCCTCCGTCAAGAGGGTTTCACCCTCTATCGGTGCCACCCTCCGTCAAGAGGGTTTCACCCTCTATCGGTGCCACCCTCCGTCACGAGGAATGCCCGGGCACCCCACGTTGGGGGAATGAACGCCAAAGCGCATACAAAGTCGTTGCGATTGAACCTTTTTTACTAATTAGAAAAAAAGTTCTAATCTGCCAGGAGATGACCAAATTAAACAAGTGAATGAGGGAAAGAGTAAAAAGAGAATCAAGGTGCGGAAAAAGCCTTTGGGGGGTGGAGAAGACGGCTGGCATCTGTCATCGGCGAGGCTGCTGCCACTTGGCTGCTGACAATACGTTTGGGAACCCCAGCTACCACCCGCAACGCTCCGCCACCTCCGCGAGCGACCGGTCCATATGCTAGTGATAAAAAACTTTGAAGAAACAAAACTTTGAACAAAGACTTTGCTTACTTGCTGAGGGCAATTACACACAAGCCCTGCCCTCCAATTTCATTTTCGCTTACTTGCTGGCAGCAATATCACACACACCTGCCCTGACCCTCCCTTTTCATTTTCGCTTACTTGGTGGCGGCGATCACGTAGACGTTGTCCAACTTCTCCACACCATCCAACTCTGTGAGAAGCTGCCGCGCACACGGGGGGAAGGTCGCACCGTACGCAAGCACAAGCGCACGCATGCACGTCACATGCCACCCAGTTGTGTGAATAGCTGCCGAGAGTGGGGATCGTCGCCTAGCCCACGGACGCGCGTGCAAGAGGGGGAAAGCAAGGGGGAAACAAGCGCAGCGACATGGGCAAGAAGAAAGCGAAAACAGACGGGGAAGTAGCGGATGAGGGTATAACGTAACAAGCACAAGCATGCACAAAGGAAATATGACAAGGTGTCTGGGAGTCAGCGCGCTGGTGAAGCGGCAAATAATTTGGCGCGCTTCGGGCATGGAAAACTCTAGATTGACGGTCTTTGAGTGGCTTTTTTCAGCTGTCAAAATAGGCAGGCTGTATGACTAGCTTTCATGGATACTGTGTTCGCCGAGATGATGGCCAATGGTGCCAGTCAGGCAACAACAGGCCAAGCGCTGGCACCAGACCTTGCCTGCCTTCCATGGCGAAGTGCAAGGAGAGGCAAGCACCCGCAAGTATCCGCACGGTGAACAAGAACGGGCACGGCGCGTGCACATCCCCCTGCAGACGCACCTGTTGTGCACCAACCCAGAAGTAAGCCATACCCTCAGGTTGCACACTACAGTAACGGTATGCCTGTCCCACCTCCTCAGCATGGTAACACAAGGCCCACCTGCTTGACCACAAATATTGCGCACACGGTCGAGCACAACCATGGCCCACCTGCTTGACCACAAATATTGCGCACACAGTCGAGCACAACCATGGCCCACCTGCTTGACCACAAATATTGCGCACACGGTCGAGAACAACCATGGCCCACCTGCTTGACCACAAATATTGCGCACACGGTCGAGCACAACCATGGCCCACCTGGTTGACCACCCGGTCGGTCACGCCCGTGTTGTCGTGGCCGCGCTTGGGCGCGATTGAGTCAAACTCGTCGAAGAAAAGCACGCAGGGGGCCGCCGCTGCCGCGCGCTTGAACAGGTCTCGCACCTGCAGATGGTGACAGAACGGTGCACAGTTGCTTCAGAAACAGAAACACACCGGTGGTTCGAGAACTAGGATAAGATGTGTGGCAGTCCCCACATCCCTGCAGGCGTTTGCCCAGTGATGTCAAGTAGACCTTAATCGTGCCACCAGGCCTGTGGCTCCGTGGCCACAAAAACAGGCGTGCAGCCTCCCTAAGTGCACCAGGCAGCATACCTCAGGGTGCCAAATGGGGGGATCAGTTACTACATGCTACCTTTCCCTTAGCTTTCATTGTTCAAAGGAGAGCGACCTTGCCTCAATTGCCCAAACAAGCGTGATTTGGAGCAGTCCCGCAGCTTTTCATTCCACAAACACTCCCACCACTTGCCCACCATACAACCATCGCTCGCATGGCTGGCACAGTGGCACCTGTCAGGGTGGACAGTGCGGGTAGAGCATTTGTCTAAGAGCAAACCGTAATGAGAAGATAGCCACACATTTAGAACGAGCATGCCCATGGTCCCCATGCACGCCCCTGCCCTGCGCCGCCACGCATGCCACCTCACACGCCAGCTCACACGCCAGCTCACATGCGAAAGCAGATGGTTCTGTAAATACCATCTCTCCCAGCCGTGCGCCCCCTTGAACACCACCGCGCATGGCCCTCAGACATGCAAAACGCATGCCACAACACGCTTGCAGCCACGCATGCCACCACGAATGCAATTGTTTCCTGCTGCTGGAAATACAAGGCCTCTGCGAATCCCCCCGCCCCACGCCACCTAACGCACCGCCTGCTCGCTGGCCCCGATGTACTTGTTCAGCAGCTCTGGACCCTTGACGCTGATGAACCGCATGCCAAAAGACTCAGCCGCCGCGCCAATGATGTGCGTCTTGCCACACCCCGGTGGGCCGTACAGAAGCAGACCCGACCGCACTCGAATGGGGCACGAAGAGAAGAGCTGGGGGAAGCGGGCCGGCCACTCGAGCGTCTCCCGCAACACTTGGCGGACGTCCACCAGGCCGCCCACGCCGCCCAGTCCCAGCTTCTTGCGCGCGTCCCCCTTCTTCTTCCCCCCCTTGCCAAAGCTGGTCAGACCCGCCACGTTCTGGAGCGAGGCGGGCACGAGGCCGTCGCGGGCGACGTCAAAGTCTTCCTCCCCCAACATCAGCTTGTGAGAGCTCGCAGAAGATGACGCCAGCGTCGTGACGGATGCCAGTGTACCAGCGCTGCTGCTCCGGCCTCCGCTGTTCGTAACCGCATCATTGGTGCGGGCTTCTCTGCCGTTTGTGGCCGCTGCGTCATCCCTGCGTGCTCCCGGCGACGCGGTGATGCTGACCGCTGCAACGCTGGGCACACCCGTCAGGTCCACCACCTCACGTGCCGCTGCTGGTAATGATGACAACGATGAGGAAGAGACGCCCCGTGGCTCCGCCAGGGAGGTTTTACCCATGCTACTGCCACCCTTCCTGTCTCTATCCCCCATTGGTTGGTCCTGAGACCCTGGGTCGGATGCCAGCAGGGCATAATTGTCGCTCGCGGGCGTGGCGTTGGTGGCCGCAAAGGGGCTGCTTTGCGAGGCGTTGGCGTTGGGGGGCAGGTCACGCAGGTACTTGGATGCCGCGGCCAACAGCGCGCGATCCAGCAGCAGGTCCTGTTGTACCATCGCATCACCGCACATGAAGCATCAATCCTTATGCTGAATGATATCAATGAGCAACAGGGTCTGTTTCATTTTTGTTGTATCGTTGAGGCGGCATCGTTAATCGAGATTAGCCAGATTGATAAGCATCACCATAGAAAGAGGCAGCACACCCCCATGGACACGCACGCACCGCACAAGTAATTAGGTTCAATGAGCACGGCCGATGTGCAGGCACGCCCGTGCTCATGACGTGGGGATCCTCCCATGCACGTGACGCCCATGCAGCAAGCCTTAAGCACGCATCTGTCACTAATGCACAAGCAGCAAGCCTTAAGCACGCATCTGTCACTGATGGACAAGACATAGGTCTAGCCTGTCTTGTTCCCACCACCGCAGCACTTTTGCTGCTGCGTGCATCTGCCAATCCAACGGCCACATCAAGGAATGGCCTCACGCCCCCGTGCTTGCGGTGCATTGCCCTGTCGCAAGTGGCACCGGGCCACTGCCTGTGTTGGCCTGCTTACCCCCCCCCTAGGGGCCTGGTACCTAAGCATCCAGTTGCAGATGGACTAGACCGATGGCATGTAGACGGCCTACCGTGCAGGTGGCAGCCACCACCATGTGGGCGTGCGCGCCTGATGGGCAGTGCCATGGGCATCAAATGGACAGGGGACAGAATGGGCATGGTGCATGGTACATGGGGCATGGGGCGCGGTCCACAAGCATAGTAAACCACCACATCTAAGCAACCACTCCTACCAGGGCCACACAGACACGAGCAACGGCGAGGGTTATATTTGCCAGCACGCCCCCCCTCCTCAACCGACCCACACCGCACGCCCCCCCATCAGACCCACACCGCACACCCCCCTCGCCCACCAAAGGTGCACAGGTCCTCCAACCCACCAGGTCGGTGGCGTCAAACGCGTCGCACTCGGCGCCCACGTTCGCGACGGCGGCGGCGTCCCACCCAAGTCCCCGCGCGGCCATGGCGGACGTGAGGATCTGCGCGCGGTCGGACGCGGCCAGCGCAGGGAGCTCCACCACAAAGTCCAGGTGGCCTGAAAGGTGCGCACGTGGGGTGTGCACACGTGGGCAAAGTGCATGCGCGAGGGCAATGCAGGTGTTGGGCAGTGCAGGTGTGGGGCCAGTGCAAGTGTGGGGGCAGTGCAAGTGTGGGGGCAGTGCAAGTGCGAGGGGCGGTGAAAACGCTAAGTGGGGGTGTGACTGGGTGGACCTTGCAAGCCGTAATCGAAACTGTAGATGCCATCCAAGGAAGAATGTGAGTTTGGTCTGCCGTTGCCAGTTGGGGGCAAAAAAACGCAATGACGGGTGCATGCTATACTGTCCTCACAAGTAGCCCAAGCCACCGGTAATTTTGCTTGCTTGCTTGCACGCACAAACTCAGGTTGCCAGCGAGCGGTTAACGCTGGACAAATATTGGTCTCCAACCTTGGAGCCGAGCGGCAAAAGGATTCAGGCCAATAGTAACTGCAATGTGTACAGTAAACATGGTAACAGTCGCGGGCACAGCACACACACTCCCTTGCCAGTCTAGCCCTCATCACAGCACACACACTCCCTTGCCAGTCCAGCCCTCGTCACAACGCAAGTTGGCGCTTCCCAGCCACGTGCCGGCCGTGGGCCACCCACACCATCCATTTAAGTTGCAAGCGTTCTTGACCATACCAGGGGCACGCAGGATAGGGGGGATGCTTGTGGGGCTGCTGGCCGATGCAACAAACGCCACCTGGCGCACCGGCGCGGATGCAGGCTGGAGAAACACCATGATGCGCCCCCATGGCAAAGGGCAAGTGGACAATAACACGCCACAAGCAGCAGCAGAAGGGAAGCCACGGCATGCAACATTGTGCACGGCAGGTCAGCACCATGAAGCAAACCACCTGGCATGACCCATGCGCAGCATGTCAGCCGACAGTACACTCATGCGATAGATGCTTGAGTCTATAACAGACAGCAGCTACTACCCGCTCGTACAAACCTGGCATGGCTGCTGCTCCTCCTCCTCCTCCTCCTCCTCCTCCTCCTCCTCCTCCTCCTCCTCCTCCTCCTCCTCCTCCTCCTCCTCCTCCTCCTCCTCCTCCTCCTCCTCCTCCTCCTCCTCCTCCTCCTCCTCCTCCTCCTCCTCCTCCTCCTCCTCCTCCTCCTCCTCCTCCTCCTCCTCCTCCTCCTCCTCCTCCTCCTCCTCCTCCTCCTCCTCCTCCTCCTCCTCCTCCTCCTCCTCCTCCTCCTCCTCCTCCTCCTCCTCCTCCTCCTCCTCCTCCTCCTCCTCCTCCTCCTCCTCCTCCTCCTCCTCCTCCTCCTCCTCCTCCTCCTCCTCTCCTCCTCCTCCTCCTCCTCCTCCTCCTCCTCCTCCTCCTCCTCCTCCTCCTCCTCCTCCTCCTCCTCCTCCTCCTCCTCCTCCTCCTCCTCCTCCTCCTCCTCCTCCTCTCCTCCTCCTCCTCCTCCTCCTCCTCCTCCTCCTCCTCCTCCTCCTCCTCCTCCTCCTCCTCCTCCTCCTCCTCCTCCTCCTCCTCCTCCTCCTCCTCCTCCTCCTCCTCCTCCTCCTCCTCCTCCTCCTCCTCCTCCTCCTCCTCCTCCTCCTCCTCCTCCTCCTCCTCCTCCTCCTCCTCCTCCTCCTCCTTGTGTGAGATCCTTGGAGTCTATGAACAACCCACAACATTAGGACGTGCTCCAACCCACCTGGCACGCACCCAACAGCTTTCCTACCAACCCTTGTGAATAGCTGGTAGATCACATACCAAACGACATGATGTGTTCTTTTGAAGAATTATTCGATTTCATTGAGTCACCCACCCGGTACGCGTCCAACAGCTCCGCGATGAAACCTGCCATCGCGACGCTGCCCCCCGCATCGCTGGCGTCGGCTTTGCCCTCCTCGGGTCCCCCCTCGGTGGCGGGTGCCAGCACATCAAGGTCGTCCAGCACAAGCAAGGAGGGCGGGTTGGCCCGTGCCTGCTCCGCCGCGGCGGACAGTGCAGCTCTAATGCTGGCTGCTGGTGCCCCCATGAGCGGCAGGCAGGGGACGAACACGCTGGGGGGGGGCGGGGGAGGATGAAGTCCGGCCATAATTGTGCATAGTGCCACCAGGTGGGGGGCAGGTGCGGGCCACGATGATGCGGAGTGTCATGGACAAGGCATGGACGTGGCAAGGACACGGAAGGGCCGAGAGAGCAACAAGGGGAGCTGTGGTCAGCCATCGTTGGACATCGAACATTCCACAGGGGGGTCATCCAACGAGGCAGGAACATGGTGGATGCTTGGGTCACGCCATAGTTGTGCATCATGGCACTGGTTTGCCAGCGATCAACGTAGGGACAAGGAGGGCCCTTGGTCCCCCTCGGTCAAGCAAGGCCATTAATTGGATGAGCTCATGTTGTGCCCGCTAGCCCGTGACACATATTGGGGCAGGCAGCACCCGGTAAAAGGAAAACCCTGCCACTTGTCAACAAGAATGGTTTCCTTGCGAGGCCGTAGACCTGCCTCACGTCCTAACAGCACATGGCCAGAGCATATATGTGATGCCCTATACAATATACAGACCACATGCTAAGCTATGAGCAAGCGGGCATGCCCCCCCACAAGCGAGCAGGGTGCTTCTTGGTCGTCTTCATGTGCTGCGCACCCAGCATGTTGGCGCAACCTCCAGCCTCTTCCCTGCGCTAGAACAGCGGCCGCCAAGCTGTGCATGCTGCCCCAAGTGCCCTGTTTTAACAGCCGCCAACATCGCCCACCTGTGGACGAGGCAGTCTGTGCTCGTGCTCAACTCCCGGCACAACGCCAGCAGCAGCCGGCTGCGGCCACAGCCCTGAAGAAGAAGCCATCGCAGCAACATGGTGGCATCAAAAGTGTGCATTTCACAGACAAATAACATAAGTACGCATGGCATCCGGGCGTGCACAGTGATTCCAGCGACCGGGGCCAGGCTGCGGGCGGATCCCAACGGCCCATGCGGCCTACAGTAGCCTTTGCGAGGGCAACCCCTTCCCCCAAGGGGACGCTTTCCCTCCCCTGTACTAGGCAGGTCAAGCCCATCAGGGGCAGGGCAGGGGACGGGGGCCAGGATCAGATGGCATGCAGGACACAAGGAAAGCCTGCAGTGGGATGCGGTCGCTGCGGGGGGGCAGCGACAGTGGTGATGGCGCCAGTGGGGGTGGGGGTGACTACCCCCCGGAAGGCAAGTGAGAACAACAGGGGGTGGGCGGCACGACCAGGCTAAGCTGTCTGGAGGAGAGGCAACAGAAGAGAGGCAGCAGAAGAGAGGCAACAGAAGAGAGGCAGCAGAAGAGAGGCAACAGAAGAGAGGCAGCAGAAGAGAGGCGACAGAAGAGAGGCAACAGAAGAGAGGCAACAGAAGAGCAGCAACAGAAGAGAGGCAACAGAAGAGAGGCAACAGAAGAGAGGCAGCAGAAGAGAGGCAACAGAAGAGAGGCAGCAGAAGAGAGGCAACAGAAGAGAGGCAACAGAAGAGAGGCAGCAGAAGAGAGGCAACAGAAGAGAGGCAACAGAAGAGAGGCAGCAGAAGAGAGGCAACAGAAGAGAGGCAACAGAAGAGAGGCAGCAGAAGAGAGGCAACAGAAGAGAGGCAGCAGAAGAGAGGCGACAGAAGAGAGGCAGCAGAAGAGAGGCAACAGAAGAGAGGCAACAGAAGAGCAGCAACAGAAGAGAGGCAGCAGAAGAGAGGCTACAGAAGAGAGGCAACAGAAGAGAGGCAGCAGAAGAGAGGCAACAGAAGAGAGGCAACAGAAGAGAGGCAACAGAAGAGAGGCAGCAGAAGAGAGGCAGCAGAAGAGAGGCAACAGAAGAGAGGTAACAGAAGAGAGGCAACAGAAGACAGGCAGCAGAAGAGCGGCGACAGAAGAGAGGCAACAGAAGAGAGGCAACAGAAGAGCAGCAACAGAAGAGAGGCAGCAGAAGAGAGGCTACAGAAGAGAGGCAACAGAAGAGAGGCAGCAGAAGAGAGGCAACAGAAGAGAGGCAACAGAAGAGAGGCAACAGAAGAGAGGCAGCAGAAGAGAGGCAGCAGAAGAGAGGCAACAGAAGAGAGGTAACAGAAGAGAGGCAACAGAAGACAGGCAGCAGAAGAGCGGCGACAGAAGAGAGGCAACAGAAGAGAGGCAGCAGAAGAGAGGCAGCAGAAGAGAGGCAGCAGAAGAGAGGCAGCAGAAGAGAGGCAACAGAAGAGAGGCAGCAGAAGAGAGGCAACAGAAGAGAGGCAGCAGAAGAGAGGCAACAGAAGAGAGGCAACAGAAGAGAGGCAACAGAAGAGAGGCAACAGAAGAGAGGCAACAGAAGAGAGGCAGCAGAAGAGAGGCTACAGAAGAGAGGCAACAGAAAAGAGGCAACAGAAGAGAGGCAACAGAAGAGCGGCAACAGAAGAGAGGCAACAGAAGAGAGGCAGCAGAAGAGCGGCAACAGAAGAGAGGCAACAGAAGAGCGGCAACAGAAGAGAGGCAACAGAAGAGAGGCAGCAGAAGAGAGGCAACAGAAGAGAGGCAGCAGAAGAGAGGCGACAGAAGAGAGGCAACAGAAGAGAGGCTACAGAAGAGAGGCTACAGAAGAGCGGCAGCAGAAGAGCGGCAACAGAAGAGCGGCGACAGAAGAGAGGCAACAGAAGAGAGGCAACAGAAGAGAGGCAACAGAAGAGAGGCAACAGAGGAGAGGCAACAGAAGAGCGGCAACAGAAGAGAGGCAACAGAAGAGCGGCAACAGAAGAGCGGCAACAGAAGAGAGGCAACAGAAGAGAGGCCACAGAAGAGAGGCAGCAGAAGAGAGGCAACAGAAGAGCGGCAACAGAAGAGAGGCAACAGAAGAGCGGCAACAGAAGAGAGGCAACAGAAGAGAGGCAACAGAAGAGCGGCAACAGAAGAGAGGCAACAGAAGAGAGGCAACAGAAGAGCGGCAACATAAGAGAGGCAACAGAAGAGAGGCCACAGAAGAGAGGCAGCAGAAGAGAGGCAACAGAAGAGCGGCAGCAGAAGAGAGGCAACAGAAGAGAGGCAACAGAAGAGAGGCAGCAGAAGAGCGGCAACAGAAGAGAGGCAGCAGAAGAGAGGCAACAGAAGAGAGGCAGCAGAAGAGAGGCAGCAGAAGAAGAGAGGCGACAGAAGAGCGGCAACAGAAGAGAGGCAACAGAAGAGCGGCAACAGAAGAGCAGCAACAGAAGAGAGGCAACAGAAGAGAGGCAACAGAAGAGAGGCAGCAGAAGAGAGGCAACAGAAGAGAGGCAACAGAAGAGAGGCGACAGAAGAGAGGCGACAGAAGAGAGGCAACAGAAGAGAGGCAGCAGAAGAGAGGCAACAGAAGAGAGGCAGCAGAAGAGAGGCAGCAGAAGAAGAGAGGCGACAGAAGAGCGGCAACAGAAGAGAGGCAACAGAAGAGCGGCAACAGAAGACCAGCAACAGAAGAGAGGCAACAGAAGAGAGGCAACAGAAGAGAGGCAGCAGAAGAGAGGCAACAGAAGAGAGGCAACAGAAGAGAGGCGACAGAAGAGAGGCGACAGAAGAGAGGCAACAGAAGAGAGGCAACAGAAGAGAGGCAGCAGAAGAGAGGCGACAGAAGAGAGGCGACAGAAGAGAGGCAACAGAAGAGAGGCAGCAGAAGAGCGGCAACAGAAGAGAGGCAACAGAAGAGCGGCAACAGAAGAGAGGCAACAGAAGAGAGGCAGCAGAAGAGAGGCAACAGAAGAGAGGCAGCAGAAGAGAGGCAGCAGAAGAGAGGCAACAGAAGAGAGGCAACAGAAGAGAGGCAGCAGAAGAAGAGAGGCAACAGAAGAGAGGCAGCAGAAGAGAGGCGACAGAAGAGAGGCAGCAGAAGAGAGGCAGCAGAAGAGAGGCAGCAGAAGAAGAGAGGCGACAGAAGAGCCGCAACAGAAGAGAGGCAACAGAAGAGCGGCAACAGAAGAGAGGCAACAGAAGAGAGGCAGCAGAAGAGAGGCAACAGAAGAGAGGCAACAGAAGAGAGGCTACAGAAGAGAGGCAGCAGAAGAGAGGCAACAGAAGAGAGGCAACAGAAGAGAGGCAGCAGAAGAGAGGCAACAGAAGAGAGGCAACAGAAGAGAGGCGACAGAAGAGAGGCAACAGAAGAGAGGCAGCAGAAGAGAGGCAACAGAAGAGAGGCGACAGAAGAGAGGCGACAGAAGAGAGGCAACAGAAGAGAGGCAACAGAAGAGAGGCAGCAGAAGAGAGGCGACAGAAGAGAGGCAACAGAAGAGAGGCAGCAGAAGAGAGGCAACAGAAGAGAGGCAACAGAAGAGAGGCAACAGAAGAGAGGCGACATAAGTGAGGCAACAGAAGAGCGGCAACAGAAGAGCGGCAACAGAGGAGAGGCAACAGAAGAGAGGCAACAGAAGAGAGGCAGCAGAAGAGAGGCAGCAGAAGAGAGGCAGCAGAAGAGAGGCAACAGAAGAGAGGCAACAGAAGAGAGGCAGCAGAAGAGCGGCAGCAGAAGAGAGGCAACAGAAGAGAGGCAGCAGAAGAGAGGCAGCAGAAGAAGAGAGGCGACAGAAGAGCCGCAACATAAGAGAGGCAACAGAAGAGCGGCACCAGAAGAGCAGCAACAGAAGAGAGGCAACAGAAGAGAGGCAACAGAAGAGAGGCAACAGGAGAGAGGCAGCAGAAGAGAGGCAGCAGAAGAGAGGCAGCAGAAGAGAGGCAACAGAAGAGAGGCAGCAGAAGAAGAGAGGCGACAGAAGAGCGGCAGCAGAAGAGAGGCAGCAGAAGAGAGGCAGCAGAAGAGCGGCAACAGAAGAGAGGCAACAGAAGAGAGGCAACAGAAGAGAGGCAACAGAAGAGAGGCAGCAGAAGAGCGGCAACAGAAGAGAGGCAACAGAAGAGCGGCAACAGAAGAGAGGCAACAGAAGAGAGGCAACAGAAGAGAGGCAATAGAAGAGAGGCAACAGAAGAGCGGCAACAGAAGAGAGGCAACAGAAGAGAGGCGACATAAGTGAGGCAACAGAAGAGCGGCAACAGAAGAGCGGCAACAGAGGAGAGGCAACAGAAGAGAGGCAACAGAAGAGAGGCAGCAGAAGAGAGGCAGCAGAAGAGAGGCAGCAGAAGAGAGGCAACAGAAGAGAGGCAACAGAAGAGAGGCAGCAGAAGAGCGGCAGCAGAAGAGAGGCAACAGAAGAGAGGCAGCAGAAGAGAGGCAGCAGAAGAAGAGAGGCGACAGAAGAGCCGCAACATAAGAGAGGCAACAGAAGAGCGGCACCAGAAGAGCAGCAACAGAAGAGAGGCAACAGAAGAGAGGCAACAGAAGAGAGGCAACAGGAGAGAGGCAGCAGAAGAGAGGCAGCAGAAGAGAGGCAGCAGAAGAGAGGCAACAGAAGAGAGGCAGCAGAAGAAGAGAGGCGACAGAAGAGCGGCAGCAGAAGAGAGGCAGCAGAAGAGAGGCAGCAGAAGAGCGGCAACAGAAGAGAGGCAACAGAAGAGAGGCAACAGAAGAGAGGCAACAGAAGAGAGGCAGCAGAAGAGCGGCAACAGAAGAGAGGCAACAGAAGAGCGGCAACAGAAGAGAGGCAACAGAAGAGAGGCAACAGAAGAGAGGCAATAGAAGAGAGGCAACAGAAGAGCGGCAACAGAAGAGAGGCGACAGAAGAGAGGCGACAGAAGAGCGGCAGCAGAAGAGAGGCAACAGAAGAGAGGCAACAGAAGAGAGGCAGCAGAAGAGAGGCAACAGAAGAGAGGCAGCAGAAGAAGAGAGGCAACAGAAGAGAGGCAACAGAAGAGAGGCAGCAGAAGAGAGGCAACAGAAGAGAGGCAACAGAAGAGAGGCAACAGAAGAGAGGCAGCAGAAGAGCGGCAACAGAAGAGAGGCAGCAGAAGAGAGGCAGTAGAAGAGCGGCAACAGAAGAGAGGCAACAGAAGAGAGGCAGCAGAAGAGAGGCAACAGAAGAGCAGCAACAGAAGAGAGGCAACAGAAGAGAGGCAGCAGAAGAGAGGCAACAGAAGTGAGGCAACAGAAGAGAGGCAACAGAAGCCGGAAGACACACGCGGACAGAGTCAGCCGTGCGACGCACAGCCATGGGAGGAGAGGCACGGGGCATGGGGCACGGGGCACGGTGAGACACCTCTCTGCAGGAAAGTAAAATCTGCCGTAGAACCTCTGCTAAAGGACCATATCTGCGAAAGATGCCTGTGAACCAGAGTGCACGAAATGCATCATCTTTTCGGAAGCCTTGGGACGAATAGGGTGTGCGGCGAACAGTGATGTGCGCTGGAGTGGCAGGCACCGACAGCACAGCAGTCCGTTGATGGGCAACGATGACTAACCGAAAACTGAGACAAGCAGCCATGCTTACCGGGGGCCCAGTCAGCAGCAGGCCGCCCGGGGCGGGGGTGCCCAGGGCCTTGAGCGCTGCAAACCCTGGGAATGAGAGCACCGACTTGAGCCCTGCGCAAAGACAGGAAAGGGCGATCGTAAGGTATTGCATGTGGCGCAGAGGAGGTAAAGAACACTTGTCAAGCCCTGCGCGTGGCGCAGGAGAGCAACGGGCACCTGTCCAGCCTTGATCTCCTGGATCGTGCGGCGGTGCTGATACGTGAGATGCCCCGTTGCACGATTGTTGGCGAATCCTGCGGCGATGCTCCCAGGAGTGAGAGTACTCCTACTTGTCCGCAACCCCACATCACGGGAAAATTATGGGCGCAAAATCAGGCGCAGTCTAACAAAACTGACGGAACAAAACCTTTCTGTCGCTGCACGTGCCTCATCTAGCCAAAACGCTAGTAGCCAGATGGTAACAGACAGAAGGCAGAAACCAGATTTGAGAAGGTAAAAAGCTACTAACCATATAGC
This sequence comes from Mesostigma viride, assembly GCA_009746045.1. Taxonomy (NCBI): domain Eukaryota; kingdom Viridiplantae; phylum Streptophyta; class Mesostigmatophyceae; order Mesostigmatales; family Mesostigmataceae; genus Mesostigma; species Mesostigma viride. The sequence goes on along the minus strand of RPFO01000485.1, from coordinate 701,312 downwards.
TTTCATCCGCAACAAGAACAAGGGTGTCGTGGCAACGCACGCATGCTAAAGGTGATGTTCTATAAGCTGACAGACCCCGCAAATATCAAATGTGAGCCAAACATATGCAAACATAAACAGGGTATAAGCCCCGTGCAAACCAAACGCAGATCTGAACTGGACCCCGTGCAAACCATGCGTGCGCACAAACTTGAGATCACGCGACCTACTTGCCAGCAACCAGGTGTCACGGTACCTACTTGATAGCATGGTGTTTGCGTGCGGGGTCATCCACGAGATGTCATCCAGCGACGGTGCATGGATCCAAGCGTCCGCCAACAAGGGAAGCTGCATGGGGCCTCCCAAGGTCACCACCACGGGGAACGTCGGCTCATCCTCAACTCTTCTGCTGGCCGCCGGTACATCCGCACCCACGTCTCCATCCCCGGCGGTGCCATGGCTCCTCGCCCCCATGGCTTGGCTCTCCGGCGCGTCGGCAAGTACAACTGAATCAGTCGACCGGGCACACAAGCCCAAGCCATTGCCACCACCGACCGTGTCCAAAAGTACATACGCGGGGGGGCTCAGAACCGTAAGGGTTGGCCCCCCACCACCCTGGACAGAGCCCGCTGGCTTGCTGGCATCCTGTACACCTGGCGGCACCCTGCCATGCGGCGCGGCCTGCGGCGGGACAGGTGGCGGTGCCTCGTTCATCGAGACACGCACGAGGAACACGGCGCTGGCCTCGGACCCGTTGGATGCTGACGACTGCCCCGCGGTGCCACCACCGCTTCCATCCGCACGCTCGGGGCCCTGGGACCCAGGGCGGCTGCCTCCCTGGCCAGCCCCCCTGGCACGTGACCCCAATAGCCTGTAGTGTCGTTCCAACGACTTTTGCAAGATGGGCGCCTCCACGCGAAGGTGCAGCAGCGCGCCATCGGTCAACGGCACGCCTGTGGCAGGAGAGGGGTGTCCGGCCCCCGTGCCGCGCTCACCTCTTGCAGTCGGCGCCCCCTGCTGGGCAACGGCGTGCCCTCTATACGGCCCATTTGACAACCAGCCGCCGTTTGCAAAGCGCATCCCTCCTTCTGTGCTTGTGCCATCCCCTGCACCCGCAGCAGGTTTGTCCCTGTACCCACCGTCCCCTGTCGCACCGTCAAAGGGAAGGGCCCCACTCTCCCGTCCGCCCTTTTCCGGCGCTGCTGAAGCGAGGGCCTCTGCTTGCTCCCGCGAAAGCATCTGCTGGCAGGACACCCACGCTGACAGTACGCCAAGCGCGCCGCTGCTTCCATCATCATCGGAAGACGGCGACGAGAGAGGCTGGCCGGTGGACATAGACCCCGACACGTTGGAGGCTGCCTGCTCGAACGGAGCAACGCGAGGACCATCAACTGGTCGCCCTCCGCTGGCTTGCTCGCCAGACCACAGCATGCCAACGGCCTGACACTCGCGCAGGACCAGGCGGTGGCTCGGCTGCACCGCTGCCGGGTCAGGCCGTCCAGGAACGCCGCTGGGTTGGACCACCAGGGCTGGGTCCCAGGGGTCAAGGCCCAGCGTGGGGACGCGACCTGGTAGACGGTGGGGGGCGACTGCCGGGTCACCTCCATGAGCTTGGCCGCGCGGTTTTGATGACGTGAAAGTGACAGGATGCAGGGAAATGTGGATGGTGCCCTGGGGTGGGGTAGCACCGCGCATCCGGTCGTGCCAGGGTGGTTTGTGACAGGGTTGGATCTTGACCCCTGGCAGGGTGTACGCGCGTACGGACACACACGCATCCATGACAGGTGACAGGACGAAGCCATGAGAACAAGATCGGGCAGCAGGGGTCTTGCCATTCCCTTGTTGGTGGGAGCAACCGAGCAAGGGAATGGGAGGGGAGGGTGCGCGCACCGGGAGGGGAGGGGAAGGGGATCAAGGGGGTAGTTGAGGGGAAGGGGATGAAGGGGGTAGTACGTGGGTTGGGTACGGGGGGTTAGGGTAGGTGTGCACACATCGATGGACCAGAACGCGAGGCCATCACAGGCAAGAAAGCGTCGCACGTGAGTTCCTGACCGGCCATGCCGCATCTTTGGTCCATCCTCCATCCTCTCGCCCACAATGACACCCGCAACTGCCGGTGTACCATCCTACCACCCGGCACGCACACCCACGCGGCGCACTGGGTCTCATCCACACAGGTGCCCCACTGCGATGCAAAAAAGCATTAGCATGTTGAGAAGCAAAGGGAAACATTGCAGGAAAGAAGGCCCCTCCCCCGCCCATGAGCGGGGGGGAAAAAAATGCCCAAGGCTGGGTCGGGTGCCCTGCACTGGAACCTGCTCACTGCCTGCTCCCAGGGGATGCGTGCTGACTTCCAATGATAAGCATCCCGTCGTCGTGCCATGAAACCGTTCCACGACACACCATCCTTGCAAGAGCTGAGGGATGAGGGATGTCAGTGACCACGGCATGGCCATGCCTCCTGATCGTATCCGTCCGGAGAAGGGAGCAACGACACCGCAGGGGAGAAGGGAGAAGGGACAAAGGTTGTCCTCTCAGGTCGTGCGAGAGGAGCAGGGCAGGGCACCTGCACCACCTGACACACAGTAAAATGGCCGCATTCTAGCTCAGCTCAGCTCAGCTCAGCTCAGCTCAGCTCAGCTCAGCTCAGCTCAGCTCAGCTCAGCTCAGCTCAGCTCAGCTCAGCTCAGCTCAGCTCAGCTCAGCTCAGCTCAGCTCAGCTCAGCTCAGCTCAGCTCAGCTCAGCTCAGCTTAGCTGGAATGATGAGAAGGAGAAGAAGCAGAAGAAGAATGATGCTTCTTGACAAGGGCAACAAGAAACGATGTAATGCTTTTCACTTGCTGTAAGGCCACTTGGCTGGGGTCATACATAAGGGCCGCCAAGGAGCTTTGACATGTGACTGCTGCAAGAAGGGAGAGTTCACGTACAGGAGAGCAGCGGCAGCGCCAGTTGTTGCCGCAACGGCAAGGAGACCATGACATGCCCTGGCGCCGCCTCCTCACACACGGCCAACCGCACGACGGCAACACGTGCGATGCCCACGCCTGTGCCGCCAGCCCTCGCCTCCCCTTCCATGCCACTTTCCATGCGGCCAGAGATGGCACCCCGCGCAGCTGCCAGTGAGATCTGCCCGCTGTCACCCGCAACCAGCCCCCTGGAGGGCAGGGAGTCAGAGGATTGGGCGGTGGTGGCTCCTGCGGGGTGGGCAGACAGCAGCACCAGGTCGTGGGGACAGATGCCAGCGGTCGCTAGCGCAGCGGCGGTGACGGACGATACAAGTACACACGCGGTCGGGAGCGATCGCATGCCGCGCTTGCGCCCACTCGTGAACAAGGGGACATCGCCCTGCCTGCTGCCGCGCGCCACCATGGATGAGGGGATTTCGCTTCGCCCCGCCAACTCCGCCCCAATCGCCTGCACCCGAAGCGCGACGCCTCTCCCCATGGGCTTGTCGGCCACACGGGCACTAATGCTGCTGCTGCTGGAGCGGCCCCGTGCCCCTGGCTTGGCGGCATCCTTGGCCGGCCCTGGCCCCTGGCTGGATGCGCCCGAAACCTGCCGGTCCGCAGCCTGTTCGGTCGCTTGGCTCGCGGCTGACACGCGGGACACCGGGGCTACGAACAACTCGGCTCCGCGCACCAGCTTGACCTGGGGGGGGGGCAGGGGGGGTACGGGGAGTACGGGGTTAGGGCGAATGGCGGGGGTGTGCGGAGTAGGGGGGTAGGGAGCAGGGGAGGAGAGGGCGGGCAGGAGGTGGGAAGCGAGAGGCGGGGAGTGAGAGGCGGGGGGCGAAAGGCGGGGATAAGGAGACGGAGGCGTGGGCCGGGGGAGGAGGTGGGAGGCAGCAAAAGAGCAGCCACATGAGCAAGGCCTGGCAGGGGCCGAGCTATAGATCCCTTCAAGCATCGCAGCGAAATGCTGATGCCCTGCGCGGCAGACATCGGTGCGATGTGTGCGACTACAGGACACAGATGCAGGGTGCATGCGCGGAGGCTGAAAGAACCTGACGACGTGGCCACGAGGCTCTGCGGGTGGGAAGGCGGGGGAAGGAAGGCTCCAACAAGCGTGAAGGAAGGCTCCAACAAGCCCGCAAGAAGGGCATGGGGAAGCGGAGGTGCCATGGCCAGGCGGTCTCACACGGCACTCACGCCGCGCTCACGCATGGCAAGTGCCGGGAAGCTAGACTAGCAGTCAGAACAACCGGCACGCATGACAGGTACCAGCAGGACAGGAAGCGAGACAAGCCGCCGGCCCCCCCCATGAGCGGTGCGAGAGCAGAGCGTGAGGGGAAGCGAGACAAGCAGTGCCAAAAGAGGCACTAAACGAGGCGGAAGAGGCATGGCCGCGTTGACCATGCATGGGTGAGCCCCCCTCCACGGCACCGTGGGCACAACGAGCAAGGAGCAAGGAGCAAGGCGTAAGGCGCGCGGAGCAAGGAGCGTGCCACGAGGTGGGAGCAAGACACGGTCGCACGGCACAAGGAGTTTGCATAACGTGGTCACGATACAGCCGCGCCCACCCAGCAGGGGCTGACGGGGCACCCGAAGCTCCACAAAGCGCGAGCCAACCGCGGCCGCAACACGAGGGCCGCGACACGAGGGCAGCAACACGAGGGCAGCAACACGAGGGCCGCAACACGAGGGCCGCAACACGAGGGCAGCAACACGAGGGCCGCAACACGAGGGCCGCAACACGAGGGCAGCAACACGAGGGCAGCAACACGAGGGCCGCAACACGAGGGCCGCAACACGAGGGCCGCAACACGAGGGCAGCAACACGAGGGCCGCAACACGAGGGCCGCAACACGAGGGCAGCAACACGAGGGCCGCAACACGAGGGCCGCAACACGAGGGCAGCAACACGAGGGCCGCAACACGAGGGCCGCAACACGAGGGCCGCAACACGAGGGCAGCAACACGAGGGCCGCGACACGAGGGCCGCAACACGAGGGCAGCAACACGAGGGCCGCAACACGAGGGCAGCAACACGAGGGCCGCAACACGAGGGCCGCAACACGAGGGCAGCAACACGAGGGCCGCAACACGAGGGCCGCAACACGAGGGGAGCAACACGAGGGCCGCAACACGAGGGCAGCAACACGAGGGCCGCAACACGAGGGCAGCAACATGAGGGCCGCAACACGAGGGCAGCAACACGAGGGCCGCGACACGAGGGCCGCAACACGAGGGCCGCAACACGAGGGCCGCGACACGAGGGCCGCAACACGAGGGCCGCAACACGAGGGCCGCAACACGAGGGCAGCAACACGAGGGCCGCAACACGAGGGCAGCAACACGAGGGCCGCAACACGAGGGCAGCAACATGAGGGCCGCAACACGAGGGCAGCAACACGAGGGCCGCAACACGAGGGCCGCAACACGAGGGCCGCGACACGAGGGCAGCAACATGAGGGCAGCAACACGAGGGCCGCAACACGAGGGCAGCAACACGAGGGCCGCAACACGAGGGCCGCGACACGAGGGCCGCGACATGAGGGCCGCAACACGAGGGCCGCAACACGAGGGCAGCAACACGAGGGCCGCAACACGAGGGCCGCAACACGAGGGCCGCAACACGAGGGCCGCAACACGAGGGCAGCAACACGAGGGCCGCAACACGAGGGCAGCAACACGAGGGCCGCAACACGAGGGCAGCAACACGAGGGCCGCAACACGAGGGCTGCAACATGAGGGCAGCAACACGAGGGCAGCAACACGAGGGCCGCAACATGAGGGCAGCAACACGAGGGCCGCAACACGAGGGCCGCAACACGAGGGCCGCAACACGAGGGCCGCGACACGAGGGCCGCAACACGAGGGCCGCGACACGAGGGCAGCAACACGAGGGCAGCAACACGAGGGCCGCAACACGAGGGCAGCAACATGAGGGCCGCAACACGAGGGCAGCAACACGAGGGCCGCAACACGAGGGCAGCAACACGAGGGCCGCAACACGAGGGCCGCAACACGAGGGCCGCAACACGAGGGCAGCAACACGAGGGCCGCAACACGAGGGCAGCAACACGAGGGCCGCAACACGAGGGCAGCAACACGAGGGCCGCAACACGAGGGCAGCAACACGAGGGCCGCAACACGAGGGCCGCAACATGAGGGCAGCAACACGAGGGCAGCAACACGAGGGCCGCAACATGAGGGCAGCAACACGAGGGCAGCAACACGAGGGCAGCAACACGAGGGCCGCAACACGAGGGCCGCGACACGAGGGCAGCAACATGAGGGCCGCAACACGAGGGCCGCAACACGAGGGCAGCAACACGAGGGCCGCAACACGAGGGCCGCAACACGAGGGCCGCAACACGAGGGCCGCAACACGAGGGCAGCAACACGAGGGCCGCAACACGAGGGCAGCAACACGAGGGCCGCAACACGAGGGCAGCAACACGAGGGCCGCAACACGAGGGCCGCAACATGAGGGCAGCAACACGAGGGCAGCAACACGAGGGCCGCAACATGAGGGCAGCAACACGAGGGCAGCAACACGAGGGCAGCAACACGAGGGCCGCAACACGAGGGCCGCGACACGAGGGCAGCAACATGAGGGCCGCAACACGAGCGCCGCAACACGAGGGCAGCAACACGAGGGCCGCAACACGAGGGCCGCAACACGAGGGCCGCAACACGAGGGCCGCAACACGAGGGCCGCAACACGAGGGCCGCGACACGAGGGCCGCAACACGAGGGCCGCAACATGAGGGCAGCAACACGAGGGCCGCAACACGAGGGCAGCAACACGAGGGCCGCAACACGAGGGCCGCAACACGAGGGCAGCAACACGAGGGCCGCAACACGAGGGCAGCAACACGAGGGCCGCAACACGAGGGCAGCAACACGAGGGCCGCAACACGAGGGCAGCAACACGAGGGCCGCAACACGAGGGCCGCAACATGAGGGCAGCAACACGAGGGCAGCAACACGAGGGCCGCAACATGAGGGCAGCAACACGAGGGCAGCAACACGAGGGCAGCAACACGAGGGCCGCAACACGAGGGCCGCGACACGAGGGCAGCAACATCAGGGCCGCAACACGAGGGCCGCAACACGAGGGCAGCAACACGAGGGCAGCAACACGAGGGCCGCAACACGAGGGCAGCAACACGAGGGCCGCAACACGAGGGCAGCAACACGAGGGCCGGAACATGAGGGCAGCAACACGAGGGCAGCAACACGAGGGCAGCAACACGAGGGCCGCAACACGAGGGCCGCGACACGAGGGCAGCAACATGAGGGCCGCAACACGAGGGCCGCAACACGAGGGCAGCAACACGAGGGCAGCAACACGAGGGCAGCAACACGAGGGCCGCAACACGAGGGCCGCAACACGAGGGCCGCAACACGAGGGCCGCAACACGAGGGCCGCAACACGAGGGCCGCAACACGAGGGCCGCAACACGAGGGCAGCAACACGAGGGCCGCAACACGAGGGCCGCAACACGAGGGCCGCAACACGAGGGCCGCAACATGAGGGCAGCAACACGAGGGCAGCAACACGAGGGCCGCAACATGAGGGCAGCAACACGAGGGCAGCAACACGAGGGCAGCAACACGAGGGCCGCAACACGAGGGCCGCGACACGAGGGCAGCAACACGAGGGCCGCAACACGAGGGCCGCAACACGAGGGCAGCAACACGAGGGCCGCAACACGAGGGCCGCAACACGAGGGCCGCAACACGAGGGCCGCAACACGAGGGCCGCAACACGAGGGCCGCAACACGAGGGCCGCAACACGAGGGCAGCAACACGAGGGCAGCAACACGAGGGCAGCAACACGAGGGCAGCAACACGAGGGCCGCAACACGAGGGCCGCAACACGAGGGCCGCAACACGAGGGCCGCAACACGAGGGCAGCAACACGAGGGCAGCAACACGAGGGCAGCAACAAGAGGGCCGCAACACGAGGGCCGCAACACGAGGGCCGCAACATGAGGGCCGCAACACGAGGGCAGCGACACGAGGGCCGCAACACGAGGGCCGCAACACGAGGGCAGCAACACGAGGGCAGCAACACGAGGGCCGCAACACGAGGGCAGCAACACGAGGGCCGCAACATGAGGGCAGCAACACGAGGGCAGCAACACGAGGGCAGCAACACGAGGGCCGCAACACGAGGGCAGCAACACGAGGGCAGCAAGACGAGGGCCGCAACACGAGGGCCGCAACACGAGGGCCGCAACATGAGGGCAGCAACATCAGGGCCGCAACATCAGGGCCGCAACACGAGGGCAGCACCCACCAGGGTTGCGGGTTCCATCGCGACGGCGCGCAGGTGCAGCAGTGTCTTGCGGCGCACCCAGAAGGGGAAGCGCTGGCCCTGCTCCAGCACGCCCACCTGGTGTCGTGTGCACGTGCGTGCGTGTGTGTGTGGGGGGGGGCGGGTGTGTTGTGTGAGTGAGTGAGTGAGTGTGCACGCGCTCGCATGTGGGTGTGTTCGTGAGTGTGGCGGATGACATCAGGGGGGGCACAAGGACACGCAACGTAAAGGTGCATGAGGTTGCAGCAAGGCCATGCGATGTGCCAACATATACAATGCCATGGGCCATCACAACAACACAAAGCATGCAATGGGCTATCACAACAACATATAATACGCAGTGCGGTCGTCACAATGATGGTGGCAAAGGCACACACTAGGTGCGATGTGTGATGCTCTTCCACCAACTGCTTGCCCCCCTACCTGGTTCAGCAGCTGCTCTTCCACAAGCTGTTTGCCGCCCTACCTGGTTCAGCAGCTGCTCTTCCACATAGTGTTTGCCCCCCTACCTGGTTCAGCAGCTGCTCTTCCACATAGTCCTTGTTCAGTTCCAGCATCTCCCAGTCATCCGCGCTGGCCGGTTCGATGGAGACGCTCACCGCGGGAGGCACGTCCCGACACGCGGTCAGCCTCACCGCCCGGCCTTCCTTCAGGTTGAGGCACGCGGCCAGCGCGGACGAAATCTGTGGACAATTGTCCACCAGCAGCGCGGATAAAGTGCAGTTATGTTGGTTGTTGCGACTGAGGCAGCGCCGCCAGGCTGCGCAACATCTAATCACCGGCGAGATGGAGCGTCTACGGGTGGGGGGGACAACTGCCGGAGGCTCTGGGTACAAAGCGACCGAGCGTTCCAAATTACTTACCTCTACGTCATCCCCTAGGGAGGTACCGCCATCCCAGGCCACGTGACGAATATTAGCAGGCTGGCTGGCATCCGACATGCGCAAAATAAGAGGCAGCTCAACTGGCTTCGCAGAACTAGCACGGCCATTCGGATCATAGACCAACTGTGCAATCCTAAGGGGAAGAGCTATGAAACAGCTTGGCTCGTGCACTAGATGCACGCGAGTCTCCATGTAATTTGAAAATTAAATCCGCTGGAACACCGCAGAAAGCCTTACACACGCATCCAGACAATTTATCTCTGGTCGGCATGCAAATGGCAAGCGACCGTGTTCCCACCATAAAGCAAACAACACTGCACCCATATGCTATTGAGAAACTGCAGATGATCCCCCCTAAGCTATGAGGCGACAACGAGAACGCCCACCATGGTTCACTTGGGTCAGCACTGCGGAGGTAACATAACATATGCTTGCTCGAGACTTGACTGGTCAGTGATCGCCTGGTCGGTCACGTGTGTGCAATATTATTACGCGCCCACTGCATGTTGGGGCGTTCTGTAGGCAGTCGGAAATCGGAATGCCAAGATTTTATAACCCTTCTAGTAACTCTGCAGCTGCCTCATGCCTGCGCTATGTGCGCTTTCGGCTTTTGTTAGGCAGGCAGTCAACTTAATTACTTATCTAGGCGGCGAGTCCTCTTACTCTATAATGAGGTACAGTGTACAATGTACTAGAGAGTAGATAGGCGACACGGCGACACACCGAAGTCCCAATACCAAAGAAATACCCTATTAGATTAGATACATCAATAGGCCAACAGGTTAACACGTTGAATAGAGAGTGAGAGACTACTACTGTACTCCTGGAGTCTGGAGTAATATCTTACTGACCAAATAGAAACTCACCGGAGCCTCCTGCCTCTCAAGTCACAGACTCACAGCCCACAGGTCATGAACTGGGCCGGTACAATACTGTATTATTCAGTACAGTAGTCCTGACACGAGGTTGCGTGACGCGCGCGGACGATAGTTTGCCACGAACCCTGCACAAACGATTACGCGGGAGCCACTTCGTGGTGGTGCGTAAACAAGGAATAATGTTATAACCTAGCTAGTTCCGTGGCTGTGTCCTGATAACCTTTATTACATAGTGTATGACCTGTCAAGATCATCTTTATTACAAAGTGTATGACCTGTCAACTTAAGATTCTCAGAGCCCACTCACTGCGGTGCTACGCATAATTTGGCATTCTGCTCTACGGCATCGTTTATATGTGGGCATGGTTTAGGGTTATTTGGCATTATTTTAGCAGGGCTTTGCAAGCAAGGCGGTTGATACCAACTTGTGCATTTCATCGCATACTACGCATAAGTGGCAATTTTGTTGTCCTATATCATCAACGACCACGTGCCAGAAAGATCACCGGGGGCCTAGCTATTAAGACGCGCAACATAGGTGCAACATATATCTCTAAGGCTTTACCTCACAATGAGTGCAAAGTTTTTGCCGACAATGTCATCCGCAAGGGCAGCATGCCCTCATTACCGTTGCGAGCATTTTACCCGTTCTATTCAATTGAGTAAAGGCTCTTTCCAGTTTATACCGTTTCCAACATTTCAGAACAGTCATCGATGTGATAAAGGTCTCCTGCGCCCAAGGGCGCCATTTCCCGTTTCCCTTGCACGCAGCGCCAACGCTCGAAGCATTTCGTTCAAACCGGCACGGCGTAGCCACGATTGCCATGTAGTACAGATCAAATGCCTACAGTCCGGCAGTGGTTCGATAAAGCGGAATGATGAGGCGCTCACCGGCCCCGAAGTGATCCCAGATGCCAAGGTACGCAAGCGAGCCCCTCTGCTGGCTTCTTTTTCTTCTAGTCCTCCTTCCTTTCCGAGGCCGACATTTACCTGGCACAGAACGTGCTGCAGCCCAAATACGTCGCTGTCGCCGCCCGATTCCAGAGTCCTTGCGCGAGACACGATTTGCAACAGCACTCTTGACCCAGGGGCATTTTCCTCCGTCCACGTGTCCCCTGCCACTGGACCCCGTCGCGTCTGTACGGTCCAGTTTTCGCCAGTGGACGTGGTCACCGCGCAGCTGACGGCGCTGAAAACGAACGACATGCCCCGGCCGGACCACGGACTGGAGGTGCGGACTTGTCGTACCTAGGCGAGGCCGCCTCATGTGAGGTCATGCCAGTTACATCATGTCCCTGGTCGCCTGGACTTGCTGCTGCCCACCGCAGGTGCCTGATGGCTCACGGCTCTCCCACTCTGAAGGCTTGTATGGGTGGTGACATGTGTTGGATCCATGCGCGAACCCCATCCTTGGCCACACCATGGGCAGAGCCCCGCGCCCCGCACCCCCAATTGCCATGCCTTCGGGGCTGGCATAAGTCATCTCTGTGCTGTCATCCTGCTCTAGTGCCCGCCCCACTGCTGCCATCCCGCGGTGGCCACTTGTGCATGTGCCCACTTGTACCCTCTGCGGCACCCCGTTGCGCGTTCCCATCAACTAGGGGTCCTGGACAGCAGCGCTCGCGTGGCACGGAGGCTCTGGTGCCTGCTCTGGTGCCGCCATCCTGCTCTAATGCCGCCGTCCTTCTCTAATGCCGCCATCCTGCTCTGGCGTCGCTGTCTGTTCCACTTTGTCTGCACGCCAGCCCCTGGTGCTGGAGCATCCCTCGAAACCCGATGCTCCCATTCTCCATGCTGCTGACATAGTAGTATCTGGCCTGCGCTGGTTGTCTCCTTGATAGGAGCATGTCAACATTGGGGGGGGGGGGGGGGGATACGGCAGCACGTTGTGGCGGGTTATTGCGTCTGAACCCTATCCCTGTCCCTCGCTCTTCGGCTGGTCTCCTGCCACATGGTGGGCGGTGGGTGCCCCGCCCTGCCCCGTGGTCCCCAACTGTTGGTCGGCCACCGCGTTGGTCGGCCACCACGTTGGTCGGCCACCGCGTTGGTCGGCCACCGCTTTGGTCGGCCACCGCCGCGTTGGTTTGCCGCCCTGCCCTGTGCCCCGTCGTCAGGTGGCCTACTCCTTTGTGATCGCGTCGGAGAGCATTCTGGAGAGCAACGGGCTGTCCAAGTACTTTGGTTTCACGGCCGACCTGTACCACTTTGGTGGGTGCCGGCAGCGGTGGCATGAGCGGTGGCACTGTGGGGGCATGGTGGGGGCATCCGTGCCTGCGCAGCTGCCAGCTTGTAATGGCCAATGTTGTGAGCACCACTCCAGCTGCAGCATGCACCCTCCCAATTCGGCTAGCAGGCCGCACGCAGCATGAGTCGGGGCTTGTTGCATGGGAACCCACCCACCAAATGCCCACCCACCCTACACCCCAGTGCGGGCATGACATGGACAATGCGAAAACATGTGTTCTATTTGTGCGTGGATGCTATTCTATGTCTGCTGGCAGGCAATCACCCGGCGGGCAAGTTACCCGGCGTGGGAATGTGGATGCTAAGCCCTCTGCTACAAACCGTGTGGTTGCATGAATTTGATCCCCGTTAGTGTGCCTTTAAATGTATGTGCCTCGACCCTCGGCCATGAGTTTTTGCGTGTCTTGCCTGCCCACCTGCCCGCCTGTCTGCCCACCAGCCTGCCTACCTGCCCACCTGTGGTCCTACCTCCCTGCCTGCCTGTGCGCCTACCTGGACACAGTAATGGCAACGCCTCTTTCGAAGCCTGACATGAGCGCCTTCCTCCTTAGAGTAAGCTGCCTAGTTTCTAAACTGGCGCTGTAAGCTGCCTTGTTTACAAACTGGCGTTGTGCTTGCCCCCAGCACAAATATTAGCCCCGCATGGCTGGTTGTACAAGCAGCTGCCAGCATAAATGAGACAGCAACAGGCCGTTCTAACGTCAACCTTGTGTGCCGTCCTCGTGTGCATCTGCCTGCCCCACCCACATGTTTGTGGCTTCTATCTCTGTGGATGTCCCCAGGCCATTTCGCCCTCAAGTTCCGCACACGGTACGTGTGCAAGGGGAAAGGTCAATTATGATTTTTATGGATCGTGCTTGCATAATCTTCCTGGTGGGCTTGTGCTACTCGTGCCATTCGTGGGCAGGTTAGATACCGTAGGCCTTTCAAAGACACCCGGTGAGAGCGGCTCCGCACGATCCCTCCGAGACTTGTCGGTGTGCTCCTGTGCCAGCAGCCATCGCTCGGCTTCAAGATCATTGTCATCGTCAGCAACATCAACGTGCTTCTTGCCCCTGCAGCGCGGACAGCTGCCCTGTGGCCCTGCACATTCGCCGCCCCCCCCCGTACCCCGCACCCCCTTGATATGTTGAACGCGCGTTGCAGAGTCGCGCGTTTGCTACAGAGCTGTAGCCCTGTGTGGTGTTGTCCGCGTTAAACTGCGCCTTTGATCATGCATGATGACAGCAGCCACCATCCTTCATCCTCCCATCACGCGCTGTGCATCGTCCAGCTCAATGCTGCATGCCCAGCCACGGACACGCCTGGCCAGTTATGTTTCACCCTATCTAGCGACCCACCTGTCCACTCAGCGGCTGATGGAGCCTCACTGCCCGGATGGGGGCTTCAGTAATGACGTGAAATTACCCCTGTGTTATTACGCCATGGCCATTAACAAAACTGTCCCTTCGACCGTGTTCTCTTCGGTGCAGGTACAAGGATCTGATCGACCTCAAAGCGTTTGAAGTGGAGGACGTTACTCCGGCGTCGGAGCCGGTGGGTAGTGCAAAGGTTGGGGTGTGATCCCTTGAGGGTGCTTGCCTTGCGGAGCCACACGTGGTGGCTGTGCTGGCCCTGGACGCATGCTCATGTGGGCACGGAGGGGCACGTGGGTGTGCAGGTGCCGGCAATAGCGTGAGCCAGATGCACACATGGAAAGCCACACAAACTGGTAGACGCAAGCTCTCATGTGCAGGAATGCACACAGCATGCATACTCAAAGAGACGCACACATAGTGCACATAGGCATCCGGTGTAGCCAGGGGTTGCCAGGGGTGAGAGACGGTGCGGATGGCACGGCGTACCAGCACCTTCTCGTTACGGTCCCGCGGCTACAGCAGACCAGCTACGCACGGCTGTGATCGAGCGCTCCAAGGTGCAGCCTTTTTTTGCGGGTCCTAGCTCCCCACATTGCCTGGGCTCCGCAGGCCATTAGCACATGAGGCCTGTGGAGTGAACCCGATGGCGACATGCTGACATGCCGGCGTGTGGATATGCCCACCGGACGGCATGCCGACACGCTAGGCAAGCACGTGTGCATGCGTGTGTGCATATGGTTGTGTTTACGTTTGAGTTTACTGGCAAGCATCTGTGTGCAGCCACCACTTTGGCCCACTTGCTCGGGATAAACAGTTCAACGAGCGCAGCGACATTCATCGTTTGGCTCGGGTGAGCTCAGGTCCCATTCGTTGCAGATGCACCTCCTTGACTATACCACTAACATTGGTGTCTTCCGCCCCGTGCAATGCCATTATGTTTACTGCTGTATGTTTCAACGATTGCGGTGCGACCAACGCGGTTGGCCTGCAGCAATGGATGCGCCAAGTGAAGGCCACGATCACATCCAACAAGGGAGCCAAGTCCGTCTACTGCTTCTTCCTGCGGCAGGTAACACAAACAGGCGCCTGCTTAGGGTTTATCTGCGCTTTGTTAGCTGGGGCATATCTTTGTGCTTGTATACTACCATGGAATAAGACATGGTATGGTGCTCTGTGACATGCTTAGTGCATGCGCACTCACGTAGTGACTCTCTAAGCTCGCTGGCTTGCGCCTCCCGTGAACAATCCGAACTTTGCAACCATGCCTCACGCTCACTGTTGCACTGATAATGCGATTGTGACGCTGTTGCACTGATAATGTCATTGTGACGCTGTTGCGCTGATGATGCAATATGATGACAAATTCTCGTACGTGTGTTCATTTGCACGTGGGATGCATGCAGGTTCAGGGAGGCCGGCTGGATAACTGTTGGTTGGTGGATCAGCTCTTGCCTTTCGAAAGCTAGCAACTCCGGCCTTCCCACATCGACATGAATCTGGCAGGGGTGGACTTGTCCAAGCACAGCCGAAGTTCCCAGTGTTGGCTGCGGGTGCTTCTCGATGGAAGGCAGAAATGCCTGCTTGCAACCGTTGCCTGTGACAGCAATATATGAGTGAATTCGAAGCACCTGAGCAACTATGTTTGCACACGGCTAGTTCAACAGACATGTGACTAGCGCAATTAATTAATTAATTAATTAATTAAACACGTGCTCCCGTTGGGGAGTCACGGAGCACCGAAGTGCTTTTAATCCCTGTGTGTGCACAACAGGAGAAAGGGCAGAGACCCCCAGTCTCCTTCATGCCTAAGGCATGCCACAGCTGTATTCAGGCACGCTAGCTTAAGGGACACGCTAACGATCCGGCAATCTGTGGGTGCAATAAGACCCATGTGAGCATATCATAGCAAGGAGCGTGGGCAAGTAATCTGATCATAGCCAGGACGTAGCATGGCTGTACTAGGACTATGCTAAGGCTATGGCTGGTTGTGTACCGTGCGTTAATAATTAGCGGCACGTGACTAGGTATGTTGGCACAGCTAGGCAAACATTCTAAGCATGGCTGCCAGAGCGGCAGTGACTACCAATGGATACAAGCTAGGGCTATTGCTTTCTAGCCCGCTGGGGGCGTCCACATCTTGTGGTTGATCATCAGGTCCCCGCCCCTCCAGTACACCTTGGGCTTCTGGGGGTCCTGCTTATGGCGGAGGTATTCCGGCCACAGGTCGCGTCGCTGCTGTTGCTGAGCGGGGGTCAGGTCGTCGTCCAGCGTCCAGGTGAGGTCGTGCAACCTCTTGCGACGAGAGAGCTCCCCTGCGACGAGAGCTCCCCTGAGGCTGCTTATCCTCAGGGGATAGCCGCCTGAGTGGGGGAGCCGCCTTGTCCCGTGAGTGGGGAAGGCGGTGGCACCCTCGCAGTTCTACATCACCTACCAGGCCCATGAGGGTAAGAAGCTGGTTCTTGAGCTCGTCAGAAAGGGCTAGCGCAATACAGCACTAGCACCATTAATCAATTAATTAATTAATTAGGAACAGAACTCCGTTGGGAGTATCTGTAGCACATAGCCCTTGAGAAGGGGCATATGGCCTATAATACATTCTAAGCTACTTCCTGCAAGGGTGGGAATTAATGTAGACAACACTTGCTCTAGGTGCACTAAGGCAGTGACCTGCACCACCCAGAGTCTCGGGCAACGCCCGGCTAAGGGGAGCCCGTCATAGGTGGGGAAGATCAGCATAGCTATATGAAAAAGCTAGGGCATGGCGTCTCAGCAGAGAGTTACTCCCTGCATGGGCACGGCATAATTAAATAAAGCTAGGCATCATCTAGCTAGGCGCTCGAAGGGCCTGGGCGAGCACTGCAAGCGCATGCTCTTCAAGGTCCTCGTCCTCACGGTGCTCACGTATGGCGCCGAGGCGTGGACAATCCCACCCAAACTGGCAGCTAGGCTAGACGGCACGGTTTACAGGATGCTCCGACAGGTCCTTAACGTAGGGTTTTCCGAGCGTCCGTCATCAGAGTCTTTGTATCATGGCATGCCTCGTATTTCGGACGAGATTAGGCAGCGTAGGTGTTACGTCCCAGCCCAGACACACCTAGCCTGAGCTACGTAGCGAAAGATCTACCATGCCGGAATTAGGAAGATTCAAGGTGGCCTAATGCAGATTGCGCTTCACGACTGGGGTCGTGAGATATCTGGCACCGCGACTTGATGCCAAGCTAATTAATACACACTTATAATGGCTAGCAATACCAATTACAAATGGATAGTTGCCCCAGGTTTAATGTGTAGGCGTATTCGCACTTATCATTCATCAAACCAAGAGGACGAGACTCTCGTCCTCGGACCAATTTCACCTAGGTCTGCCACTACGCTGGCAAGGGGCGCCGACATGGCGCCGACCTTCCAAAGCATGCAGTCCACACAAGATCCTCGGGTCGACATCGACCCTCGCCTACAGAATCCACGCATGAGTACAATATCTCAACTAGCTATAAAGTACGCAGCGCGGCGCGACTGCACCGGCCCCTAGAAGATACACGCATACAACAACCTAGGCCCAAAATAACTGGTCCGAATCACCCAAACTGTCATAGTTCCATACAAAAGTCCTGACCAAGGGACAATTCCCAAATTAAGTCCCGAAATGAGTCCCAAAGTCCTACGGACCATGACAACAAGTCAAACTACATAATTTATTCCATTGTTACGTCCGTCCAAAAGGGCCGGGACGTAACACTCCTCCCCCCCACGGGGGTCGGTAGTCCCTACCGTACAAGAGATAGAAAGGAAACAAGTAAGCTACGCTACTATAAGAGTACTATGTCCCAACCCCGGTTCACCCGCGGGTTAGTAATACCAATTCCTCTAGAGGTTGATACACAGGACCAACCCTGACGTAGTAGCATGAAACAGGATGACAGGATAATTCCACTATCCGTCATAAAACTCTCACAACCATCTCAGCGACCGCCGTTGTTGGCGCGCCGATCCACTGGAACCATCTTAGGGGGCGCCACCGCGTGCCCTATCCCATCCACATAATAATGCACAGTCCATGTAATCCCGCGCAACCAGTCCTGAGGTCCTGAGCAGCCTCAAACTTGATGAAATGTTGACCATAGGGGTACTATGTCCCAGCCCTTGTGCACCAACGGGCCAGTGAAACCAGGTCCCCCCAGACTTGCCACGCAAGGGCAACTCTTTATATAGCCAATCGGGCTGTCAGCAGAGGGAATATTTTTCCTGCATACAACTTGATGATCCGGCCGACGAGGTGGCCAGTCATGTATCCCGTCCAGCCGAAACCCAGCCTTACAGCGCGACTGATGCGCGTAATCACATGACGATTAAGAAGTACTACTAGCGTCGACGACGGTGAGGCACAGCATGCAGTGCAGGCCCCATGCTCAGAAGCGAGGGCGTGCACCAGAAGAATCTGATCCATCGCCTCACTACCGACAGTTGTACGCGTCCTCTCAAATACAGGCGCGCCGTGAGCCAACCGACCATGCAACGTGGCCGTCCCTGGCCGCCGCTGGAGTGGCTGTATAGAGGGGGAAGCCCTAGCGTGGCCGCTAGAGTGCGCCTCCCCTGCACCTGCGAACGCATGCAGGTGCCCGCAAGGCCCTAGTGTGTCCACTAGAGTGCGCCCCGCCGTCTCTATCCAGCACAGGAAACAGTCAAAGTCGATCAACACCGGAAACTTGGATAATATGGCACGTTAAGTGCCCAAAACTAGCAGGGCCCCAGCGTGTCCACTGGAGTGCGCCCTGCCAACTCCTCCACGAAGCTGCAGTAGTTTAGGCACAACACCACTCCGGCCGACGTGCATAGACCGGAGCAGTCGCCGGTCCCCGCATTCCTTACTGCCAATGTGCCTGAACTCCACCGCAAGCGGGGGAAAACTCCTCAGCTCGCAGTCACACCCTCCGTGACACTTGCACAGCAAGAGCACGGTTGATGTTTGCGTAGGCCCATAAGCATGTGATGCTCGAGGCCGCCGACGTGGACTGCATAGCGCCCGCAATGCCCGCACTTATATAATGCAAATGGGCAGGTCGGGGAGTGACACGCCTTGCAGGAACTGCCGTATCAGTAACGTTGCCCCTGCGAGACACCGTGCTGCTCATGAGTAGGGCCGAAGCAACCCCGCAGTCCCAACAAGAGCTCCTCGGGCTCGATCGCGCCCAGCCCACAGGTGCTCAAGCACATACAGCGATCGTGGACCGGGGTCAACCCGCGCACGACCGATCACCGCCTGTCCACCCCGCTTGGCTGTCTTGCCCAGGATCCCGATTCCCGCAACAGAAACACGCCCCTATGTATGCAGTCCCCACCGCGCACGCCACATCCCCCACTCGAAGCTTGAAGGCCTCTCACCACCCCTGTACCAGTGCATGGCCATGGGGTATAGTACATTTTGAAGCCCACACAGCCCGCCCGCCATGCACATGGAACGCCCTGCTCTGAGTCCCTCATCCATGCAACCTCGTAGGCGCGCGGACACGAGCCACTTGCAACTCACGCTCGATCGGCCTCCACCAGTGGTGCAAGGAACAACTCCCTACCGGGCTCAGCCCACAGGAGGGACGCGAACACTGCGCGATGGTAGCCATGCACAGGGTCGCGGGCAGTGACTAGGTGCTCAGACTCCAGCAGCTCGATCCTGCCTGCCTCTCAGTCTCGGGTCGCCGTTACTACAGTCCCCGTGACTCGCCCTCGACGGCCAGATCCCGCACGTCCCATGTACCTCAGTGCTCTGCCATGGCTCAGCGCGCGTCAGCGCCGGGTCCGCTCAGAGCGGATGTACCGGCCCTATGCAGTGATACCGGGTGTTACTCGGACACCGGCAGTCTGCGGGGCGACAGCGCCACATCATGTGGCATCGGCACCATGCACGCGCACTGTTGAGGCGGTGAGACAATGACCGGACACCGCCACCTGCTTCTGATGCAACCACGACCGGCACCAGCGCAACCAGTGCAACCACGACCGGCTGGGTCATCCACCACTACTGCCGGCAGTACGTGCTGTCGCCATGCAACTGCACCGTGCCCGCATATGCTTGCAGCCCCGGGGGCCCTTACTCCCGACGGTCGCGGCGGACGCGGGCGCGCCCTGCATGCACGGTTACTCGAGCCCAGGAGTGCCCTGACCCAGCTAGGCGTCGACTCAATGCCGGGGTAGCCAATTGGTTGGCTACCGACAATTCAACAAGGTGCTGTACATCTGTTTGCCGGCCGACCACGATTCAGTACAGGCTCCGCCCTGCCTGATCGCCCCGTCGCATCGGGGTTGCAACAGCCTCCATGCACCGTGCCGTCTCCATGCACCGTGCCGCACTAGTGAAATTAATCACGTGCAGGTGCACGAGAAGCCAAGCACGTCCCTCACGCGCTAGGAAGTCATGGAGCCGTGACTCATAGCCGCCAGCCGGAAGGCTCCCTATAATAATACTTGGCCGCATGCCATGGGACTCCGCGTCCGTTGGTCACGCGGGACGCGACGTGCAGTCAGGCCGTAGTCTGGGGTCGCTGGCACTCGCTGCCGAATCCGGCATCCCGCGCGGAGATGCCTCGGTACGGATGCCTTAGTAGTAGAATCATCAAGCATCCGGTGAGCCCATGTCCAAAAGGCCAGGACCATGTGCACATGCGGTGCTGAGTGCCTGACGTGGTCCTCTTCGGGACGACCCGTTCAAGCCCACCGCCAACTGCAGATTATCCCATAGAGAATATATCATGGAGAAAATATATTATATAGAAAATAGAGAATATCGAAAATATATAATATCCGCACACTGGCGCATCGATCCCTGGCATGGCAGTAGAAGGGTCGTCGGATCCACGCGCGGCTGCGCATCGATCCCTGGCATGGCAGTAGAAGGGTCGTCGGATCCACGCGCGGCTGCGGTGGATTCCTACATAGATGGCCGGCTCGATCCAAAGCCGAACCGTGCCGATCATACAGGAGCTAGATATAATTAAGAAGAGTATGGTATCATAAAGAAGTGTAGTGGACCAGTACAAGTACTTAGTATATAAAAGGTAGGTATAGTAAAGAAGTATATGGTATTATTAGTAGCCATCTGGTTTCATACGCTCTGCGACCCCTCCCCTTCCCCCGGGGACGACGCGTCCACGCGATCGTCCAATTACTGCCAAGGAGTCAAGAAGGATGCTGGACCGCCGGGCGCTCGTGTGTAATGCTATGTGCCCTATACTCGCTGTCAGGGCACCAAAAGGAACCATCAGGAAACCAACCCACTCGCCGGCGCACGCGAATGTCCACATCCTGCGCATCCAAAGTCGAGCCCAATGATGATGTCCGCTGCGCCCAGCGGTGCGATGGTCGCAGCCAGGTCGAACGGGGTGCCTTGCAGCACACCTTTGATATCTGCCAGACCGGGCGATTGGTGTTGGCGACCATCCGAGTGGGGCAGATGCACGGCCGTCCGGTGTGGGGGCTGTGCGTCAGTCCCAGCCGGCGCACCAGTGCCGCGTTGATGAAGGACATGGAAGCGCCTGTGTCGACCAAAAACTGGACATCCATGACGGTTGGTTGGCCGTGTCTGAATATATTATTACATTCTCATATATAAAATATCCCATTACCGCCAACGGTACCCTATATAAAACCACTAGTGCTAGACGCCTAATAGTAATTTCCCATTACCGCCAACGGCGTCTATGCATGGGGTCAGTGTATGATTCCAAACACCCCCCTTACGGCTGATAGCCTGATAACAGGGTGACCTGCTACTGTGCAGGACCAATGCACCCCTCGTACTACTGACATAATGATAACAGGGTGACCTGCTACTGTGCAGGACCAATGCACCCTTGGTATTGGTACAGATGTGGGGCAAAACAGACACCCCCCCCTTGCCCTACACAGGTGGGCATTCTCAGAATGGCTAAGGTGGCCAGCCACTAGGACTGGAAAAGCGCACCGGAGTGAACATATTATAAAAATATAATTATTAATTAAATATACTAGTATAATAATATATTTTATAGTATACTCCCAGCGGCAAGCTCGTAACCGGCCACTGCTGGTGACTCAAAGGTCGCACGCTGTCCGGAGGCTAGTCGTGAGCCTCGATCTCATTGACCGCGCGCAGCACGCCCTTGGTAGAACTCATCGCTGGCGGCCGCGGCTGCTGGTGCTGAGTCGTGAACTGCCGGGCCTGCTGGCGCCCGCTCGTCCGCGTTGCGGGGCTTTTCCCTTGGGCCGGAGGAGTCCTGGCGACTGCCGAACGCCGGGCCTGAAAACCTGGGCTCGGTCTCCCCCGTGCCACGTCCAGCGTGCCTGCTACGGAGTTTGGGGCAGTCGCGCCTGAGGTGACCCACCTCAAAGCACATGAAGCAACGGGCTTTACTCGCGTCGATGGCGTTGAGGCCATGGTCAGCGTTCCCGTCCTCCAGGTCATCGGGGGAGTCATCGTCTCCTCGCCGTCGTGCGGGGGACCTGATCGGTAGAACCGACGCACCGATGGTGCGCGCGCGCGAGCCACGACGTCGGCCACCTGCAGAAGATATCTCTGGATATTCAAGATGTCCCACTCCTCCAAGGAACCTCAGCGTAGTGCTTTAGTACCTCGTCCTGCAGCTCGGGGCTGAGTGCCTCAATGAATCTGATCTTGTACTCGTACCAGGTCATGTCGGTCAGGTAGGCGGCGCTGGACTCAAACTTGGACAGGAACTCGCGATACGGAGTGGTCCCCTGGCGCAGCTTGCCGAAGGCGAGTCGCTCGTGGATCTCCGCGTCTGGGGGTACCAACTTGCGGCGCACCCTGTCCATCAACTCCTCCACGGTTTGCGGGTACGACTGGGATGCGATGCTCTCACAGTTCAAGATGCTCACCACCGCGGGGTCCATGCAGGTGTTGACCACGAGCGGGATCAGATCACAGGTGGCAAGCTCCCAGCTGTAGTGATTGCGCCAAACGGTATACTGCTGTTGCCACATGCGCCCCCATTCGTCAATCTCCCGCGGTTTCATGTCCGCGTGCAGCTTGGGAACATTCTTGAACGTGGGCAACGGTGGGGCCTTCACCGTATTAGGCTTGGGCCCACCGACCTCCCGGTAGGCGATGGAGCCGAAGGCTGGGGGCTGCGACCGGGGGAGAGATCCGGATCTGGTCGGCGTGCCGTGCGTCCGCCGCACCTGTACCGACGAGGGGTGTTCATACCCCGGGTCCTCCAAGGCCACTCTGCTGAAATTCAGGTTGCTGACGACCGCAGGCGAGTGGACCATGCTGCTGTCCTGCGCCCGAGGTCGCTGC
Source organism: Mesostigma viride (assembly GCA_009746045.1). Taxonomy (NCBI): domain Eukaryota; kingdom Viridiplantae; phylum Streptophyta; class Mesostigmatophyceae; order Mesostigmatales; family Mesostigmataceae; genus Mesostigma; species Mesostigma viride. The sequence goes on along the minus strand of RPFO01000485.1, from coordinate 678,410 downwards.
GGTTGGGGGACGTGTCGCTGGACGGTTGTCTGAGTCCCCTCGTCGTGTGCGGTGGCGCTGCTTCTGTCACCCCCTAGCCAGGCCCGTGGCCTATGAGCTCCAAAGGGCGGGTCCTGTGCCCCTGGTTCCTCGATATCCTCCACGCCCCCCTCCAAATCGCCGAATTCGCCATCTGCCCCGGTGTCCTCACCGTCATCCTCAGAGTTCCACAACACCATGGGTAGTAGGGAAGCACTGCCAAAGGACACTCGACGCCTGCCCCGGTGTGTTGTGGCCGGCGGAGGTCCCATGGAGCGGCCGCGCCCAGCCCAGGGCTGCGATGGTCGCTCCGTGGCTGGCAGAGCATGATAACGGTAGTACTGCGTGCTTTCATTCTCGTGCCCTGTCTGCTCAGGATACCGCGGCGGCCACTGTGGTCGTTGCTGCTGCTGCTGCTGCGGTTGCTGCTGCTGCGGTTGCTGCTGCCGCCGCTGCTGCTGCTGCTGCTGCTGCTGCTGCTGCTGCTGCTGCTGCTGCTGCTGCTGCTGCTGCTGCTGCCGCTTCTGCTGCTGCTGCTGCCGCTGCCGCTGCTGCTGCTGCTGTTGCTGCTGCTGCTGGAAACCCCCCTGGAGCATCTCCTGGCTGCGCCCGTCCCCCCCTTGTTCCAACCTGGAGTCTGGACTGTCACCATCTGATGAATCTCTGCGGCCCTGGTCTCTGAATCCTGGGGAGCCTTCCGCAGGTCTCTCCATGACCTCACCTGTACCTGTCCCTACTTGGACGTGCGGTGGTACCTCTACCACCTCTATACCTTGCTCGTGGTTGTCTACCTGTTCTATCTCGCTGTTGACAGGTTCTCTCCGTTTTCGTGGCATGGTGCTCGTACCGATACCTTACACAGCAGGCAACACCTCCCCAGAAAGAAAGAGAGAGAGGGAGAGAGTGCAACCACGTGCTATAGATCTTATATATGTAGGACCTAGTACTATTCCCTAGTAATAATCCCCTCTATTGTCTGCTAGGGCCAATGGTCAACTGAGAGAAGGTAACTGTAACTGCTGTCCCCTCCCCCTGACTGCTGATCGTGGGTGGCTTGGAGCATTCACAAGTGGTGTGCCTCCCCTCAGGCAATGGCATGTGTTCCCTAACAAACCTATCTGCATCTGTAATGTTATCAAACCCCTTCCACCTGGCAATAGAGCCCTTATCCTTAATGTATTCCTCACATGCCCTGTAGGGACGTAATGCATTATAGGCTAGCCGAAGCTTGCAAGAAGGAAAAGGGAATCCCAGGCTACCTCTAAATGCAGTGACCTTTACCAAACAAACAAGGGAGAAGCACGGAGCCTAACACAGCACACGCCCGAGCCTTCCGCAGGAACGGGCTATACGCACACACGGAGGTAAACACCGTCAACACAGTCGGCAACAGCCAGACGGTATCCACCCCCACGACCCCTTGCAGGTCAAACAACGAATGGCCGTCTCCGCGACGTCCATGGGCACCAACGACATTCACAACGAACCTATAGAAGCACAACGTATAACAAGAACCCCCTACGCGTGCGGTCCCGGAGAGAAAGCAAGCGTCTAGAAGGATAAATCTAAACTAGGGGACGTACCATCTTCGATGACGTTCATCCCTCCTGAGCTGGCCGCCACCCGGTGTCGTTGAAGGCAAGCCCTGGCCGCCACTTGGTGTCGTTGAAAACAGGAGAGCTGAACGCTTTCGTTGACAGCACTTCACCACAGGACTATTGCTAGCCCCGCCGAGTATCCCGGACTGGCCGCTTGCTGCCTAGGTCGTCGTTGAATCCCTTTACGGGCTGGCCGCCGACCTGTCAGCAATCGTTGAATTCCGGAACCTCTATCTACGCCAAGCACCGCCCTGGTTTCCTAATTGGCTTCCCTAACCCTCTCCGCGAGAGTTAGCTGACCTCTCCAGCACATTTCCTCCGATAACCAGTGTTACGTCCCAGCCCAGACACACCTAGCCTGAGCTACGTAGCGAAAGATCTACCATGCCGGAATTAGGAAGATTCAAGGTGGCCTAATGCAGATTGCGCTTCACGACTGGGGTCGTGAGATATCTGGCACCGCGACTTGATGCCAAGCTAATTAATACACACTTATAATGGCTAGCAATACCAATTACAAATGGATAGTTGCCCCAGGTTTAATGTGTAGGCGTATTCGCACTTATCATTCATCAAACCAAGAGGACGAGACTCTCGTCCTCGGACCAATTTCACCTAGGTCTGCCACTACGCTGGCAAGGGGCGCCGACATGGCGCCGACCTTCCAAAGCATGCAGTCCACACAAGATCCTCGGGTCGACATCGACCCTCGCCTACAGAATCCACGCATGAGTACAATATCTCAACTAGCTATAAAGTACGCAGCGCGGCGCGACTGCACCGGCCCCTAGAAGATACACGCGTACAACAACCTAGGTGTTAGGAGTGAGAAAACAATGTTTGCCACAAAGTTTTACTTTATTTCACTCAGATAAAAATAAGTCTCAGTCGGCAGCTGGCCGGCTGCTAGTTCCACCACAGGAGTGTGTGAGGTGTGAGGTACTAAGAGAGCAAACAAGGTGCGTAGCTTCGCCTTTTAAACAATTCCAGGCTCAGCTACTGGGTAGCAGTTATGATCTACCTACAACGTGGCCACACCAAACCGGTTCCGGCTTTTCTGACTGTGTGGCAGTTACAATCATAACGTGATCTCAAGCCAACCATTCACAACCAAAGTTCAAGGTCAGTCACAGAATGACTGGGTCACTTATGGAACAGAACTTAAACATGCGGCACATGCCCGTCCATGTAGTCCAGAGCTAGCACTAAACTATAAGTACTAGTTTCAGGCAGGTGTGTCGATACTTCTGACACCCCCCTTACTCGGCACACAGGCCGGACGGAAAACAAACTCAAGCAAGCCAGAACAAATGTTCACTAAATAAAAGAACTGTAGTATGGGACCACTGTCACAGGCTAGCAAGTGTGTCCAGTTATGTTGTCTCATCACGAATTGCCAGTAACTCAAATACCCAACAACTTGTGTCTGAGCTCCACAAAACGTGGCTCGGGTAGTGCCTTGGTGAGCATGTCGGCGATCATCGCTGCCCCAGGAAGGTGAGACACCTGAACGGTGCCATCCGCGACCTTCGCGCGAATGTAGTGGTACTCGACGTCGATGTGCTTGGTACGCCGAGGGTGAACAGGGTCTCGTGACAGAGCCACAGCACCAGTGTTGTCGCAAAACACCTGAATTGGCCCTGAGGCCGGGTCACCCAACTCCTTGGTGATGGTGAGAAGGGGAACCACCTGCTGCGTGACACCGCACAGGGCCATGTACTCGGCCTCACAGGTGGACAGGGCTGGAGTGGGCTGCTTGCGACTGGTCCACTCCACCGCAGCACCGCGGTACATGACCACGTTGCCAGTGATTGACCGTCAAGTGACTTGCGGTCCACAGGATCGTTTGCCCAGTCGGCATCCGAGTAGGCCACCAGCCCCCCCTGCCCCGAGTAGGACAGACCCAGGTCCTTGGTGTGTACCGCGTACTGAAGCACCCGGCGTGCCAGCCCAAGGTCGCTTACAGTAGGGTTTTTCATATTCTGAGTCAGCAGGTTGACTGCGAATGCCAGGTCAGCCAGGCCGAGTGCATCCCATCGCATACAGGAGTGCCCCGGTGATCGCTTGGTAGACGCGAGTGTCGTCCGCGTTGAGAAGCCCCCCCTCACCACGGGGGGTGTTGGGGACAATGGGCGTCTTCACCGCCCGTGGGGAGACCCCAAAGCGCTCAGCGAGGGCCTCCAGGTACGGGCCTTGGTGCAGAAAAACTGTGCGCGCCGGCGGGTCGAGGACCAGGGAGACCCCCAGAAAGAGGGAGGGGGCATCCGTCTCGGTGATCTGGAAGCGCTGGGACACCCGTTGGGTCCACTGCGATAGCCACTCCGCCGAGGAGTGGGAGACCAGGAGATCGTCGACATGGACGAAGGCAAAACCACCAACATACAGGAACAGACACGTGTCCGTGGTGCTCTGGACAGCGCCAGTCTCATGGATGAGGTAGTCCCGGAGCGTGTGGTGCCAGTTCCGGGGCGCCTGTTTGAGCCCATAGAGGCTCCGCCGGAGGCGCCAGAGGTACGTTTGGCCAGTGGGGTCGCGCTCCTCAAAGCCCTTGGGGGGAACACTAGGAGTTAATTTGAAGCCCCCGTAACCTGTCCGGTAACTTCGACGCCCCCGTAACCTGCCCGGTAACTTCGACGGGCCAGGTTACGGGTCCGTATTCGTTGGCGGTTTGGGTTACCGGACCGGTTACGGTACCATTCGGAATATTGGCCCCGAGATTCGGTACGGCCCAGTAACTGGGCCGGTTATGTTTACGGGGGCGTGAACGGCTTCGGTTCAGGTTACGTTGGGGTATACGGGACGGGTCAGGTAGTGGTTACGGCGCCATAGCTGCCCCAATATTAGGTACTGGGGTGGTTACGGAGCCGTTATCGTTAACTGGATCGTAAACCGCGACATAGCTGGCTAGCTACGCATGCACACTGTGGAAGACGTAGAAGACGCGTTAATTGACTTCTCTGCAGCATCAGCAAAGTATGATGTACATGGCAACCCATGGAAGCGTGCGGCGGGGGCAAAATATATGCTACAGGAATTGAGAAAATGGCATCAACAAAATCGCACGCTGTGGAAGAGCCTTAAAGTGGTAAAACAACGCCACAATGGAGGTGTGACCAGTCGGCTTCAGGGAAGAGTAGCGGTGAGTCACTCTCTTATTTTAGTTGGCGGCAATTCATTGCTGTGTTGCAGGCTGCCATGCCAGCAGTCTTCCCTAATGTGTATGGTAGGAGTACAAGACTAAGGCAGTTATGTTGCTGGCCTCTGCACTGACCCTCCCGCTACATTGTTGGTAATGTTGCTGCTTGGTTGGCTTTCCTTTGACGTGCATATCGTCCAATTCTGTGATGCAGATTGAACGCCTAAGCAGCCACATCTATATCTGGAGCAAGGCATGAACGGCAGCAGAAAAGAGAGAGGAAGAGAGGGAAAGAGAGGCTGCGGAGAAGCGCGAGGAACAGCTAAAATGCAAGAGGCAACGGGTGGAGGAACCTGGCAACGAAGCCAGTGGTAGTGGGAGCTGCGAGCAAGCACGTCAACTGCGGTGGATGCACACGTGGGGGAGGCACATGCGGGGCAAGCATGTGTAGGCCTGCAAATCGTGCCAGGGCCCACCGTGATTGCAATTGCCGAGTTCCTGCTGAAGCGAGCACTGGCCTCCTTTCCGCAGTTGGCAGCCAAGGACGCGACAATCACGCTTGTGGAGAGTTTGTGTAAGGAAGAACCTGGACTCGGCATCGGGCAGTCCAGCGGTGGACCTGCTGAACAACACAGCCTGTGCCCTTGCGAATGCCGCGCTGCAGTTGGTCTCCAACTCCGTCCATCCATGTTGATGGCAAGGTTAGTTGTGCCACATTTTCTTCCTGTTTTGGGTATGATGCATCAATAATTGCCCCTTGTATGTACGGGTGCGGTCGATTGACCTCCCTCCAGCAACATTGCAACATCCGTTACTGACGTCCACTGCGGCGGATGCGTTCCTCCAGCATGTTAGTTGCCTTGTGAGCTGTAATTGTGCAGGGTGTCGTCAGTACATCCGATGAGAAGGATAACAAGGAGCTCAAGTGTCACTGGTGTTGCCTGGTTGATGGCGCACGTAATATCCATGGGCATCAGCATATGGTCCCAAACACACTCAAACGGCTGGCCGAGTCGCTGGGAGAGGCAGTCCACATGCAGTTGGAGAGGGTGGGTGGGTGGGGTGGCGGGAGGGAGGGAGGGAGGGAGGGAGGGAGGGAGGGAGGGAGGGAGGGAGGGAGGGAGGGAGGGAGGGAGGGAGGGAGGGAGGGAGGGAGGGAGGGAGGGAGGGAGGGAGGGAGGGAGGGAGGGAGGGAGGGAGGGAGGGAGGGAGGGAGGGTGGGTGGGTGGTTATGGTGGGTGGATGGGTGCAAGGGTGGTTGCTTATAAGTGAATCGCCAGGTGGCTGGGGGATCGACGGGGTTTGGGAACTCCTAGGTGGGTGCATTATTGGATGCCTGAGTGAAACTGTTTCACGGGCTGGAGGATTTGCACCGTTGGTTTGTGGCGGGTGGATGTGTAGCTGTGATTAGAAGTGGGTGGGGTGAGCGATGGGGAAGGTAGATGGGTGGGTGGGTGCACGGATATGGGTGGGTGGGTGGTTTTGTAGTTGGGATCGACTCACCTATCGCGGGTGAAGGGCTGTGCATGTTAGGGGTGAGATGGGTGGGTGACTGGCTGAGAGGATGTGGATGTGTGAGGGTGAGTGGGTGCAGGTCGGTGGGTATAAGGGTATGGGGGGAAAGAGTGGTCGAGTGGGAAGGGGCGTGGGTGGGTCAGGGGTGGGCGGCCCGGTGGGCACACATGGGGCCAGCTGGCTGGGTGGTTAGGTGGCTGCGTGGTTTTAGTAATGGGTGCCTGGATAAAAGGATGGGTGAATGCCTCCTTATTGCCTAGGTGGGTAGATTGCATATGTGGCTAGCTGGGTGGGTGGATGTCCCAGTGGGTGGGTATGTGGCTGGGTGCCTGGGTGCACGAGTGGTTAGATAGGTTGGTTTAGTAGGTGCGTGGCTGGCTGGCTGGGTCACCGGGTGGGTGGACCAGTGGGTGGCTGGGTACTCAGGTGCGCAAGTGTATGAGTACTTGTGTGGGTGGGCCAGGTGGATGCATGGGTGGGTGACTGCATGGGTGACTCGGTACGCACAAAGGGCAACGGATATAGACATGGGGATATGCCAATGCCTTGGGGTGAGCACACGTGGATGCCAGGTGACATGTGCCAGCCTGTCGCAGTTATACTATACCTTGGCGTTTGCTTGGCGTGTCGTTGCCAATAATTTCACACAGGACGTACATGGTACGTGTTGGTAGCAATCACATGGCTGTGTTAGTGAGTGATGTTGCATGTATTGTTCAGCTTTCTTTCCCATTTTGCAATGTGCCAAGGTTCTTAAGTAGTTTAGAAGTATGGTGTCATGGGGTACACATCAAGGAGACAACCAGCGCAGGCCAGAAATCGGGAGAATCCGGACCATGGTAGCTCACATGCATGTGCACTGCACATCACACATTTGTGGCATACTCGCAATGTCTACCTTACATCTTGCATTCTGTTAGGAACAGTCGCCACTCAGGCATTCACATGCACCAGGGTTTCGCTCACTGTTTGTGCTGTAGTCATCGTTAAATAAAAAATCTTTACAAAGCCTGGCAATTGTCATAATGTTGGGCTCCTTATGACATGAGATTTTGCACACGAAGTTTTGCGACCATGCTTCAGATGCTTGCATGATGACGACCAGTTTTGGTTGTAATATGACATGGTGGTGCAGGTGCCCTGGTGCACCTAGAGCAGGGGTAGCTTACATTCCCACCCTTGCATGAAGTAGCCTAGAATGTGCATGAAGCAGCCATATGCCCCTTCTCAGGGATATGTGCTACATTTACTCCCAACGGAGTGATGTTGATAACTAATTAATTAATTAATGACATCATATTAATTTTTAAAATCATTATTGATAGCAACACTACCTTGTTAGCATTTGTTACCATTCAGGGCTCCAAATGCCCTGAGGCGTTGTTCAAGGTCTGAACAACCGTAATTCATTGTGGCTGTTAAGTTCCAGCTTCGTCGGGCATAATTCGTCTAACTATCTAAGTGCAAACGTTGTTTGGAAGGGACTCATTTTGGCCTTAATTAAGGATCTGGAGCAGGAGCACGTATTCCATGGACTGATGGGGGTGGGTGCATTAGAACTGAGCCGCGAAGACTAGCTGATCTCACTCTAATCTTATATACCAAGTTGTCTCCTTGATAATATACAAAGTTGTCTCTCTTAATACAAAATCCTAACTACTCTACTCAGTCACGCACCCCTTCCTCCTGGCGTGGGGGAGGGGGGGCTCTTACATCGCCATGCGTCCAGGCATGATTTGTCTCGCTTCATCTACCATGATTGCCTTTAATTTGACCATTAATTAATTAATTAATTAATTAAGAACATCCATCCATCCCTCCCTCCCTCCCTCCCTCCCTCCCTCCCTCCCTCCCTCCCTCCCTCCCTCCCTCCCTCCCTCCCTCCCTCCCTCCCTCCCTCCCTCCCTCCCTCCCTCCCTCCCTCCCTCCCTCCCTCCCTCCCTCCCTCCCTCCCTCCCTCCCTCCCTCCCTCCTCCCTCCCTCCCTCCCTCCCTCCCTCCCTCCCTCCCTCCCTCCCTCCCTCCCTCCCTCCCTCCCTCCATCCATGATGAAATTTGGTCGGGTAAATTGCAATAGACTCGCCTTTTGATGACGAACACGCCGATCTAATTTTTGGCAGCCATTGCCCAGGATTTCGCAAGTTATCGCCAGCGGCCTGCCCAGCAGATCTCGCTATTTTTCTGCACATTATGGCGGCACCACGCATGTGATCAGTGTGCCTGCGCCCCCTGCCCTCGTCTAGGTGCTATTAAACGTAGCTATGGAGGTCCCCGCATCGTCTTCAGCTCTTGCCGCCGATTCTATTGATGCCCAGATTGCTGCAAACAAAATCGCCCACGACATTGTCGTCGCCAAGAACGCCGCTAACAAGCGATCCAAGACTTCGGAAGCAACTTCGGAAGCAACTCCGATAGCTGCTGAAACCTCCTTGCCGGACGCCATTTCTTCCTCATTCTACATGCCAGGCCAGCGTTTGAGCCTGGCAGACATCGATACCTTACTCGCCTACAATGACGCCGCTGTGACAAGCGTGCTGAAGCTCCGCAACGACAACGACGCCCCGATTCGCCACCCTAAGAGCGGCCAGGTTATGGAGGCTGCTTCGGATGAATGGCCTCATTGGGATGAGCGCCAGCGTCGGCTTGCCTGTCTTATTTCGTGCTGCCCTGAACTTGTCGAGCTGCCGGCGACGACCATCGCCAGGCCAGCCCCCGCGACCGATGTTAACGTGCAGCTGCAGGACGTCGCACAGTCTTTTACGACCGTGCAGGGCGACATTAAGGTCCTGACGGAGGCGTCTGCAGCTGCGACGGCACAATTGCTGGAGCTGAAGAAAGCCATGGCAGCCCCCGCCAAAACTACCACGTTTGCCGACGTCACCGGCAAGCAGTTGACCACCATCGTTCAACAGGCGGCCAAGTCTGCAGCTACCGCTGCGGTCACCCAGAATGCAGTGCAGCAACGCCAGCGCAATATGGTAATCAAAGGCTTCCAGACAGGCGCGGCAGCACATGAGACAGCGCACTCACTTGCCGAGGAGCTGCGCGGCCCAGCGTTTCTGGGGAAGATGCAGCTCCAGAACCGTGTTGTCATTGAACGAGCCATTCGGCTGCCAGGCCCTCCGGGCCTGGTCGTCGTCACCATGGCCTCCATGCACGACAAACGCCTCGTGCTGGGAGCACGTCGTCTGCTCCAGCCCGGCGACTTCAGCCTCGACGAGAACTACACGCCGGCTCAACTGAAGGCGAGGAGCGCGGTGTGGAACAGCACCATCGTCCAGGGGGAGCGGCGTTGCCACCCTCCATCGCCTGACTACGTATGCATTGAGTCGTCCCCCTCTTCTTCCCCCTCTTTTTCAACCTCCACCGGCGGGCCGCTTCGGCCACTTGCCGCTTTCTCTTGGCCTGTTTTTGCGCGATGTCAACGGGATTTTCCATGGTGGCTGTACTTTCGCTCGTAATTACGGGTGGTGCATTAAGCGCAGGCTTTCGACCTTCCCTTTCAACACCAAACTACTCCATCATCTTGTGTAAGTTAGGGTCTTAGGGGCAGTGCAGCTTGTCTGGACGATAGATCATGCAGACAAGCACACGTGACCCTGACCGAAATGATTACCAAAAAAGGACAAATGATTACCGATTTTTACCGATGATTACACATGATTACACATGATTACACGTACATGATTACCAAAAAAGGACAAATGATTACCGATTTTTACCGATGATTACACATGATTACATATGATTACACCCCCGTATTACATAGGAAGGTGTAACTATGTACTCCACCCTATGTACTCCAAGAGTACATAGGGTGGCACACTATGTACTCCAAGAGTACATAGTCCGGAGTACATATGATCCGGGATTTCCGAATAGGGGACTGCCGACGCGGTGAGACACGCCCGTATTACATAGGAAGGAGTGACTATGTACTCCACACTATGTACTCCAAGAGTACATAGGGTGGCACACTATGTACTCCAAGAGTACATAGTCCGGAGTACATATGATCAGTGTTTTTTTTAAGGTTTTCGTTACTAGTGGCGCTAGGCCACTTGTGGCGTTTCGAACTATGAAAACTTCAGTTTACTCGGCCAATGTGTGGCTTTAAGCCAATTAAAATTGGGCTTGGCACGGCCACGTGTGGCGGGCTGGCTTTTTGGTGCAGCAAATGACCCTACCGGCAGCGGGGTCAGCGCGGCGCGGCGCCGTACTGGCATTCCAAGTTCAAAGTAGTTCAGAACAGTATGTTTAATTATCTTAAGTTCAAACTAGTAGAATTTATTAGAATCATTCACGCCTTAAGTTGGGTTCACGCCTGAAGTTGGGTTGACCAAAAACCTCGAACCCAACTTAAGGCGTGAATGCCTGTACACAAGGCGGGCGAGCGTCTCCGTCTCAGGCATCGGCGCCGGGCGTACTTGGTAAATTAACAACAACGATTACCACTACAGCCACTGCTTAACAAAACGATTACTGAAGTGCCGAAAGTCGAAACACATAGTCAATGCAATGCAGTACAGTACTGTATGGCTGGCGAGTGACTGGAACTGAGGCGCCAGCCGCCAGGCCGCCAGCCAGCTGAAGCCAGAAAATGCACACAAGCTGCAGTCTGCACAGTGCACTCTGGTCTCTGGCAGCGGGCCACTTGCCACTTGGCACTTGGCCGGGCTCTACGTACATGCACTATGCAGTCAGTAAGTCAGTCAGTCATAGTAATACTCATAGTAGTTCTAGTACTAGGGAGGCTTGTGGCGGAACGCCGGCCGGAAGACCGGCTGACACCGCCAATTGTGGCGTAGCCTGTACTAGAGTGAACTTCAGGCACGGCCACCCTGTGGCGAAACGAAACTACAAAGTAGAACAGCACGGCCAAATTGTGGCTTCTTGGGTGCCCTGTCCAAGTGGGTGGCACCGCCACATTTTGCCAAAAAAAGTGCCACACCGCCACATTTGGCGGTGTATCGCCACTAAAAAAAACACTGCATATGATCCGGGATTTCCGAATAGGGGACTGCCGACGCGGTGAGACACGCCCGTATTACATAGGAAGGAGTGACTATGTACTCCACACTATGTACTCCAAGAGTACATAGGGTGGCACACTATGTACTCCAAGAGTACATAGTGTGGAGTACATATGATCCGGGATTTCCGATTAGGGGACTGCCGACGCGGTGAGACACGCCCGTATTACTTAGGAAGGAGTGACTATGTACTCCACACTATGTACTCCAAGAGTACATAGGGTGGCACACTATGTACTCCAAGAGTACATAGTGTGGAGTACATATGATCCGGGATTTCCGAATAGGGGACTGCCGAACTCGAGGCCCCCAGAGTACCAACTAGGCTGACTATCTAGGTACTCGAGTCACGACGCAGTGAGATACGCCAAGCCGCCCGAAGCAGATCTCTGCATGCGCCACGTGTAACGAGGGTTCTGCTTGCGAATTCGAATTGCGATGAGCCGTTGCAGACGCGCCGCCTAGATGTTTGAATTTCATCAACGAGCCTTGAACGAGCTGGTAAAGTTTGCCTGCCCTTGCATCACCTTGCGCTGGCTATGCCGATTGCAGTCCAGCCGACTGATAGTGGTGAAAGAATAAGCGCCCCCCTAAACCCGCATGATCACGATGCTTGAAGAAAAAAAAGCAAAAGGCGCACTAGGATGCATGACAAGCCCTTTTGGAGCCCCAGTTTAGCATGATTCGGTCATCCGTTTCCAGCCATCGGCAGCGCCAACTCCGATACAGCTTACTATGGCGTAGTCGGTAGCCAGCTACACCGCTTTTCTTGCCTTTGTTACTACGTGCAAACTTCAATTCGTTACATCGTGCGCCTGCGGCATATTTAAGAAAGCGGCTGCAAGCGCACCTTGCTGAGCCAGGTACACAATGTCTTCAGTCAGCGACCGCGTATGCATGCCACGTTTAGTCGCATCGAGTCGCGTAGACAATGCGTTCCGGATTAAATTGTTCACCGTTCAATTGCTCAGCGCTGCCTGAATGCAGCGCGCTTTATTACTGATTCTGTCCTCTTTGCATGCATTGCAGTCGATTGTATGTTATTTTCACGTTGTCCATCTTTCCACTCGCTTTCATTGTTTACCAGATACAAAAAGTCTCCCACGAGGTAGGCGACACTTCAATCTCGCTTATTTTACACCTGGCACACCTGGGCTTCTCTGTATGTGCCGATGCCCATCGTAAGTTGTTGAACGTTTTTTGCCCTCCATGGTTGCCAATTTTACTAGGAGTTCTTAGGAGCTCTCTCTCCATTGACTTCTCTGTCTCTTTTGCTTTGGCCATGCCATGTTAGTGTAATGTCTTCCTTGCTGCCATGCTAGCGGGCCCACGTGCTTGTTCCTTGTCAAAGTAGGGAGGCTCGCGGGGTGGGTGGCTGGTCATGCTTGTACCTTATCAAGGGAGGGGCCCACGTAGGGTAGGTGGGTGGGCATGCGTGTACCTTGTCAAGGGAGGGATTCACGTATGGTAGGTGGGTGCACGAGCTTGGTCCTTGTCAAGAGGCACATACGTAGGGTAGGTGAGTGCACGTGCTTGTTACTGGTCAGGGGAGGCATGGATGTGGGGTAGGCATGTGCACGTGCTTATTCCTTGTCAAGGGAGGGACGCACGTAGTGTAGGTGAGTTCATGTGCTTGTTCCTTGTCAAAGGAGGGGTGCACACAGGGTGGGTGGGTGCACGTGCTCGTTCCTTGTCAAGGGAGGCATGCATGTGGGGTAGGCATGTGCACGTGCTTGTTTCATGTCAAGGGAGGGATGCAGGTAGGGTAGGTGGGTGGGCTTGCTTGTTCCTTGTCAAGGGAGGGATGCACGTACGGTAGATGAGTGCACATGCTTGTTCCTTGTCAAAGGAGGGGGGCATGTGGAGTAGGAATGTGCACATGGTTGTTCCATGTCAAGGGAGGGATGCAGGTAGGGTAGGTGGGTGGGCATGCTTGTACCTTATCAAGGGAGGGGCGGACATAGGGTTAGTGGGTGCACGTGCTTGTTCGATGTCAAAGGAGGGACGCATGTGGGGTAGGCATGTGCACATGCTTGTTCCATGTCACAGGAGGGATGCACGTAGGGTAGGTGGGTGCACGTGCTTGTTACTGGTCAGGGGAGGCATGGATGTGGGGTAGGCATGTGCACGTGCCTATTCCTTGTCAAGGGAGGGACGCGCGTAGTGTAGGTGAGTTCATGTGCTTGTTCCTTGTCAAAGGAGGGGTGCACACAGGGTGGGTGGGTGCACGTGCTCGTTCGATTCTTGTCAAGGGAGGCATGCATGTGGGGTAGGCATGTGCACGTGCTTGTTCCTTGTCAAAGGAGGGGTGCACATAGGGTAGGTGGGTGCACGTGCCCGTTCGATTCTTGTCAAGGGAGGCATGCATGTGGGGTGGGGCATGTGCACGTGCTTGTTCCTTGTCAAGGGAGGGACGCACGTAGTGTAGGTGAGTTCATGTGCTTGTTCCTTGTCAAAGGAGGGGTGCACATAGGGTGGGTGGGTGCACGTGCTCGTTCCTTGTCAAGGGAGGCATGCATGTGGGGTAGGCATGTGCACGTGCTTGTTTCATGTCAAGGGAGGGATGCAGGTAGGGTAGGTGGGTGGGCTTGCTTGTTCCTTGTCAAGGGAGGGATGCACGTGCGGTAGATGAGTGCACATGCTTGTTCCTTGTCAAAGGAGGGGGGCATGTGGAGTAGGAATGTGCACATGGTTGTTCCATGTCGAGGGAGGGATGCAGGTAGGGTAGGTGGGTGGGCATGCTTGTACCTTATCAAGGGAGGGGCGGACATCGGGTAGGTGGGTGCACGTGCTTGGTCCTTGCCAAGGGAGGGATTCACGTACGGTAGGTGAGTGCACATGCGTGTTCCTTGTCGAAGGAGGGGGGCACTTAGGGTAGGTGGGTGCACGTGCTTGTTGCTTGTCAAGAGGCACGTACATAGGGTTGGTGGGTGCACGTGCTTGTTCCGTGTCACAGGAGGGATGCACGTAGGGTAGGTGGGTGCACGTGCTTGTTACTGGTCAGGGGAGGCATGGATGTGGGGTAGGCATGTGCACGTGCCTATTCCTTGTCAAGGGAGGGACGCGCGTAGTGTAGGTGAGTTCATGTGCTTGTTCCTTGTCAAAGGAGGGGTGCACACAGGGTGGGTGGGTGCACGTGCTCGTTCGATTCTTGTCAAGGGAGGCATGCATGTGGGGTAGGCATGTACACGTGCTTGTTCCTTGTCAAAGGAGGGGTGCACATAGGGTAGGTGGGTGCACGTGCCCGTTCGATTCTTGTCAAGGGAGGCATGCATGTGGGGTAGGGCATGTGCACGTGCTTGTTCCTTGTCAAGGGAGGGACACAACAGGGTATGTGGGTGGTTTTGCTGGTTCCTTGCCATGGGAGGGACGTAATAGGGTAGGTGAGTGCACGCATCATTTTTTTCCTTATTCTCAGCCCATCAACTAGAACTTTCAGCTGCCAGTCCTCACTAGTCTACGACCGTAACTGCATTCGGGTTCATGTTAAATACGTTGCGTTTTTCTTGGACGGCATGGAAGATGCTGTCATTTTCAAGAGAGGGATGCACGTACGTATTGGTGGTGGTGCACGCATCGTCCCTTTTCTTACTAGTTGCCTGTGTACTAGAAATTTCAACTGCTATTCCTCGCTACCGTATGGCCGTAACTGCATTCGGGGCATTTTGCGTTTTTTATGAGTGCGTGACAGTTGCTGTCTTACTTGGACAAAGGCGGAATGAACTGCAGGCAATCCGGAATGATTAAGACGGGAAGTTGGTCAACTCGCACCAAAAGCGGAGCCGCCACATGGACGGCGGTACCTTTCAAATCAACATGGGCGATTACCCCTGGCCGAGCGGACTTGAGGGTGACAACAGCTTCAAGACGCCACCCTCATCGGCCAAGGTTCTACTGCCGTAACGGCTTAATTTATTACCTAAGATGTTCCGTGAACTTCATGTGCGTCATCTCCACGATTTCATCATGAAGCCCACGTTGACAACATCGGATGGAAGTGATTCGTGCAATTGATTATTAATGACTTCTTAAACATTTTAATGAAATGCCTAATTCAAAAATGCATCTTGAAAAGCACCATATCATGCAAGCCACTCACCATAGCCGGGGTCAATGCATTTTAGAATTCGGGGCCATAACCCGGACAGGCTGCGTTGTAGGCATGGGTTACTACTATTACTGGGGCATAACCGGCCCCGTAACCACCGCAGTAGCCAGGGTCAACTACTGGGCCGTAACTACTGCAGGTTACGGGACGGTTGACGGACCCGTAACCAGGCCAGTAGCCAGGCCCGGTTATCAGAACTGGTCCCGTAACCATGCCGGTAACCCATCCCGGTTCTCAGAACTGGTCCCGTAACCATGCCAGTTTACCGCCCGGTAACTTCTACTTGGGCCGTAACCATGACCGTAACCCAGATAGGTTACGGGCATGGTTACGGCTCCGGTAAAAGTTACCGCCCAGTAAACGTTCCGGTAACTATTACCGCCCGGTAACCATTACCGGCCGGTATTTAGTCTGTCGCGTTTAAGGTTACCGGCCGGTAACCTGGCCGGTAACCATAAACGTACATGGTTACTGGCCAGTAACCGCCCCGGTAACCTCAACCGGGGCGTTTACGCCCCGTAAAATTAACTCCTAGTGAAGGACATACACGTCCTCCTCCAACTCAGCATAGAGGAACGCGGTGCGGACATCCAGCTGCCGGATGGGGTGGCCAGCAGTGCCAGCACGAGCCAAGCCCAGGCGCACGGTGGCAGCACGGACGGTGGGAGCAAAAGTCTCACCGAAATCAATGCCCTCGCGCTGTGCAAACCCCTTGCACACAAACCGGGCCTTGCACCGCCCATCAGCTTTCTGGGCGAAGACCCACTTGGTGGGTAGGAGCTTGGCACCGCGCGGAAGATCACGCATATGCAGAAGCTCGTAAACCTGGTGCTCCTGGAGGCTGGCCAGCTCACTCTCCATGGCCGTGCGCCATTCCGGCAAGGCAAGGGCGGCAGCGGGAGAGGAGGGCACGGACGCAGGCTGGCTATGAAAAGCAGCAGCGAAGCACAGGTCGGCGACAAGTGAGTGATGCGCGTGGATCCGTGCAGCCTTGGTGACAGGTTGATCCGGCCAGGAAGAAAGCGCGTCATCCAATACATCATCGCCCCCGAAACCAGGGGGAGCGGGGGTGTTACTGCCATGAGAAAGGTCGCCACACAAGGCAGCACCACGGGAACCCCACACGGGGAGGAGACCTGCAGAGGCACCAGGGGACGCCGGAGGAGAATAGCCGGTGCTGTCAGCCGTGCTCTCCAGGTCAACCGAGGTACTCAAATGCGGCGGAGGCATCCCCGCCCCGGCGTGTTCATATGACGCCGCAGAACGCGAGGGGCCAGAGGCCTGCCCGCGCAACAGAGGGGCATGCTGTCGAGCATCTGACACGGTGAGGTAAGATGTCGGCGCCGAGGCAGGAGCCGGAGCCGTCGGAGCAGGGCCGTTCCGCACAAGTGCCTGGATGGCCGCAGCGGCGGCCGGGGGGAGAACGAAACGCTCAGGAGTCCCCCCGATGCTGACATAGCTGTCCTCACGGCCTGCGGGCAAGGCAGTGGAGGGCGTTGCCGGCCCCCCAGAGTCCTCGGCAGAGGCAGAGGGTAAGCAGGTCGAAAGGCGTGCGAACCGCACTCCGATACCATGTTAGGAGTGAGAAAACAATGTTTGCCACAAAGTTTTACTTTATTTCACTCAGATAAAAATAAGTCTCAGTCGGCAGCTGGCCGGCTGCTAGTTCCACCACAGGAGTGTGTGAGGTGTGAGGTACTAAGAGAGCAAACAAGGTGCGTAGCTTCGCCTTTTAAACAATTCCAGGCTCAGCTACTGGGTAGCAGTTATGATCTACCTACAACGTGGCCACACCAAACCGGTTCTTTTCTGACTGTGTGGCAGTTACAATCATAGTTAACGTGATCTCAAGCCAACCATTCACAACCAAAGTTCAAGGTCAGTCACAGAATGACTGGGTCACTTATGGAACAGAACTTAAACATGCGGCACATGCCCGTCCATGTAGTCCAGAGCTAGCACTAAACTATAAGTACTAGTTTCAGGCAGGTGTGTCGATACTTCTGACACTAGGCCCAAAATAACTGGTCCGAATCACCCAAACTGTCATAGTTCCATACAAAAGTCCTGACCAAGGGACAATGCCCAAATTAAGTCCCGAAATGAGTCCCAAAGTCCTACGGACCATGACAACAAGTCAAACTACATAATTTATTCCATTGTTACGTCCGTCCAAAAGGGCCGGGACGTAACAGTAGGATAGCACTTGTAGGACACCTTGCTCGCACCAGCCAGGTCGACAGGTACCGCCCTTGGTCTGGCCGGCCCCCAGCGGCTTGGCCAGCCAGGGCGACACATTCTGACCTGGCCTGGCCCCCAGGGCATTCCCAAAAGGGTAGGGAAACCTGTCACGAACTACATTCAGATGTTGCTGGACGACCTGTTGGTCCCAGCCCAGTTTGAGCACCGCATCCACTCTCTCTCCCGTCTTTGGACTGCCATGCAGGACAAGACGCGGTGGCAGAAGATTGTCAAGGCGCACACGCCCGACCCTGTGGGCAAGCCCCCTCCCCCCAAGCGGAGGAGGCGTTTTGATGAGTAGTGTAGTTAGGATTTTCTAGACTAGATAGCTTAGAGTTAGGATAGTTCGATTACGCGGCTTCCTCCACCCCATCCATCATGGAATGTGTGCTACATGATCTCCCAACGGAGGCATGTTATAGTTTAATTTAATTTAATTTAGGCATCGTCTGGAGGGTGGCTCATCATAGGCCTGCACACATGTACATGACTAAAAATGCTAGGCCTTGGCTGGTATATAGTGCCTGTAGTAGGCGGGCATGCATGTACAAGGCCACTGTCTAACTATTCTACACTACTGCTACTGTATTCCCCTAGGCTGGGGCTGCTGGGGTCGCTGGGGCCATGGTGGTCGAGGGGGTCGCGTGCCAGGGCTTGTGGCCGACGTAGATGGCCGCCCCCTTCCAGTACACCGGCTGGCCCGCCTTGGTCTGCCGGAGCTGGAGGTAGGTCGGCCATAGCTCCCGTCGCCGTTGTTGCTGCGTCAGGCCGGGTCAAGTCGTCGTCCACGGTGAAGGGAGTCTTCTCGAGCCGCTTGCGCGGCGTCTGAGAAACGAAATCTTGTCCGCTGGGCTCTCAAAGATGAGAAGAAGCGGAGGCGCCCCGGCCTTACCCCGCGCGCGGGGAGGCGGTGGGCGGTCAGCTTAATCTCACCAAGAAGGCCCATGCGTGCAAGGATTTGACTCTCAAGCGCACGTGCAAGCTTCTCGGAATTCTCACCTTAATTCCTCCATGTCGAAGTTCTTGAGCATGGCGTTGAGGCTGCGCTTGGCAAGCTCGGCCTCCTCGCGGAGGTCAAGCGTCTGCCGCTGGAGCTGGGCTGCGACGGCGGAGGTGGTGGAGGTGGTTACAGTCCATGGTAACCAATTACTTTGGCTCTTGTAACATTCATGCAGATGAATTAGATCTCTAGACACACAATATGTCGTCGATCGTTGGCATGCAGCAATAAGTATAAAATAAATGCTGCCTAGTGCGCCTGGACGTGAAAATCTAGACACACACCATTTGTTCGGACACCAAGATACATTAAAGCTGCACAGTACGTACCCACGCGGTACGTGCAAGATGCTAAACGGAACTCAGGTGAGAAACGCATCGAAAAGACAATTGGAAAGCTGCGAAGTTCCATGCAGTTCGCAATATCTGCACATAATCGCGATAATTGGTTGTCTCCTTGATAATCGCGGTAAGCGATCGACAATCCATTAATTGATCAGTGATAAGCCATCGCTAGCTAGTACAAATTGAGGTAGCAAAAAATACTTAACGGGGCTCAAATCAATTATTCAAATGTTCTGCCACATTCTGCAACGGAAACAGAAAATTTTTGCAAATTTCTTTATTCAATACTACCGATAGGTAGGTGTTATTTGTAGGCTGCACTGACATTGCTGTATCACAGCAACAGAAACCACGTGCAGTTGTGGTGACTGGTGACCGAGACAGCAACCAGGCTGCGCTACACGGGAGGCCAACTTCTGTTTGCTGATTGGCAGATCAGCCTCTAGGGCTTGCATGCAATAATGAGGTCCACTTTGGATGCCAAAAACAGCATCAATGGGTGGCCTGACTAAGGAAACTCCCAAACCTACAAGGCTGGTGAAAGGATCCACAGTCACAGGGTCACGTGCAGAACTTCCACATCTGCCTCGTGTCAGGGACCTCTCATGTCTGCCCACGTTTCTAACTACAAAATTACCGGCCACAAGGCACATCGCCAGCCATCCGACACTCTGATCCGCCCAGGCTTCGCGGAGGCAACCCCTTGTTAAGAGGGGTCACATTTCACCATGCTAGGTACCACAATTTACGGCACGGGGGACGGCTTGACGCCCCAGATCTGCTCCGCGTACTCGTGGATCGTGCGGTCGCTGCTGAACTTGGAGCTCGTGGCCGTGCTGATGATGGACTTGCGCACCCAGCTCTTCTGGTCCTTGTACGCCGCGTCCACCGCCGCCTGGGCTTCCAGGTAGCTGGGGAAGTCCTGGCCCACCAGGAAGTAGTCGCCACGGCCGTAGCCCTCGTTGCCCTCGAGCGACCAGAGGATGTGCTCCCAGTCGGCGTCCCAGCCCATCGCCTGGCTGCGAATGTAGCCCTTGAGCTCCTCCCACTGGGGGGAGGACTTGAACTGAGCGCACCCACGCAGCAAGCGGGAGAGGGCAGGAGACCCACATGCAAACCATGCATGAAGCGAGTTGCAAAGAAAGCATAAGCTGAAAGAAAAGAAACAAAGCATCGGACCCAGGTATCGAAAGGTAAGGAGGCCGTGCCTAAACACGGGGTGTGAAGAGCGGGAGCGAGGTATCCTGGAGGAGCGGTCACGTCCCAAACAGCACACCGCCTGCAACAGGCTTTTCCAAAAGCATGCGTAATTTGCCCATCTCCTTTGCACATCCACTT
The DNA here is from genome assembly GCA_009746045.1 of Mesostigma viride. Lineage (NCBI taxonomy): Eukaryota > Viridiplantae > Streptophyta > Mesostigmatophyceae > Mesostigmatales > Mesostigmataceae > Mesostigma > Mesostigma viride. The sequence continues at coordinate 658,080 of RPFO01000485.1, read as the reverse complement.
TCTTCGCCTGCTGTGTGCAAGTACAGTAGTTCAGTCATGCAACGACAAAATCTGAGGTACATTGTTGTGATGGTTCAGTCACACACTGCCACCCACATCCACGCAACGAGATGCGAATGCAACAGCATCGGGGCCCACCCCATTCAACCACACATCACATCCCCACCTCACCCAAGTTCCCCATGCTCACCTTGCCCTGCGCGCGCGCCACCCGGAGGCCCGCCACCTCGTCGGCGCGGCACCCGAAGAGGAAGAAGTTCTCGTTGCCGATCTGGTGACAAGGGGGCAGGAAGGGGGTGGCCAAGGGGATGAATAGCAATTAGTATATAGCAGTTCTCATTGAAGATCTGGTGACAAGGGGGCAGGAGGGGGGTGACAAAGGGGATGAATAGCAATTAGTATAGAGCAGTTCTCATTGAAGATCTGGTGACAAGGGGGCAGGAAGGGGGTGACAAAGGGGGTAAATAGCAATTAGTATAGAGCAGTTCTCGTTGCCGATCTGGTGACAAGGGGCCAGGAAGGGGGTGACAAAGGGGGTAAACAGCAATTAGTATAGAGCAGTTCTCATGGACCATCGGGTGACAAGGGGGTGGCGGAGGGGAGCACCAAAAGTTGCATGAAGTAATGGGGGCAGAGATGGGAGCACGCAAGGGGTAGAAATGCAGGTGATATAACGCTTGGTCCGTTAGTTCCAGCCATGGCCGTAGCTCCTCACGCACCTCCACCTGGTCACTTGTTACGGCTTCGCAATGTGAACGCCCATTGGCCTTCAGCGCGGTAGACAGAAGTGGGATCCGCTTTGGGTTCCGCTCGCGCACTGCGTGCATGCGCCAGGTGGCATCAGGCTCTTGCGTGCATGCAGTTATCCCTTCGTGGGTATCAAGGAGACAACCAGCGCAGGCCAGTATACCCTTTACAGTTGGTTTCCACGTATATATAGTGCGGGCGTACCTCGTCGCAGAGCTACTCCTCTAGTGGTTGGTTCCCACTAATAATAATAATAATATTATTATTATTATCACCGCTACTGTTGTAGTGCTATTCAGGTACATGGTCCGAAGTCTCCCGATTTCTGGCCGGCGCGAGTTGTCTTGTGGATATGTTGTAGTCCTGAGCCTACCTCCTCGCGGATCTCAACGTTAGCGCCGTCGAGCGTGCCGATGATGAGGCAGCCGTTCATCTGGAACTTCATGTTGGACGTGCCGGAGGCCTCCATGCCGGCCGTGCTGGGGGGGTGACAGCATACCATACCACAGCAAAGGCAGACGAGCACGGTCAGATGTAAGTGGGTGGGTGGATAACAAATGGTCACAATTGAAAGAGTGGTGGTTACAATCAAATGGGTGCTGGTGTGACACACGTGGCGGTGAAAGTAACCCCTTGCGGGCAGGTTCCTAACAACGCCACCATCATAGGCTGGGAAGCCCGACACTCGAAGGCATCGAGGCAAGCCACCAGAGCAGATCCGAAACCAGCAACCACCACTGTGCAACATGCGCTGGTCACTCCCCACCCATCACCCAGCTGATGTGCTGCCATCACCAGCTTACCTGATGTGCTGTGACAGCTCCGAGGCGGGGATGAGCTTCTCCGCCACCGTCACATTGTAGTCGGGGATGAACATGACCTGGGGGGGGGGGGGAAGGGCATGGGAAGGTGGGGAGGGAAGGGAGAGGAGCGCAGGGAAGAGGGGCGAGGGAAGTGATGGGTAAGCCTTTAGGGAGGAACATCACGTCTAAATATACCCTTACATTCACCTACACCTGATTCCCTATAATTGGAATCCCTCCCCACACCCAAAGCGCCAACTCCTGCCTCCTCCCCTGCTGCCACCCACCTTGAGCAGTCCCTTCATGGCCGGGTCGCGGTCCACCACGCCGCCGAACCAGGAGATAAGGTGCACGATGCGCTTGGCCTGCTCGTAGGTGGCAAACGCCTTGCCACCGATGATGATGGTGCGGGGCACCACGTTGCGGCGCTGCTCGGGGGACATCTCCTTGATCTTCTTGTAGCGGTAGACGGCGCCCAGCAGGTTGAGCAGCTGGCGCTTGTACTCGTGGATGCGCTTGACCTGTGGGGGGGGGCGGGGGGGGGGGGGGGGGGGGGGGGGGATGGCGTCGCATGGCATGGGCAGAGGGAAAGAGTGTCAAGGCTCCGACCGCACGAGAAAACACAATCAAGAATGCGCGCCTGACCTGCATGTGCGCGGTGGACAGGATGGGTGGCATGGCCTCCCACGCCATGGCATGGGCAGCGGATATGAGGGCGAAGGCTGTTGACCAGCGATAAACGCAAGCGCGTGACTGTACTCGTGAGTGCGCATGACCTGCGCATGGTGGATGGTGCTACATGCAGAGCAAATGACAACAAGGGCAGTGGGGCCACGAACCGAACACAATCACGCGCACGTATGGGAACGACCTGCTAAGGGAGATGACGTGGCACCGATCACATCCTCACGTGGGCACGAGGAAAGGATGGGACCACCATCACCAACCCTCACCTGGATGTCGAACATGGTGTTGGTGTCCAGCGTGACGCCCGTGCGCTGCTTGACAAATGCGGCCAGCTCGTTCTTGGCGTGCGTCTTGGCAGCCGCCCACTCCGCCTGCAGCTCCGGGTTATCCACGTGCTGGCGTACGCAGCACGGGGCCAGGGCAAGGGGGGGAAAGAGCGGTGGGTGGGTAAGGAGGGTGAGTGAAGAACAGTACAACGTTTGGGCAGGGTCATATAGATGTTGATGGGGGCACATGGGAGAAAAAATATTGGGGGGGAGGGGGGGGGGGCGGAGGACTTGTAAGCGGTGAGGTAGGGTGTGTAGGGTAAGGGTGACACAGAGAAGACAAGGAGGCAGGAAAATGGGCGCCTACAACGAGCGATGACCCCGCCCCCCGCTGCTCATGGACCGACACTGCCATCAACACGCGCCGTTGTATCCACACGAGCAATGCCAAGCCATCAGCCCCCCCCCCCCCCCCACCACCACCACCACCACACACACACACACACCACAATTAAAGCAAGACGGCGCAGCCACCACAGAGGGGTGGTCACTGCAAGGCTGACCCCGCTGCGGCCACCAGCAAAGGCACCATACAACAGGATAACCCAGGCAGCGGGCATCAATAAAGAGTGGTAGGCAACTGGGCCGCCAGCCAGCCATAGGCATGAGCGCACAAAAGAAGCGCGCAAACGTTGTGACCCTTGTGTGTGATGCAGCAGGTGGTTCCACACTTCAGAAGCACACACCAAACCCAAACATGCACACGACCCAAGCGCGCACGCACCTGCATCAACCCCTTGAGCAGCGACAGGTCCTGCACCCACGCGTCCGTCTTGAGCCACTTCGTGATCACCTTGCTCAGCGCTGGGGGGGGGGCGGGGAGGGCAGAAGTGCGACACAAACAAGCACAGGCACAACCATGATTGGTGGTGCAAATAGGCACAGGCACACAGGCACAAGCACCCCCGCGGGGGCACGTGCAGGGAGCACTGGCTGGACAACGAGAGCAAAGAGGGAGGCACGAGCTCAATACCACGCGAGAGCACCGCGAACAAGAGCACGGAACAGGCACTCTCAAGCGTCAAGTGTCCCGTGCATGATAAGAGGCGGCTCAGTTCCAAGCACGCTTGGGGCGCGCTAGACCGGTGCCATCGCGCAGCGCACAGACTAAGGCGTAAGGAAGCCATGGAGCAAGCACCAAGTTCCCCAACGCCAGAACAGAGAACCGCAGGCACCTCCGGGAGCCTGCCTTGCCAAACAAATGACAATATGGCAATTATAAAGTACCCTTTTTGAACAAGTACATATGGCCGGAAAAACGAGATGCCACCAGTGGAGCGTTACCACGCTGCTTCCGAGTGACTGTACATATATCGTTTCAGAACAAGTACAAGTATTGTGCCCCACCGGGGTTGCTGGTCTAAGTAGTCAAGCCTTGGCCGTACCTCAGTTCAGGCCTACGTAGGGAACACTTGGCCCTACCTGGGTTGCACCAGGCCAGCCAGCGGCGCGCGGTGACACCGTTGGTCTTGTTCTGGAACTTGTTTGGCCACAGCTTGTAGAATTCGTTGAACACCTCGTTCTTGACGATCTCGCTGTGGATGGCCGCGACACCGTTGACGGCAAAGCCAGCAATGACACACATGTTGGCCATGCGGACGACCGGCTTGGGGGGGGGGGTGTCGGCGTCGGCCTCCACGTCCACGTCCATGTCACCCAGGATGCGCATGCGCTCGATCATGCCGTCGATGTCCTCCGCGTCCTCCGGCTTGACGGTCTCGCGCAGCATGTGGATGAACTGGGGTCAACCACAAGGGTGAGCACAAGGACAAGGGTGAGCACAAGGAAGGTTTCCACCAGCGGCTAAGGGTGTATCCCGGGATTCCCCTGCTTAAACATCTTCAGGCCCTTACCAGTGCCAGCACGGGCACCAGCACCAGCGGGGCAGCAAGTCATGATGCAGCGTGTGTCAGTGCGCAGCATGGGGGGGAGCGATTCGCGGGCACACGCACGTGCAGGTGACAACACCAGGACCAAGAGTCCACCATATAGTAGCCAGTCACAACAACATTCAGGTGCAGGCTGCCGGGAATAAAGGGTATGGAAATTTCGTGTGTTTTTTTGTTTTAATAAGGGGGGGAAGGCGCAAGCATGAGGCAGGGCGAGGCGGGATACGGGAAATCGCCAACAAACTGTGCGACCTGGATACAGGTGACAGTGGTGAAGCCATCAGTGCATGCAGCCGTGCCCAAGGCAGACAGGAGCGAGGGCGTATCCTTTTGCCCTGCCGGGCAGCGCACACTACCACGGGTCAGGCCAGTAGGGTGACAATACCGACTATACGGATAGGGGATACGGGATGCCCCCTCATCGGGCAAGGGCAATGATGACCCTGCTCTTACCACGCTAGGATGAAACAGCACTGGGCCCGCCGTCCCTGGAAGACAGAACCAAACCCACCACACTGTGCCCGATGTGGCAACCGACCTGCCTAGTGTGCCTCTACGCCCTCACCTCGTTGTCGATGCGGTGGATGATCTGCGTGTGGCGCGGCAGCAGCTTCTTGACCAGCTTGTACGGCCACTTCTCCAGCGCCTCGGGCAGCACCGTGTGGTTGGTGTACGCGCACGTCCTGCAGCATGACAACCATCAGAGGTGCCCGTGGGTGAATACAAGCAAGCCATGCGTGTGGTTGGTGTACGCGCACGTCCTGCAGCATGACAACCATCAGAGGTGCCCGTGGGTGAATACAAGCAAGCCATGCCTGTGGGTGCGGTTCGTGCACGCGCACGCCCTGCCACATCACACATCAAACACACCCGTGCGCGAGTGTGAATGGGTGCACATGGGCAGCCACTTAACAGCTGTAAACTCTACAAAGTCGTGACATGAACCAAAAGGGCTGGGGACCGGGGGGGTGCTGGCACCGGCATCCACTCACTTGCCCATGCCTTGCCCCACGACAACCACCACGACAACCTTAAGCAACTGTTTACTACACGAGGTCATCAGCACTGGACATGCCCTCTCGCTGGTGCCCACTCGGTGGTGATAGCCCATGCCTTGTCCCGCAGCAGCACCCTTCATATGGAACGTACCATTCATTCATTCACGCGCCTCCGTTGGGAGAGAAACGGGGTACCAACTTTTGGGGAGGTACCTTTCGTCCCTGTTTGATGCAAAGATGTTTGAACGTACCACACTAGACCATCACAACTGACACCTGCACTCACTTGGTCGTGATTGCCCACGCCTTCTCCCACGTCAGCCCCTCGACATCGATCAGCAGCCGCATGAGCTCCGGCACCGCGAGCGAGGGGTGCGTGTCGTTCATCTGGAGGACGTTCTTCTTGGGGAAGTCGTCCCAGTTGTACTTGCCGCCGTGGCGCGCCTTGAACCGCGCGATCATGTCCTGGAGGCTCGCGCTGCACATCATGTACTGCTGCTTCAGCCGCAGCAGCTTGCCGGCCTCCGTGGCGTCGCCGGGGTAGAGGACGGAGCAGATCTGGTCGGCAACACGGGCCAGGTGGTCGGCCTTGTCGAGGTCGCCAGCATTGAAGGAGGCCAGGTCGAACTTCTCAATGGGCACCTTGGCGGTCCACAGACGGAGGGGGATCACATTCTTGGTCTGGTACCCGGGCACGGGCGTGTCGTACGCCATCGCGGAGACCTCCTCGCCCCCCGTCCACACGCGCTTGCCGTCGGGCCGCTTCTCCACGGTCCCGAAGAAACGGATCGGGTACTGGACGTCAAAGCGGGGCACCTCCCACGGGTTGGGTTTCTGTGTTTGTGTGTATGTACACGCGCGTGTGTGTGCGTGTGCGTGCGTGTGTGTGTTGGGGGGGTAGGGGGGTAGGTAGGAGCGTGACAGCGGCGGCGGCAGGCACACACGACACAGGCAGATAATTGCACGATTGCGGATGAGGGGCGATCGAATCCAGAACACGGGAGATGGGAGAGACCCAGGAATGGGCAATGATAGTGGGTAATCAGCCGACCGGCGTGCAGCAGGAGAAGCGTGCTGCTGCGAACAGCCGGTGAGGCCCTATTTCTTGAGACGCTGGGAAGCGCATAGGAAGGCAGCAGGAAGGCAGAACAGGGTAGTGGACATGGAAACGGGAGGCAGCCTTGTATGCCGCACGCGGACGAGGAGATGACGACAGCATACAACCAACCCTAAGGAAACGTTGGGGGGGCGGGAGACCCATGGTCTGGTTACAAAGAATGGCGCATGCAGGGGGGTTGTACGTGCTCGCCGAGGGAGGTGGCTTGTAGAGCACACACTCGCAGGGATTTGGCTACTAGAGTACCTCGGGATGTGCCGGAAGCCACCGCAACCTCTCTTTCCCCCTTGTTTCCCCCCCCGCCGCCCCCCCCCCCCCCACTCACTTCTCCTAGCAAACGAGGCAAGGTCGTTCTGCACCCGCCCCTGCCCCCCACACCCTGCATCAAACCTGACACCAACCATGTCCATGCCTCCCCACCCAAAAAGGCCAGGGCCCCACCCCAACACCCACCTTACCCTCTCATACCAACGGAAAGAGAATTTGTCCCTTGACCCCCCTCACCTCCAGCCAGTCCTCGGCCACCTCCACCTGCTGCCCATCCTCCCGGATCAGCTGCTTGAACAGGCCGTAGCGGTAGCGCAGGCCGTACCCAAACGCCGGGTAGTTGAGCGTGGCGAGCGAGTCGAGGAAGCACGAGGCCAGCCGGCCCAGGCCGCCATTGCCCAGCGCCGCATCCGTCTCCTGCAGGGGGGGCGAGGAAGGAGGGGGGGGGGGAGGGACAGGAAGGTGGAAGCATTTGATACGGGTGAGGTAGGATAATGTTGAGAGCTCAAGGTGAAGGAGTTACAATTGCAGAGAAGTGACTGAGGAGAATAAAGAAGCACTCATACAGAAAAAGTAAATTGAGGGGGGTGTTTCAAAGGGTAAGGTGGCATTGCACGGGGCCGGGGCCATGTGAGGCGGTCGGGGGGAGCGTGGCGCATCGCGTGTGTTGCATGGGGGTACGCGTGGCGCATGTGGGACAAGAGATCTCGTACCAAGGGAACTTGCGACAAGGCTTGTGACAAAGGAGCTTGGGACAAGAGAGGCAACCGCGTGGTCAAGGCATGCACACGGCTAGGTAGACTGGATGATAACAGCACACGCGGCGGTACGGCCGTGGGGAACAGTGCATTAGCGGTGATGTGAGGGGACACTTGAGCCTTGAGGATTAGGCAGACGGCGCATGCCCAGTCGAGTGTGTGGATTCCCTTTGTTCACAGGACCATACAAGGGGGGGTGGATGTGAGCCGTGCCTCCCTTCTGTGCACCCGCGTGGTGGCAAGGAGACGCGCACGGCCAGAAGCAGGACCAGCGACAGAGGACAGTGACAGAGGACGTGGGTGCGGAACACAGGGGCAAACAACAGGCAGAAGGGCGTCGACGAGAAGTCAGGGGGGAAATGAGTGAGGGAGGAAATGACGGCGTGGTCCTTGGTCCTCTGGGTGCCCGTTACCCACGGGTACGGGGCAAACCATTGGACCTGGAACGTGGCGGTTGCCAGCCGTCAAGTCCACAACCCATGCAACAAACCACCTATCGTACACAGTCTCAGAAGCAAGAAAATGCATCAACAAGCCTCACTGGCCTTTGCTTGTAGCATGCATTCCAAGAAGCATGTACTGCTACCTTCTGCTTACTCAGACGTTCACACAACAGGGAAGCCACTGCCGGAAAAAGTGTGTGCCGGCACTTGTCACGTACCGCGGTGGCCACCTCCTCAAGGTTGTATCCCAGCTTCTTCAGCGCCTCAGCATATGCGCCGGTAAGGCCCAGGTTGCCGATGGCATTGGTCAGGTAGCGGCCCTGGTCGAGACGGAAATCCGACATCCCGCATGGCAAATTCGGCACGATGGTAAGCAAGAAAGTAGGCAGTGACTTCATGACTGGCATTATGCATTCAAAATTGGCTCATGATTTCCGAGCAGATGCCCGAGTTTCGTAACTGACCTGGAGGAACTCCATGGAGACGTAGTGGACAGCCTTGGTGTTCTCCTTGTCAAAATGAGCCATAGTCTCATTCAGCCGCTCAATGACGCGCTCGCGGACGCTTTCTGCCACGGCGCGGTACATCTGAGGCACGCCAAAGACATTGGGGGAGTTCACACTGCTATGCTCGGCATGGTACTTGATGCTCTTAGCGAGCTCCTCCGGGTCGTTGGAGAGAAGCTCAGTCAAATGCTGTGGGGGGGAGTACGCGCGCTTCAACGAAGGCTCGGTGGCAATCGCCTTGACGGGCTTGGCTCCACGGACAAGGCCATCGACAGACGCCTTACGGACGCCGCTGGCAACTGGCACCCGAGCGCCTGTCACAAAGGCAGTCTTCCTAGAAGAGAGCAAGCCCACGCCATTACCGGCAAGGGCACTAGGACTAGCCGTCAATAGTGCTGAGGTTGTCACGTACGCGGCCATGTTTTCGGCAGGAATGCCCTAGTGGCTTACAGCCGCCAAAAGTTATTAAACGCACGTGTCCTGTGCTGACCGCTGGCTCCCGCGGTTTACCGATGGGCAATGGGAGCTGGATAAAGTGTCACGTTCGCTCACAGGCTTGTCCTCCGAGAAGGCAGCGTGCAGGCGGGGATGGCGTCAAGAAGCTGCACGTTACTGACGGGATCAACAGTCACTCGGCGCCGATTATAACTGGACGACCTTTTTGATTGACATGACGGATCTTGGCTGGCGCCAAAAGGCCAACTGGAAAATGGACGCCAACCGCCGCCAGCACACTCCCGGCAAAGCGCAGGGTCCTGCCTGGGATGTCTGAACCGAATATGCCAGGCTTTCCTTCCCAGGTCAGGCCAGATCAGGGCCAGATCAGGCCAGATGGACATTCTCGGTCATTCCGCAACAGGTCCCGTTCTGCCGTCCGCCCCGTATGAAGATTGTTGCGCTGTCGCCCGCCACCCTCCCCGTTCGTTCGGCGCGGGGGGGTCGACCTCGCGTTCAACTTTCGACCTTGCGTTTGTCCCTGCGCTCAAGCGGCCTGGCTATGCTACTGTAGCTGTGCTCGCATGCTAGGTGCGAAAACAAACAAGCGCGCGCGCTAAGGGTTACGACTGCCACGTTGGCAGTTCCGGTGCTGTCGTGGCAAGCGCGCAGGCAAACACGAGGCTTCACTGGCATATGCCTGAAAATTAATTGTTCTGGAGGAAGCGCACTTTGGATAGACACCTCAAGCGTCTCGACAACTTGTTGCATGGTGAGGTATTGTTAACTTGTCCAACAATTCATAGCATCCTGGCGGCCGTTTTACGTAGGCCAGTTCGTAGAGCCGTTTATCTCTCGAAGTGCTTTGTACCCCCCGTCCTCGCCATGGAAAAAGCTCGAGGAAAGCGAGCAGGCACTGCGGATGGGGAAGGAGGTGTCGCGAAGAAGATGGTAAAGAAAACTACCGCGCCAGACACGCCTAGTGCAGATGATCAAGTCCATGACGGAAACGGTGTTAACATGAAGCGCGTGCGAGTCCTCAAAGACGGTAAAATAGCTTCGCCGTGCCTGAAAGTGCCCATGATGTCGTCGGCATTTTCCCCATTTTGCGGTTCTGAAATAAGCTCATACAACGGAGACTTTTGCTCATCGTGCAGGCGAAATTGGCAAGGGTCGCGCAGTCCTGTATTGGTGTTGTCGCGACCAGCGAATGCGGGACAACTGGGCGCTGCTTTATTCGGTTCAGGTACCCTGACTTCATGCTGCTTGATTTGGATTTGATATATGTTACAATGTCCTGAAAATTGTACAATGCGTGCTGTCATAGAAGAAACCTGGGTCGTCTGTAACCGGCACGCTGGTCATTCTCAATGCGCCATCCGCGTAATTAAAAGTTGTGGCTGCCTGGCTTTGTTGCGTGGTAACCATAAAGCCGGATGCATGCTTGTGATTGCGGTGCATGGGCTGTTGGTGTCGCAGAAAGCCAAGGAGACCAGTGCGTCGGTGTCCGTCGCCTTCAACTTGGACCCGGATTATGCCGCCTTGGGCGCGCGCCGTAAGTTCCAGACACCGACGTATTGTGGTTGCTGCATAATCTGCCTAACAGGTCACTATAATGTGGGCCTGGCCCACGGTCCCAGGCCACAATGCCAGTATTCCCACCTGCGTGTGTGTTGGCCCCGATGCAGCCTGGACCTGGAAAGCGCTGCCAGTGCGCTACCTCTGTTGTGACGTTGTCGTGTCGCCGTCCTTGGACACATGAGGGCTGACTCATGGCATGGTCGCGGCTTGCATACAAATGATGAGTTATTTTTGCAAGGGCACCCTGGAACTAGGCAACGTGACTGCCTGGCCATCTCGCAGCCTAGCCACTACTGGTTGGGTTCCAGAGATTGCGGTTTAAGCCATTCTTCCTACTTCTATAATATTCAGCAACCATCCCAGGCCTGAAACTATATACCCAGATACTTACAGCGAAGGCAAGGCAAGTACCAGCGACGTGCTTATTTGGAACGTGAGCTTGGCTCTGAACTTTGGCCCTGCATCTTGTTGCATCCCCCCGCAGAGGCGGTGTTCTGCCTCAGGGGCCTGCGCAAGCTGGAGGAGAAGCTGGCAGCGGTCAACATCCCGCTGTACCTGTACAAGGTGGGCGCCATAGAATGGTACTCCTACAAGTGTTACACGGCTACAAGTATTACACTGCTACGCAACATGGGCCCTGCTGTGCCTGTACGAGGTGTGCAGCACGTTGTACCTCGGCAAGCCCTGCTGTGCCTGTACGAGGTGTGCAGCACGTTGTACCTCGGCAAGGTACTGCATGGACCCTACCAGAGAATAGCCCTGCCGCTCCTCACCAAGTACCGACCGACCGACTAGCCCTACCGTTCCTTACCAAGGCGTGTCACACGCTGCACGTTTATAAGGTGGGACCTAACGCCCTAAACCCCCCAAAGAAATGGGGAGCGTGGAACATGGTGAGCGGGCAGGGGTTTACATGCCCTGCCCTGCAGTGCCCTCCCAGCACTGTTGAAGGAGGACTTGTTGGACTACTAGGATGCATGCATGGTGTGCCCATTACAAAACGATGGTGTAGCCTTGATAGAAAGCTGCCCTGGAGTAGCGCAGCATGCAGAGTCCATCGATAATTCCTTGGACAAACACGTGCTGTCCTTGCTGGCTGGTCATGACTTGCTAGTTCTACAGGAAATTTTCCATTTGATTATGATTGTGATTGTGATTGTAATTGTGATTGTGATTGTGATTGTGATTGTGATTGTGATTGTGATTGTGATTGCGATTGCGATTGCGATTGCGATTGCGATTGCGATTGCGATTGCGATTGCGATTGCGATTGCGATTGCGATTGCGATTGCGATTGCGATTGCGATTGCGATTGCGATTGCGATTGCGATTGCGATTGCGATTGCGATTGCGATTGCGATTGCGATTGCGATTGCGATTGCGATTGCGATTGCGATTGCGATTGCGATTGCGATTGCGATTGCGATTGCGATTGTGATTATGATTGTGATTGTGATTGTGATTGTGATTGTGATTGTGATTGTGATTATGATTATGATTAGGATTATGATTAGGATTATGATCTGACTGTGATGATTAATGTGCCCGTCAGGGATGGCATGTGCGGCCTATCGGTGAGCTTGGCGCGGTTGGGGATAAACCAGCGCCACATGCCGGGTGTTATTGGACGGACGGATGATGACAATCGCAACCCGCAAGAGTTGAGATCCGTGCAAGAGAGTCGAAACACCGGGATGCCGCATGCATGCCTCATGATGTGTTGGGTTTAGGGATGTGTTTAGATGTGTGGACCAAACAAGTCCATCCCACCTCGCAGGTATCATGTGCAGCCCAGCGTGGCATACTCACCTCGCATTCCCGCCTTCAAAAAAACACATGTATTTTGTGGCCATATTATATCTCTACTTAATTTTTTGCTTTGTCTCATGACTTTACTCTAGTACCAGTGTTAACTCTATCGTGTTATTTTATCTGTCTTCTTCACTCATCTCCTTAACTCTGGCTCCTGTAACTAAACCATTGCTTCCATCACGTACTTTAATCCTTCATCTTTCTCCCCGACTTTAACCCTTTTGTCTATGCGCGCTTTGCTTATCTCTTCATCGCCACGGCGCCTAAGATGGCCCTCACTGCCTGACTGAGCTTTTTGCTTGAATGGCTTACTCCACTGCTGCACGCGCTGGCTCATGCTTGCTGGCGCTCTGTGGGGCTGCGTGGTACTGTGTGGCGCTGTGTGACGCTGTGTGGGGCTTCCAGGGCAAAGCGGATGCCACCATCCCAGCTGCCGTCGCCGACCTGAACATCTCCCTTCTGGTGGGCACTTGTTTAATGGGGTCCTGGTCCTGGTACTAAATACCATCCTAGGGTATGTAGGACATCTCCCTTCTGGTGGGCACTTGTTTAATGGGGTCCTGGTCCTGGTACTAAATACCATCCTAGGGTATGTAGGACATCTCCCTTCTGGTGGGCACTTGTTTCATGGGGTCCTGGTCCTGGTACTAAATACCATCCTGGGGTATGTAGGACATCTCCCTTCTGGTGGGCACTTGTTTCATGGGGTCCTGGTCCTGGTACTAAATACCATCCTGGGGTATGTAGGACATCTCCCTTATGGTGGGCACTTGTTTCATGGGGTCCTGGTCCTGGTACTAAATACCATCCTAGGGTATGTAGGAAGATCCTAGGGTATGTAGGACATGTCCCTGCTGGTGAGCACCCGCGTAAATAATAACAAATCAATGTGTGGGGGTGTAGCTATGATGTGGTGCAGGGTGGCCATCTCACAGCCCCAGGTCCAGGGTTCGCTGTTCTCGTATGAGGCATCTCGCGTCATGCTGGAGTTGCAGTATCCCATGTTGGTTGCAGATGTCGGTACAACCAGGCGTAGCCTTCATCATATGGTTGCACTTTCCAGCTGCTCTCCATTTCACCTCGTGCGTGGAGCCTTATGCAGGGCCACCTGCCCTCACGCGCGCGGCACAAAGTCCTCGCCTACGGCTGCTCTCCCCTTCTTGAGCCTAATGCTGGCAGCACGTGGTCCCACCTCCAACTTGCGTTTCATCTCCCCATTGTGGCCGCTGCTACGCTGGTGCAGGTGACGGACTTCAGCCCGCTGCGTGGCGAGCGAGCGCTGCGCGACGCCATCGTGGACAAGATCGACGTGCCCTTCCACGAGGTGGGATTAACGCGGGGTGGGATGGACAGTGGTGAGATCAACAATGGCTTATTTGTTAAGTGGCTTGTTTGTTAAGTGGCTGCCCTTCCATAAGCCTGAAGCAGTATTCCCACCAACCGGTTGGCCATTCTGTGTGGTATAATCAACATTTCCTTTCACCAGATGGGCCACTGGAATCAGATTAAAGCAAGTTAACGGATTTTTTTGAGTTTTCCGTTTCTCCACGAGGTCGGATGAAGTGGCTGGTGAACCATGGCTCAGTTTTCAGTCGGCTGCCCCTCGACGAGGTTGGGCGCTCTTGAGCTGTCTGATGAGCAGACAAGGTTTAATATTTTGCTGCTCTTCAACGAGGTGGGGCACTGCGTTTCAGTACAGCGGTTTGTCGTGTGACTCATCTCGCTGTCGAGGTGGCCGCGTGAGATGGGGCGTGGGTACCCAGGCAGCAGGTGAATAAAAGCTTGTGTACTAGTTGCTTGTCATTGTATGGGGTGGGCCACGGTTAGCTAGCCAATGGTCACCCACGATGGCCATTCCACGTGGTGGAGCCATGATGGCGTTGGGCCTCGCCCAAGTCGGTTTGGACATGGCGGCGAAGGGTGCGGTAGGGGGGTTATCATTGGTGAGCATTCAGACCTTGACCTGCGGGCTAAAAGCTGAGGCATCCTTTTTTATAAAAAGGATGGGAAGTTTTACATGGCGGACCAATAGGGACGACAGGGCTTGGTGGAGGACTCACAAATGTCGGCTGTCGGTGGTTGGGTGTGTAAGTAAAGTGGCATGCATGATTAGGGATTAGCTTCTTGCAAGCGCGAGCTTGTTGCTCCAAATAAATATGTCGGATACTGGAACTGATTGGTCATGGTTTCTTACTTGGTGGGAAGCCAGTGGGGGTCGTAATGTGGGGTGTCTACTTCTCTCCCTGTCCATGTCTGCTTGAAAATGCGGAGGCAAGCACCTGCTCACATCTGAGGTTGGTTGCCTGCATGCCTATGCATGTGCATCACGGGATGTGCGTGCAACCGATACATTCACCCCCACCGAGACTGAATAATTATTTCTCTCACGTGAACTTCCCTGCCTCTGGTGATGTTGTAAATGTTCCCTACCCTTTTCTGTAATCTTGCAGGTGGACGCCCACAACATCGTCCCTGTCTGGGTGGCCTCCGACAAACAAGAGTGAGTCATGGGAGGTGGTGCGTATGCTGCGGCGATTGCGTTTACTGACCTCTGCACACCTCCTGCATCCTTGGGCAAGGTGTCCAAGAGCGTGTGCCTTCATTAATAGCAACAACAACGACGACAACAACAGAGTTTTCATTTACTGCTTGATGCCTCCTGCATTTGCACTTGATGCGTGCGCACACTCCAGGTACTCAGCGCGCACCATCCGCCCAAAAATCCACAAGCACATGCCCGAGTTCCTTGACAAATACCCTGAGGTGAGTTGGCATATTTCATTTCTAGGTGCTACGATTTGCGGTGATGTGATGGTGTTTTTGCGGACACTCCCTGCCTGCCTGCACTGGCTGTCTACAGACATCCATCAGCGTGGGGAGAACACCAGTGCTGGGCTTTTCAACACCCTGGATGCCAGGGACTTTCAGGCTGTTGTGGGCTTGGGTGCACTTCACGGGAAATTTTGTGCGTGTTCGCGGTCCCTACTACCGTCAACGTGCCAACGATGTTTCATGATATGCAAGGCTCCCTGGTTGCATCTTCCATGGCGGCTCATCGAGGGCCCGGCCACTGTCACGCACGGCCCTACCCGCCTGTGCTAGCCACCATTGCCATGTTTGTCTGGCTGGTCTTGGGCCACTGATCAACTCTCTCTGTGTGTATATGCGTGTGCAAAATGGCGTCTAGTTGCCTGTCAAACATCTTCATGCCAAAATTCCGTGTGAAAAACAAATCGTAGTGCCACCTGACGGCCTGGATTTTGTGCCATCACACGCGTGCCTCCATCTGCGGCATGGCAGGTGCCGGTGATGGAAGCAAAGAAGAGCGGGGCAGCGCCCAAGATCCCGTGGGAGGAGCTGATTGCGGAAGCGGTACGGACCATTGCCCTTTCCTTGTACAAGGATTGTGCACAAAACAAGGATGGCACATATATATATATGTGCCATCCTTGTTTTGTGCACAATCCCTGTTTATATACATAAACAATATATATTCATTGAGAATGATAAATTACGGAGATGAGAATGGTATGTGACAGAAGGAAT
Organism: Mesostigma viride; assembly: GCA_009746045.1. Lineage (NCBI taxonomy): Eukaryota > Viridiplantae > Streptophyta > Mesostigmatophyceae > Mesostigmatales > Mesostigmataceae > Mesostigma > Mesostigma viride. Next base: position 642,165 of record RPFO01000485.1, on the reverse strand, counting down.
AAACCCCAAAAAGAAGAACCCTCAAGGCAATAATAAGAATCCGACACGGGCATGCAAGGATCAAGCCTGGCAGCACAAGGTACAACTAACGACAACACCAAACTACGACACGCAGCAACACCTCTGCGGCCGGCCCACTAGGCCGGGGAAGTGACCTACACCGCCTGGGTCGGCCCGGACGCGGCGGAATAACACATCAGCCACCCTGCGAGTGAGGGCGAAGGACAGGCGCTGCCGCCAATACGAGGACCATGTCCGGGCAGACCACGGGGCAGTCTGACCCTCGAGGTCGAGGCGGTATTCCCGCCGCTGGCAGCACTCGTGAAAAAACTCATGGCTCCCAAGCCCATGGCCCCGCACTCCTCAAGGACAAAGGGGATGACCTGTTGGGGCCCCACATTGCCGTAGGAGGCAAACTTGTCGCGCTCGGCCACAGCGGCAGCAGCGCCGGCATCAACAGCCGCCCGGAGGATGTGGCGACCGGAAAGCGGCCGAGCCACGGAGAAATCAATGAGCAGGTGGCAACCCTGCCCATCGTAGTCCAGCACGGTAATGTCGGGCCGGTGGTTGGGGGAATAGAGGGCGGCCCCATCCGCATCCTCACACTGGATGGTGGAGTGGGGAAAAAACAACCGAACCAAGGCACACACCACCCGTTAGGAGAGCGGTATGGAGATAGAGGAACCAGTTCTGTCCAATTTAAACAATTGAGCATAAAAAATATGTTTGAACATGAAGGATGATTGCATATAGAAGATGATATTGCACATGTCTCCATGGGATCCTACATGTCAAAGTTATTTTGTCTGCATGCAACAGCAATGCCCATGCGCTGCAATAAATTATGCGGACCGGTGTTGCATGGTAAGCCTCTGGCTTCAAGTTATGTTCTTTTGTGCCTGTTCGATGTTTGTCGAAATCCCCCCTCTCGTACATCTGAGCCCCTCCTGCATTCCCCTCCCAGCAAGCACCCGCCTCTGTTCCTGGCCCCTCCCTGTCTGTGCCTTTTTCCTGCCCTTCCTGTTTGTGCCTTCTCATGTGCCTTCCTGCCCTGCCCTTTTCTGCCTGGGCTGTTTTCATGCTTTTTTTTTCTTGCATGCCCATGTGCATCGCCCGTGTGTGCACCACTCTGCCAACTCGTAACCTTGTTTGATCTCACTTCAACAGTTTTCTCGCGTCTGATTCTCTCCTCTCATCCCATTCTCGTATCATTTTCTTATTTTTCTTACTTTATTTGGTTTTCCCAGCTGGAGGCGGGCAAGGCGGTCCCTGAGGTGACATGGTGCAAGCCTGGGGAGGACGCAGCGATGATCGCTCTAATGGGCGAGAAGAGCGGGTTTTTGACGGCGCGTATCAAGCTCTACGCCACCCAGCGCAACAACCCCTGCGAGGTGAGGCAGTAAGCTGATCCGACGCTACCAAGCCTGTGGGGTACAGCCGTTTCTGACACCTAGTACAACCACCCGTACGAGGCATGAAGTAATTTACGGCGCCACGCGGAGCAAGGGGGTGTTGTGTTGCAGATGGTGGCAGCGTTGAAGGCAGTTTTTCGACCTCTCCAGAAATGGCACCCTTTGACAGGAGGCGAAAGATTTTAACAACGGGTGCTGGCGTCATGTGCATTTCAGCGGAGTGCTTTCAGGGAGTTGTCGTCTGGTCCGTACTCATCAGTACGTCTTATCGTGTCGCTGGATTGCTTGATCTGTTTTCGAGGCACCGCGACTCGTCTTGGTCCCATGCTGCAGGTCCAGTAGGCAGCAGCTGCTGTGTGTTGCATCTGTTTCCGCTGTCAACGTTGGCACTGGGAATGCCCTGTGCTTTGATACCAGCACGCGCGGCTCGAACAATCGATGCTGTCAGTCGCGGTGCGTTTGGGAGGCAGCAAACCAGCTATGTATCCCTAAGGAAAGCCATATGTAGGTTCTGGGGTCTCGAAATAGAAGGAAAACGTGGTTTGTCTTTGGTTCCAGGCCCCGCCATCACAGGTCCGGTAATCTGTTGTGGCCATTGACAGGTAATTCTTGTTCGGTGGGTCCTGTCCTTCCCCTTGTCCCGGCCTTGCCTGCAGCCGCTGGCCGTCTCCAATCTGTCGCCATGGCTCCACTTCGGACACATCTCAGCGCAGGTGGGTCTGAAAAATGGAATATAGTAACGTGGTTGCCGTGTAAAGCTGTAGGTGGCCTGGAAGGGAGAGATGCCTCGGCATGCATTTATCGTGCTGGGTGTATTTGGCAAGCGCTGCCCCAAGGCCCAATCTCTGGCCTAGCAGGGCGCTGCCTGACCTTGGCCCTTGCTGTCATTTTTGTGTGCGTATCTGCTTGTGTTCCCCCCCAAAGCCTTCACCAAGGTTGGGCACCCTGCTCCTGGTTTCCATGGTCGTGAAGGGGGCTTGCTGTCATGCTCCGTGGTTTGTCGCGGGTGGGTGGGATGTCTCCAGTGGTACGCCACTCTCTGGACGGTGTTTACTTTCCCCTCCAAGTAGCAACACAGCACGTCCCTGTGTACCATGTCACACCATGATCCCCTGCGGCATGGGCATTTTGTCACTGTATCGGTCTCTTGCCAGAGTCACCCTGCTACCCCCCCCACCGCGTGGTGCTGCGCCCTACCCCTCACACTGCCTGGTGCTGCCCTGAAACCACACAACGTGCGGTCCTGGTCTCGCTTGCTGCCGCCACACGCCACGACCTGCGTCTGCGAGCAGCGCGTTGTGATGGAGGCCAAGAAGTACCGCAAGAGCCATGCGGAGGCGGTCGAGTCCTTCATTGAGGAGCTGGTAGTGCGGCGGGAGATATGCGACAACTTCTGCTACTACTGCCCCAACTACGACTCGGCAAGTCGGCGCCACACCGCACATCTGTCCTAGCTTTTTTCTTTCGTGCAGATTGTGTTTTTTGAAGTGGCGTGCACAGAAACATGTCACATGACGGCATCCTTGTTGTTCAGGTGGGATCTGATGTTGGGTGGGGTTAGCGCCTTGAAGGTCTGTGGATTTTATCTCGACATTGTGTGGCTTGTGCCCTGGTGTTGGATTGGGACTTGGGAGCTGGTGGGGGTTGCTGGTTGGGATGCCAAGGTATGTGCTGTGCTGAGATATGCGCTGCTGTAGATGGACTGAGTTGTCCATACAGAGCAGTATGGATGAGTTTTCTCATCCATAGCACAGCATCGCAGATGTTCTTGCTTTAATGATGCAACGGGACTGGATTTTCCCGCCATGCTTTGGTTTTGTGCGAGCGTGTATGGTCACGTCGTTGCCTGGGGTACTCTGCGCCTCTCTGTGTCCTGCTGAGACGGTATGTGGCTTGGTTCATGGCGCGCTCCCTGACTCACACGGATGGTCGGCGCCAGGTGGAGGGAGCGTATGAGTGGGCGCGCGAGACGCTCCGGTTGCACGCGGCCGACAAGCGCGAGCACCTGTACACACGCGAGCAGCTGGAGAAGGGGCAGACCTATGACGATGTGAGTGCGCGCTGGCATGGAATGGGATGTACGCTCAGGGATCCGCATAGGGCAGTTCATGGAAGTGAGAGGAGGGTTGTTTGGGTAATGGCGTGAGTGGTGGGGGCGGGCATGTGATGGATGGAGGAGCAGGGGTGGTCATGGGGCTGTACTTGTGTTTCCAAGGATTGGAGCATTTATAAAATGAAATCCAAGTGTGGATGGTTTCTTAATGCGTGTTTGGTTTTACAAAAGACGAATGCCTGTCGAAAACTGGGCGTTGATAGGGAACTACAGCATGTTCTGGACAGCCTCCTGGCTGCTACACCATGTTTCGTTCTTACAACTGAAGCAGCATTCCTACTTGTAAGCCAGCAGCCATGCACCGCAGTTTAGGGCCCTGTGCTCCTGTTGCCATGGCCCGAGCACAATAGCGTGCCCTGGGGGCATGGGCTTGCTATTGACAAATGCATGGGTGGGATGTGAGGTGCCATGCGTGTTTGTTTTGTGCCTGTTTCATGCCTGCACTGGGAAGAAAAGTCACTTTTTACTGTGGGCACGTCGTGGACTAGGGCGTTTCACTAGTAGGTGCGTTTCACTAGTAGGTGCATGCTGCTTGTGCTGAACCTTCGTTTTGTTCTTCTTTCTCTCTGCGCCCACAACACACACACACACAAACACATGCACCCCCCCCACCCAAACCACACACACCCACCCACACCCACCCACACACAAACACGCACTCACATGCATGCACACACACGCACAAGACCCCCCCCCCCTCCGCCCCAAACACACCCACAAACATATGCGACACCCTTTCGTGCCCACCAGCTCTGGAATGCGTCACAGATGGAGCTGCTTTACCGCGGGAAGATGCATGGGTTCATGCGGTGCGTGCACTGGTGGCGAGTTTTGACGGTTCTTTCTCATTATCTCACCCCCACGTCATCCAATGCTTCACAAAGCTGAGTATGCTAGTTTCTTAAGGGAAGTAATGCTTTCCCCCCGCAACGATAGTGCGTTGCTCTTGATGGGAGAAAGCTGCCGGTTGTGCACATACATCACACGTGGCCAAAGATGCGTTCTTCGTGGACATGTTTATTCTACCAGCACACACAAGATCGCAGGCCGATGCAACGCGGTGCCTTTGTCGGCAGACAAGGACAGGGGCCTGTCACCCATGTCTTAGCCAGGTTGTTCAATGGCGAGAGAATTAGAACAGTTTCAAGCATCTTAAATCTATATTGGAAAATCCCTATGAACGCCATTTGTGTGATCCTTGTCCAAATGCCCTGATCCCTTCCAGTTGCAGTGTGTACTGGGTAACCTTTGACTGGACTACCATCAGCTCTGTACTTGCCCTGAGTCTATGTGGCGTGCGATTGACACCCCCAACACCACACCCTCCAACCACAGGATGTACTGGGCCAAGAAGATCTTGGAGTGGACCGAATCCCCTGAGGTGGCGCTGGCGACCGCCATCTACCTCAACGACAAGGTAGGCTTCAACGTGGGTGGGGGTGCGGTATCTCAGTGGGCATTGGGGGGGTTGGCATCGGGAGACTGTAATGTACTCTTGAACGACACTGTAGGCTCATTGAGGGTGGTTAGGGTGGTTTGGGGTATAAGCTGTTGATGACTACGCATGCGGTGACATGAGGGTAGATCAAAGACTTGCGTGGGAGCGTGGCTATTGGCATCCATGCGGTCATCAGCGCCTCCCCCAAGATGCAATCCCTACTGCAGGTTAGGGATTGTTTTTTGTGTGTGCACTGCCAGGGGATATGACTCGACCGTTACGTCTACAGAATAATGGCCTCGTCTTCGGTTTTCTCTTTGAACTTTCTCGTGTTGACACCTCAATTGCGCAGCCTACCTTTACCCCCGCCATGTTGTATCTCAATTCTTTACATGGTCTGTGCTACCTGGGTGCCCTTGCTTTTTTTTTACGCAACCATAGCACCATGCGCAATAACCAAGGCAAGTGTGGCTGCTAGAGCAGGGGGCTCCACCCGTTGGCGAATGGCTGTATCAGACACCAGATCTACCGCGTGGGATGGCTGTCTCTGTCGTTGCTACAGCCGCTTCATTCAGTTGTATGTCTGGGAAATAAGCTGTTGCTCTAGTAGTACTTATCTGTTGCTCTTATAGTTTACATCCACACCCAATGTGTGCTCATCAGCCCCCCTACTGCCGCCCACCTCCCTGTAATTCTATGCTACGGGGTGTTTCATCTGAGACCACTGCTCTGCCTCTCGTCACCTGCGCCTGGTATCCTGACCACCGCCCCCGGGGCAGTATTCGATCGACGGCAAGGACCCCAACGGCTTCGTCGGCTGCATGTGGTCGGTCTGCGGCATTCACGACCAGGTGTGTCCCCAGGGAGTGCTTGCATATGGCCAGGTGCGCCGCCGCTAAGGATTGGCACTCATTAGCGTGGCCTTGTGCGTGGCTGTTGGATGTCGGCGCGAAAGGTTGCCCCCTCTGGTGTTTGCCCTCTTCTGCATGGTTATGGATGTTCGCACGCACTGTGCTTGTGAGCTGACGTCTCTTGCTGACGTGTGTTGGGGGTAAGTTTCAAATGCGGCGGAATTCGAGTAACTTGATGGCTATATGCATGCAGGAGTTAATTGATCTAAATAGCCTTGCAGGAAGGGCATGCTGAATGTATAGCATAGTCGCGATTGAGGCCTTGCATGCCATACAAGGTGCATCCTGTGGCAGCTACATACCTGTTTAATGATGGCACTGCTGTTGTCATATGTTGCCATATGTCATGGTGCATGGCCATGAGAAATGCAGTGTGTTAAGCTTATGCTTTGGTGTGGGACGTGGGGACGTAGGAGTTCTTACGTTTCTGCCCGCGTTTTGAGATGGCACTTTCCCTGCTGCCACAAGGGCCCGTGGCCTTGGCAATTTACATATTAATTTTCTAACTTGATTCTGCCATCGATATGTCTGCAACGGCGGCTGTTTTATGCTGGTGTGCTCCACCGCTGTTGGTCACTTTGCAGGGGTGGGCGGAGCGCCCCATCTTTGGGAAGATCCGCTACATGAACTATGCCGGATGCAAGCGCAAGTTCGACATCGCCAAATACATCGCGTATGCCAAGGGGCTTGCCAAGCGGGGCACGAGCGAGTAGTGTTGTCCATTGTATCTCTTGACATTGGTAAGGAATAACGAAAGGAATGGACACCCGTGGCCGACGAGTAACAATAGGGAGAGTTCACAACAGTGATGGCATCCATTTTGAAATGCAATGCTTGAAGGGCATACTGGGCGCTGCTGGCAGACAGCAGACGTTACAGGCTACGTACATTCATTGTACCTGGGAGCATTCCCGCCCCTGCCATGCCCTGCATCTGGTGCATATGCTCGCTAGAAGCAAGTACGGACACATCTACATAAACAGCCACGTGGCCAATGCAGCGCTCAGGAACTTCTTTCCAGCAGAAAGCGCAGCTTTATGAGTGCACCTGTCAGTGGCCAGCTTCCAGCCCCAGAAGTCCATGCATTTCTCTAGCTACAACAAGGAGCTTTTAGAGTTTTGTCGTGGCTCCAGCTCCTTTCTTCCTAAACATTGGTCCCCATGTGTATGGGGAACAACTACCTTTCTGTGCTCATCTTTACCTACTGATACCCTCATAGAGCTGGTCAGAGTACGCTGAGGACAAGTGACCGCGGCGCTTGTCACATGGCCGGGCGCAAGGCCTGGCCATGCATGTGAGAAGGCGGCAAGTGAGCTGGCTCTATCGTCCTCCTAGGCCGGCCAGCGGATTTTCATGTCCGTGTCAACCTGGTCGGTGCCACGTGGCCAGCCACCGCCTGTAACGATGCCAAGCAACAGACATTTTGAGACCCATGTCATGTATACAGAATATCGTGGGTTACAATTAATTAATAACATACCTCCGTGGGGAGGATGTGTAACACATATCCCTGAGAAGGAGCATATGGTTTTCAATACAGTCATTATAGGCGACAACCTGCAGGTGGTTGGTGTAAACTGCAACCTACTCGGGGTGCACGATTGAGGTGCACCTGCACCACCATGTATTCCAGCAGCTGTACAAAGTTGCGGACATAGGGTGGAAGATGATCATGGCTAGGCAATGGCTTGGGCATGATGGCGTCTCAGCAGAGAGTGGCTTTCTGCATGGGCAAAGCATGGCTGTCTCATAGCGGATGCAGTAAGGCTGCCCCATGGTCCATCGCCGTTTTCACGAGCCACGAGCCTCGAGGTAGCCATGGCTGACGGCGGAGCTCATAACTTTCACGTTTGGGCAACAAATTCGGCCGTGAATATCACAATCGCTTCGTCTTTCTAAGACGCACACGCTGATATAATTTTTCGAAGCTATTACGCAATATATGATGAGCAAACGCTCCTCTTAAAGGGATTGAAGGTTCCTTTACTCTGTATTGGCACCCACGTGACGCAGTCACGTGCTTATTAATTAATTAATTAACGCTCCTCTACGCAACGCAGCCTGGCGGCTGCGCTAAGCCCTGAAAATACGTCTGCAGCTCAGGCTGCAGCCTCGCCCTCAGGTCCGGAAGGCAGTGGTGACACTATAGTCGCGCACGTACTGGTGGTCGCCCAGATCCCTCCCGGGCTTTCCTCGCCCTCTGCATCGCCTGAGCCCAAGCGCAGTCGCCCGGGCGAACCTGGCTGGTCGGAGCGCGATTTTGACGTCGGCAGGTCATTTTCCTCCAACGACGGCCTCAGGCCGGCCTGGCCTTTTCGACATGCCACCCATCAAGATACTGGAGCTCATGTTTTACGGGTCACACGCCTCGCTGCTGGCCCTGTGCCAGCACCTCACCAAATTCATTTTTGTCCGCAACGGACCTGACGGCAGGTTTTCCCACCGCGCATGTGACATGCCGACCCACCTGAGTCCGGCTGGTCTAGCCCCCGCCTTCAGCTCACCGCTCTCTTTACCATCCTTAAGCGATCTGCCGAGGACCTTAACCCTTAAACTGTCATAACTGGAACCACGAGAACGGACTGAGTTTGGGTATCTTTGTGCGCCTGGCAGTAACTAGCCAAATAACATTTTCTGGCCCACCCTTGGAACCAAGCATGCTTTTATATCAAATAATGTTTAGGAAATTTGGTTGGTCACATATCCATGCCCTACACCTGCTAAAAATAGCACCCCCCTCAGGGGGGTACACTGCCCACGGGGTTCGAGACACACATAATGCATTATGGACCATTTCTTCAAATCTGCTGGCCCTGGCCCTTTGAGAGGAGTTAAATATATTCACAGGCATGCCCAAAATGCATTGGCAACATGACATGTCACAAAACTGTGAACGCTAGCTACCAAATGGCCGAAGCCAGCTGGCACCGTTATAACGGTGCCAGCTGGCAGGGGTATAAATGGTAGCTTAACAACACAAAACTTTATTCCAGTTGGCATAAAACATCAAGGGATGCCCAAATGGGCATAATGCACCATACCCAGGTGATAAAACAAGAGACCATGCCATATAACACATGCCAACATGCCACAAGGGGCCAAAATGGCACTAGCGCGCGCGGTAGCGCATGACTAGCCAAGGGTGTAGCTAACTGTCAAGGCTACCTGGCTATATATGCCAAACTACTCCGGATTGCGCCTCTGGGTGCGCAGGTACTGCCTCCTACGAGGCCCTGTCAGCTGGGTGCCAGCTGCCAGCGTGCGGGTCGTGCGGCCATTGGCCTCAGCCCACGCGCGGCCAGCCGGGCTGCGGGCTGACAGGGGCTGCATGGCACGCTGGCGGCGGTCGTCGTCGTCGAGGCCAGCCACTGGCCCTGCGTGGAACACGTTCCAGCACGTGCCCGTACACAGTGCCTGGTTGCAGTCCTTGCACCAGAAGTTGGTGCGCTTGCGCTCGGGGATCGTGGCGCACACCACGCACTGCGCCGACTCCGTCCACGGGATGCGCTCGGGCCTGAGGTGGGTGCCGCTGAACCGCCCGTCCAGCCCAGGCTGGTGGCCCCCCAGGATGCTATCCATGTCCAGCCGGGCGCCATGCCACTGGTTGTTCACTAGCTGCTGTGCGAGCAAGCTGAGGAACCCCACGTGGGAGAGGCAGTCGGGGCGGTTGGCGCGGGTGAGAGTCTGCAGGATGTAGGCGTTGACGACTGAGTTGGCCAGGTGCCCTGTGGCGGCCCGGTGCCACCACCGCCCGGGAGACGAGGGCCTTCTGCAGGTCGTAGTTGCTGGCCAGCTGGTCAAACTTGTCGACCGCCTTGTAGCAGCTCCAATACGCGGGGATGAGGGACGGGGCAGTCACCATGACGCGCTGGTCACGGCCACCGTGGCGGCTGACCATCCGGCCTCCTCCAAGGGGATGCCCTTGCCCAGCACCCACACGAGCTTGCGGTCCTGCCAGGCGCACAGGGTCAGCCCATCCTTGTTGACAGCCCATGCGTAGTCCCCCTGGGCTGGCCTGCGGGGCATGCATGCGGGCCTTGACCTGGGCGACGGGGATGCCACGGCGGTTGGGGAGCACTGTGCCCACCACGCGGTGGCCCATGCGGTGGCATGTCTCAATCACCTCACGCCCGGTGTAGAACCGGTCCATGGCCATGTGGACCCCGTGTGGCAGCGTGCTGGCGAGCTCACTCACCACGTGGAACGGTGTGGTTGACCTGGGGCAGCTTGTCGTACGTGTTAGCATCATTGGTAGAGGTAGCCGGTGGGCCAGTCGTTCAGGCAATACTGCTTCACGTGGAAGGGGGCAGGCTTGCTTGGGTTGAAGCACCTGATCGGGCACAACTTGTGCCTGGACGCGATGCTTCTCTCGTCGATGGCGGCCGCGCTGCCCGGGATGAAGTACCTCTTGTATGCCTTGTTCAAGATGTCCTCCAGCCACAAGAACTGCCACAGTCGCCACTCGCGTGTCTGCGTGTTGGCAGGGCGCTGGGCAGAGTCCTGGAAGTGCAAGAAGCGTGTAATCTGCTGGAAGCGGCGCAAGGGCATCACGTTCTGCATGTTGGCAGCATGAGCAGCACCGAGTGGCTGGCCAGAAAAATAATCCTCCCGGGCAGGCATGCCCACGAGTGACATGGTCAGGAGGATGCCAAGCCACTTGCCCAGCTCGTTCATGGAAAGAGGCGACCACTCCCGTGCCCCAGCAGATGCCGAGCGCTGCTTCTCCTCGGCATAGCGGTTGTCTCGGTCACAATCCGCTCCAGCACGAGGGCAGGCTGCCAAAACAGCAGGAACAAGTCGAGAGGAGAAAACCTGTGAGGAACACCTGGGATGTTCTGATACATCGCCGTGCGCTCACGGTCAAACGGCGCACCATGCGGAACTCGGGGCAGCTCTGCAGGATCCGGCTTGCCAGTGCCGAACAGCCAGTCAGGGACGCCACCGTCGCCACCATCCGGAGCATCATCCCCCGCATCTTCCGACTCAGCATCGCTGTCCACAAGCTCGGGAACGATGTCGTCGTCATCAGAAGAGTCGCTGGGCTCGGAGTCGGGCTGATCCGGAGGGGGCAGCCGCTGCAGACGCCTCCTTGGCATTCTGCCGGTTGCAGGCGTCCTCCTCGGGTTGCCTGCACGACGCTTGGCACGTTTCTTGGGCGGGGAGGAGGAAATATCCTCGCTATCCTGCTCATCATCGCTGTCGGGCTCCGATGAAGACTCCGGGGCATCTGAGTCGTCATCTGCGCTCCCAGCCCCCTGCCCATCGTCGCCTGCATCCCCTCCCTCCTCCACCTCATCATCCGCAGGCCTAGAGGCATCTCCGACCTTCTGCCACTGAAAAATCTCGTCTTTCGTCAATTTATACCTTAATGGATCGCCGGGAAACTTGCACCATGCTGCATTTTGGCCGCGTACCAACTCCGCTACCCTGCCGTCTACGCGGTGGCGCGCATGATTTACACCGAATTCCTGCACTGCCCATGCCTCCCCGAAGTAGGCCGGAGGCAATGCCACCTTGATTCCAAGTTTCAGTCGAAATGTGGCCAGCAGCTGGCCAGTAGGCGACGCCATGTCTGTCGAGGTCAAACGTCGTTTCGTCGTCGTGCACGTCTTTTTGCAAAAAACGCAGATTTTTTTCCCGCCGAAAGTACCCCAGGACCAGGGTACCCCCCTGGGTTTGCCAGATCATAACTCCCTGGCCAATTGTCCAAAGTACGGTCTGAATAGTGCCAGGCATAGAGTACGTCTAGATCTATCGATTGGGCCAGGTTTGACCGTTGAATTATTTTTGGCGCGGCGCCTGGTTCTGCCACAAACTCAGTCCGTTAGTAGAGTGGCGCGAGATCAACTGGCGCCACGAAAACGGACTCAGTACATGCAGTTTAAGGGTTAACTGAACCCCGCGCCCCCTTGCATGACCGAATCCACCTTCCTCCTCCACCTCCAAGACGCCATCTCACGGCACGTGACGCCCCTCGCTAGCTGCAGATGTGGCAGCTGTGCCGGGCCGCACGCTGGCTGCTGAGCTCCCCGCCATTTCCACCGCCAACTCCACCCTCCTCGCCTCCCCCCCCCCCCTGCCTCCACCGACGCCATCACCGCCTAGCTCGGCGACATCGACAAGCGCCTCCAGGACAGCGCCATCGCCATCGAGTGCCTGCAAAACACCGCAGGCCTCACCGCCCAGGCGGTGAAGGACATTGCCGCCAAGCCAGCCCCCGCTGGCCCGGCTGGCGATGCCCCTGGCTCCCACCCAGACCTGGGCGGACATGCTCAAGCAACACACCATGCACCTCCACCACCTCCGCCGTCGCAGCCCAGCTAGCTACAGCAGCAGACGCTCGACCTCCGCGAGGAGGCCGAGCTCGCCAAGCGCAGCCTTAACGTCATCGTCAAGTTCTAACTTCGACATTGGGGAAGGTGAGAATTCCGTGACGCTTCAACAGGCGTTTGAGCGAGAAATCCTTGGTCGCATGGGCCTTCTTGGTGAGATCAAGCTCAGTGGTCGCCCACCTCCTTCCCCGCTCACGGGGTAAGGCAGGGGCGCCCCCGCTTCTTCTCACCCAGCGGACAAGATTTCTTTTCTCAGACGCCGCAAGCGGCTCGAGAAGACTCACTTCACCCTGGACGACGACTTGATCGACCAAGCGCCCTAAATGCACCTAAGACCCGTGTGGAATGCATACTTAACCCAAGCCCAGCCCGGTTGCTTCAGACGCTTACGCAATATCTTGCGTCAGCCTTGCCTTGCAGTCACGTTCAGCATGTGACCCTGACGACAATCGATTTGTCGTCCCACTATGCACCACAGCTAAGCTTTAGCAGTACTGCGCTGACAGCTGCCTTGGTCAGCATCACCAAAGCATCAAAGTTCTAACAAAATCCTAATTGTCGTCACCTGCAGCGACTGTCTGTCCTGCATAAGAAAACCTCTCATCTACCAGGTCCGCATCAGACGACAAAACCCCCGGTCACCGGCCACCGCTGATCACAATGCTGGCGTAGTGCCAGCTTGCCAAACAATTTGATATCTAGCCTGCATAACAACAGCTTGTTGTGATGAGAAATATCTACCTCTGCAATGCCTCAGAATCGCGGTTTGCCAGGCTGCCAAATGCAGTCAGCCGGTGCCGGATCGCACAGCAATAACAAGTCCATGATCACCGGAAATTAATGCTCCCAGTCCGTGCAACGCACTTTGCATGCACGTGCATGTTCAGCCTATAGCCCACATTGCCAGGCTGTCAACCTACACGCAGCCTGCTGCATGTTGTAGTCCAGCAGACAATTGCATGCCAGTCTTAGCATCGGGACACCCGGTGACGCATGTCAGAACGGCACTTGGCTCCCGGTGCACAGATTCGCACCGGTCCGGAAAATTAGACCAGAACCCTGCATGCGCTACGTCGCGTCGGCGCCCATCGCACGGCGCAACGCAAGCCTGCATGGTTCCTCCGTAAGTCGTAACAGCGCATTTACGTCACCTGTCCCGCCTTAATCGACCGGCCCCGCCGCCGCCTCGCAGCCGGGCCGTATCAAGCAGCCGGGCCGTATAACCCATGGACCGTGCGGAACGGAACGGCGCGCGTGACATAGCCATGCCATGTTTCCAAATGTCCAAGAACTGCACACGGTGCAAAGGCAAAAATGCCATATGCCCCGTCTCAGGGATATGTGCTCCATGAACTCCAAACGGAGATGTGTTGCAATTTAATTTAATTTTTAATGGCCGGATTTGTCTGTAATCTGGGGCCAGTCACGTCTATTTGTGTTAGTGATTATTAATTTATATATGGGGCCAGATGACTCGCTGCAAAGAACGTTACAGGTAACACTAGCTAGGGTATAGGTCACTGAGACCCAACTAGATCAGTGCGGGCATTGCAGGTAACAAGTGGTACAACTGCCAGAATGCAAACATGCTGGGGGGGGGCGCCCCTGATGCATGCACAATTAGGTATATGCATATCGGGCTACTGCATGATCTGCTTAGGTAGCTTCTTCTGCCCCCCCCCCCGCCCCCACCAGCCCCGCCCCCAATCATCTGGATGAGGATAATTTATGCTCCATGACGCAATGTCAAGTGGTCATTGTGCTTCATGACGAGCTTATCGTTCTTGCTATCTAAGCATACTTGCAGGCCAGGGCGGGAATAGGTTGAGCAAGGCAGCTATCCTACTAAGCATACTTAGCCTTCCTCCGAACAAGACAACATCGATCATCACCGATGTGAGGCATGCATTGGGCCACACATACAGACTTGCCCCCTTGGTCCCTTTCCTACAGGCCTTCACTTTTTCGTCATATCACCCATGGACCGCCAGCGCCGTCATACTACGGCCCGCCGTCCGGGTTGATAAAGCAGTCTCAAGGGCTCAAAGGCCATGCCCTCATGCCTTAAATAACAAAGTCTTAGAACGAGACCCTTACCACAGAATCAATGACCCGAGATCTTTTCTATGTACTGATCCAGGTTGTACTCCTCTGCATACTGGGAATCGTCCCACAGCTCCGACAGCTCCGAGAGCATCGCCTTCATTCCGGACTTGGGCTTGCGGCCAGAGGGCTCGCCGCCGGCCCCTTCTTCTTGCGGCCCCTGCGTTAGCGAGCACGGTCAAGAGTTCCGACATGAGTGGGGGTATGGGCACATGAGAACACGGGTGCCGACGTAAGGGCAACTTGCAGCATGCCAGCAGAAGGCTACCCTCTGAAGAGTTCCCACAGGTGTGGGGGCATGGGCACATGAGAACACGGGTGCCGACGTAAGGGCAACTTGCAGCATGCCAGCAGAAGGCTACCCTCTGAAGAGTTCCCACAGGTGTGGGGGTATGGGCACATGAGAACACGGGTGCTGACGTAAGGGCAACTGGCAGCATGCCAGCAGAAGGCTATACCTCTGTAGCTTCGCGAGGCAACCACCATCGGATCCCACCCTCATTCTCACCTTGCTGGCGGCCTGCTTGCGGTCGCCGGGCGTGACCGCAAACAGATCCAGCAGCTGCGCCGTGTCCATGCGGTCGAGCGACAAGTTGTCACTAGTAATCACGCTGTTGGCGACGCTGATCTTGAAGCGCTGCAGGCCCATGATCTTCTCCTCCAGCGTTCCGCGCGTGACCAGGCGGTACACGTTCACCGACCGCTGCTGCCCAAGGCGGTGCGCGCGGTCCATCGCCTGGCGGGAAGGTGGTGGGGGCAAAGTGGCGAGGTGGTGGCATGGTGGTGCGGACGCAAGCATGCGGGCGCAAAACAGCAGGCATGGGCTGCAAGCTCTTCTTTGGGAAGTGTGTTGAACAGATGGCAGGACTAAGTGGAAAGAGTGCGTTCAACAAATGGCAGTACCAGGTAGGAATGAGTCAATAACAAGGTAGTAGGACCAAGTGTATAAATAATAGTTATGTATTTTAACAAGGTAGTAGGACCAAGAGGGACGGAAGCTGATAAGCAGATGGTGGCATGCAATGAAGGACCCGCCTGCCGCCCCCCCCCCCCCCCCCTGTAACCCACCTGCAGGTCCTTCATCGGGTTCCAGTCGTGCTCCATGAAGATGACCGTGTCCGCGGCCGTCAGGTTGAGGCCGATGCCGCCCACTGCGCAGTGGAATGCGGCCGATTCCACACAGGAAAGAACGCGACCGATTCCACACAGGAAAGGATGACAGCATAGGGGAGGGACGTGTGGGCACGCCGGGTGCACACGCGTTCAGGGGAGGGAACTGTGGGCCGATAGCAAGGATTGCCAGAGGGCTGTGCCGATAGCAAGCACCATGAGACGCAGCACACCCCAGTCAGCAGCATGACCTGTCCTAGCCACATCCTCGCCAACGCAGGTCGCACCATACTCATACCTCACACATCCTCCGCACAAGTCACATGCATGCCGCCTGCGCCAGCAAAAGGAGCCCAAGCATCTCCCGCCCCATGCCCCCCCCAGCCCCTTTGTGATCCATGATCCAGCGAGCAAACGCGGGACGCTGCCAATATGCCTGGCGAGCGGCTCTCACAGCAGCAGCCGCCGATCCTTAAACAGGCATTTCTTATGCAGGCCGCCATGCAGTGCCTCCCAAACCGACAGGATCACAAAGCGTGCGGGTGGAGTGAAAACAAACAGTGGTAAAAAGCCAGCCGCCCTGTCCTGCCCTGCCGTGCCATTCCTGGCCTGCCCTGTGCTATGCCTTGCTGTGCCACGCCGTACAGTGCTGTGCCATGCCATGCAGTGCAGTACCACGCCACACTGTCCTATGCCAGTAACTGCCGTAGAAAAAAACATTTCTTTGCGCACCATGCGTGGTGAGCAGCAGCACCATGCCATGAATTCCAGCTATTTAGATAGCCACACGCACCGTGAGTGGTCAGCAGCAGCACGTCGATGGTTGGGTCGGAGTTGAAGCGGCGCACAACGTCAAAGCGCTTGGAGGCCTCCACGCCGCCGTCCAGGCGCAGGTAGGACACGCTGCGCGGCCACGCAAGGAGGTAGCGGGGTCAGACGAGAGGGTTCGAGACCAGGGTAAGGGATGGGGGAGACAAAGGCACGCATGGGGGATGAGAGGGACGAAATAGGGGGGATCCAGCCACGCTAGGACCCGATGTGTGCGCACGCTAGATCCAGATATATATGCCCACGCAAGGGGCGAAAGGGCCCGTCGGGCATGTTGAAGCTTGAGCGGACGGTATGGGCCAGTTTCAAGCAAGGTTGCAAACACTCCAAGGCTTGAGCCAGGAAGCCAAATATCCAATCACTTTCCCATTCAGGTAAGAAACGACCCCAGTTACTAACACAAAGCGGCTCGGATATGTAAAGAAGAAGTGGCTTGGAAAACATGGCATTTGAGACAATTAGGTAACCAAGCAAAGGCGAAAAATCAGTGGATTGTCTGCATGCCCCACCCCATGCAGACCGAGCGCTCAACCGATGGTGAGAGTCCCAGCTCTAAACGGGCATTGAAAAACGAATCAAGTAACAGAGGCAGGGTGAGGGGTCAAAACACTGCTACGAGCGGCGCAGCTGCCATCGGCCCATCGGCACGCCTCACCTGGGCATGTGCGCGAGGAAGAGGTCCGTTTCGATGATATCCAAAAATGCCTGTCGCAAACGGAGAAAGTGCACAAGGCACAAGGGTGGCAGATGCACACACACAAGGCCAGATTGTGACCGTTGCAAGCGGCAAGCAGGCAAGGTTAGTGCAAAGGGCGGCACTGGCAGCATGGTCCAGCGGTGTCCTAGACCCAGTGAATGACCTGTGCAATGACACAGAGAAAGAAATGAGCAAATAATCGGAAAACAAAGCTTCACCACATAGGCACAAGCCATGCTGGGTGTCCTGCTTTTATGGCAAGGGCGTGCCGCCTGGTGTACAGGGGCCAGGGCGGATGGCCTGGTGTCTTTCAATCCAGGGCCTGAGAGCTGTTCGCATGCCAGTGGAGCCCGTGGGCAGCAGCAAACGATGCAGTCGGAAAAAGGAAACTCCTTGAAAAAGCATATGCGGTCGGCTGGTTACCAGCATCGTGCCCATCATGTGGCCTGCCTGAATGGACCCTGCGAGAAGTGGCTCCTTCACCCAACAGAAGCTACTTAACCCATAAACCACTCGCTCACCCCGCAGCTTGATCTCTCTACAAACAAGTCGGGCAGTGGCCCCCCCGCCACCCGCGTAGTGCACAAGCCGCGTTCTCTACCATAAAAACCTCCTCCATCCACCAAGCCACTCGCTCACCTTCATCTGTGCGAAGATGAGCACACGATGCTGCCCGCTGCTCCCCCCTTCAGGGACCAGCGCTGGACCCCCAGAGTCCTGCGAGGTGGGCGGAACGCAATCTCGCCCAAGTGAGGGCAGAAGCATGGGTCAGCTACCATGGACATCTCGAATCCCAAAAGAAAGTGCAGCGAGAAAACATTTACGAATTTACAGGAGCAAAATGAGGGGTTTCAGGAGCAAAGTCGCAGAAGCGCCGCACTCGTCGCGTGTCCTGACAGCGCGGGTCGTATTGCCTTCTGTGAGACCGCTCAGTCTGCTTCGTAGTATATACTTTGTGAGACCGCTCAGTCTGCTTCGTAGTATATACTTTGTGAGACCGCTCAGTCTGCTTCGTAGTATATACTTTGTGAGACCGCTCAGTCTGCTTCGTAGTACATACTTTGTGAGACCGCTCAGTCTGCTTCGTAGTATATACTGGGTTATTTTCACGAGGACTTGTGGAGCGCTGACCAGGCGTCCTGGTCCGGTTGTGAGCCCGCGTGTGTTTTGGCAGTAGTGCCCACCTCTGGTATCGGTGGACCAGGGCTGCTCTTGGGTCTGGTCACTTCTGTGAACATACAGCACGAGTGCCTAGTTCCGAGGTATGGACAGTACCTAGGATTCTATGGACCAGACCTCAAAAACGAACCATTACACTTTGCTTTCTGGTCCTCCTTTGCGTTCATTTCTGGTGTCTTGTTTGATCTGATGTGCGCGGGAAACTGTGATGGCCCATGCACAGGACCTGGCAGCTCTCAAGGCATATCGGCTTTGCAATTTGTGAGCATATCCAGGTAGGTAGATGGAAAAAAAAGGCAGGCGGAAGGTAGTGAAGCAAGTATAGAAGTAGGTAGGAATGCGTACAAAACAAGCGAATATCAGGTAAGAACGTGCCCCCCAAAGTTAAATATGAAGGCCAGAATGTGCCCTGACTGCTTGTTCTAGGAAATGTCCCCCCTTCTCCCCCCCACCCCCCGCCCCCCCAAGGCATCCCTCCACCCCCCACCTCCTCTGGCAGGCCAATGCCGCAGTTGTGCAGCAGCTGCTGTAGTGCGACCAGCTTGGGCGCATGGTGCAGCGAGCGTTTGGCGACGTCCCCCCCTTCAGCCGCGAGCGCCTCACGGTGCTTGCGCTGGCTCGGGTCAAGCACCAGCAGGGGGTGGCTGCACAGCTTGCGCAGGTATTGTAGCGCCTGGCGGGGGGGGCAGGGGGCAGAGAAAACAGGTTACATATGTACACGTACAAGAGAGCAAATATACGCAGGCGACACGTGAGGGTGATCGAGTTTGGAAGGCATTGCCTCCTGCGATCATCTCGGTGGTGCGACCAACCCTCTCCCTGCACCGTCCATGTACCAGGCTGGCAAGATGGTCACCGCCCCACACCAGCAGCAGTGCCTCAAGCAGCATGGACTGATCAAATAACTGAACAGGTCACGGGGACGATATATGCAGAAGGTCAACAAATCGACATGTTGCAATGAGAACACGCTTTCAAGACAACCAACACAAATGATCTGTTCCGCAATCCCCCAGTGAACTGCCAAGCAACAATGAGCGCCCCACGACATGGTATACTACAGCATTGTCCACACCTATCAGCAGGAGCATGTGCATGCCAAGTAATTATCCCTGGCAACCCTATCTAAAGCACCACCCATCCGTCGCACCTGGAATAGAATCCATACTAATGGGGCACTCGTGACTATTCCATGGAACACAACCCACTGATCAAAAGCAACACCTGCGCCTCGCACCTGGAACACATGCGCGGGCGCCTGCTCCACGTCGGGCGTCGCGTCCTCTCGTTCCCCTGCCAGCGCCCCGACCATTTCGTCCAGCTGGTGACGTGCGTTCGAAGACGCAAAGTCCTCGTACAGGCGCAGCTGAAGGGGGGACAGCTCGCACATGATATCCTATAAAGGGTGGGGGGCGAGGAAGGGGGGAGAGAAGGGGGGAATAGCCATCAGCAAAACAGAACGTCAGGTTGGCTGGCTTTGCACATGATGTCCTGCGGGGGGGTGGACTGGTAGGAGGGTGATGCTAGGGGAAGGGGAAACAGCGATCTGCAGTGACCATTGGAAGACCGCATGGCAACCAGAAACCGCCATGGCAGCCATGTAGAGGGATTGAGAGGGGTTAAGCATGCGGGGCTGGGGTGGGGTTGGGTTGGGAGAGTAGCCAGGACAATAGAGCAGGGGAACAAAGAAAGTGACAGAAAGCTTTGCAAGCAGCCATCGTGTACCACACTGTCAACGTTGCCTAGAGCTTCATTCGGTACGGTCAGGGGCGCCCACTGTCGTGGGGCGTAGACAGTGCATGGTGCCTACTGAAGTATAGAGCAAATAATAACGAAAGCTCCTTGTACCTCAGGCACAAACACCGGAACAAAAACGCGCCACACACTGGCACTACTGCCCAGCCAGGCAAGCGCAGAATGCAATGCTGCGACCGTCCCACCCAGCATTGCTTCATGGGTGGCCACCGCCAAAAGCATCAAACAGGCGTGCCATGCATGCGCCACCACCACTCATGTGGCATGTACGTTGGGTTTTTCCCTACCCCAAGCCCATACGATTATAAGTGGATCATTTTAGTGACCCCACGCTGGCTGGTTCGCTCGTCTACCTGATAATGGGCTCATGGGTGCCTCACCTGCAGGATCTGTTTTTTAGGGTTTAGGGCCTCATCTGTCGCCGGTGCATGCCTCACCTGCAGGATCTTGGGTGGCAGGTCCGAAAGCACCTCGTCCTTTGTGCGCCGCAGGAGGAAGGGCATCACCTGTGTCAGAACAGTTACAGAAACATAAAGGAGTTTTGTTTCATGAAAGGAGTTTGATTCAATGAAAAAATGACGCATCCATACAACTGGCATCATTTAAAGCAAAATCGAACATTTTGCCGAATATGTACGTCGGTGGTTAGGGACTGGTCAGTGCTGGAAAACCCTTGTGTGCAAGCCCCGGTAGAGCATTTGTACTGTAGCTGAGTGTATGAGTTTCTAGTATGGAGTACCCGGGTATAAGCTTGAATGGGTGTCTTTCAGCTTCCGTTTGGATAGCCCTTTGCGGCAACGCTCCGCTGCTGTTTGCATCATCATCCATACATAGCTAGAATAAAAGCGAGCACCGCAACCACCGCAACCACCGCAACCACCGCAACCACCGCAACCACCGCAACCACCGCAACCACCGCAACCACCGCAACCACCGCAACCACCGCAACCACCGCAACCACCGCAACCACCGCAACCACCGCAACCACCGCAACCACCGCATGCACCGCATGCACCGCATGCACCGCCACCACCGCCACCACCGCCACCACCGCCACCACCGCCACCACCGCCACCACCGCCACCACCGCCACCACCGCCACCACCGCCACCACCGCCACCACCGCCACCACCGCCACCACCGCAACCACCGCAACCACCGCAACCACCGCAACCACCGCACCCACCGCAACCACCGCAAGCACCGCAACCACCGCAAGCACCGCAACCACCGCAAGCACCGCAACCACCGCAAGCACCGCAACCACCGCAAGCACCGCCACCACCGCCACCACCGCCACCACCGCCACCACCGCCACCACCGCCACCACCGCAACCACCGCAACCACCGCAACCACCGCAACCACCGCAACCACCGCAACCACCGCAACCACCGCAACCACCGCAAGCACCGCAACCACCGCAAGCACCGCAACCACCGCAAGCACCGCAACCACCGCAAGCACCGCCACCACCGCCACCACCGCCACCACCGCCACCACCGCCACCACCGCAACCACCGCAACCACCGCAACCACCGCAACCACCGCAACCACCGCAACCACCGCAACCACCGCAACCACCGCAACCACCGCAACCACCGCAAGCACCGCAACCACCGCAAGCACCGCAACCACCGCAAGCACCGCAACCACCGCAAGCACCGCCACCACCGCCACCACCGCCACCACCGCAAGCACCGCAACCACCGCAAGCACCGCAAGCACCGCAACCACCGCAAGCACCGCCACCACCGCCACCACCGCCACCACCGCCACCACCGCCACCACCGCCACCACCGCCACCACCGCAACCACCGCAACCACCGCAACCACCGCAACCACCGCAACCACCGCAACCACCGCAACCACCGCAACCACCGCAACCACCGCAAGCACCGCAACCACCGCAAGCACCGCAACCACCGCAAGCACCGCAACCACCGCAAGCACCGCCACCACCGCCACCACCGCCACCACCGCCACCACCGCCACCACCGCCACCACCGCCACCACCGCCACCACCGCAACCACCGCAAGCACCGCCACCACCGCCACCACCGCCACCACCGCCACCACCGCCACCACCGCAACCACCGCAACCACCGCAACCACCGCAACCACCGCAACCACCGCAACCACCGCAACCACCGCAACCACCGCAACCACCGCAACCACCGCAACCACCGCAAGCACCGCAACCACCGCAAGCACCGCAACCACCGCAACCACCGCCACCACCGCAACCACCGCAAGCACCGCAACCACCGCCACCACCGCAACCACCGCAAGCACCGCAACCACCGCAAGCACCCGCATTCACCGCAAAGTGCCGCAAAGTAAAGACACAGCCCCAAGTCTTCCATCTCTTCATCTCTATAAACCCTTTTGAGCCCAGCGATCCTATTATCGCCCGCCGCTACGTCCTATCCCCGGTGTCCCTGCCGCCACCTGGTGCCCACCTGGCGGTGCAACGCGTCCAGCGCCAGCACACCCTTCTCGGAGGGTGCGGTCGCCCCCCCCTTGGCGTTGCGTGCCACCTGCAGAGCACGCCCGTAGGTGGCGTAGAACTGGGGGGGGAAAGGGGGCAAAGTAGAAATAGGTGTGAGAGCCAGGTGAGAGAAGCGCCAATGCCAGACGGAACTCCTTTGTATTCGATCCCATGGACTAACACTTCACAAGGCAACAAGGCCATTGCTGAAATAGAAAATACCGTGAATCCCGCTGGTGAGCTCGACCCTGCTCCGTGTATGCCTCACCAGCGGCGCATGCCGAGCAAACAAGGGGGTATGCATAGGCAGACACATCCCCAACGCGCGCCACCCATCGCCCACACGCATGCAGGAGATGAGGTGCACCGCCTAACCGTTACGTGCATGCGGGTGATGAAGGGTTATGCTGCCTTTTGAGACTCTGCTTCAAAAGGCAAACCTTTTGGGGGGCTGATGGGGGCTTACTCTGTGATTAGGCCCTGTGTACTTCTATTTATCCTATCATAGTTGAGTGCGACGCATAACACCTAAAAAGTGTATTACCTGCTGCTCCGAACCGAGGAACCCGGGCATCAAAAAGTCGAAGAGCGACCAGAGCTCAAGAACGTTGTTCTGGCGACCGTGTGTGTGGGGGCAGGGAATAGAAGGGAGGGAAGGGGGGAGGGGGGGGGTGGGATGTAAGTGACCATAGCTCGAACAAGTTGTTCTGGCAAGCGTGAGAGGGGGGGAGAATGGGGTGGAAACAAATAACAGGGGGACGGGGGGCTGCCGCCAGCAACCAGCAAGCACAGGCTAGCACAGTAGACGCCGGCAGCCAGTGCGGGCTTGCTACCAGCAAAGTCATCCGTCATTCATGATCACTGCCACCAGCACATGCCAGCGTGCCAAACCCTGGGTGGGTGGATGGTGACCACCAACAAGGTGATTGGGTAGTAACGAACAAGAGTGACATGACACGGGGGATACATGGAATGGGGAAGCACCCATGCTGAAACGTGACATCGCATCTGGCCTCTGTAAGCAAGTGCCAAGGACTGCCCAAGCACTGCATGGGCGATGGTTGTGTGGGCATGGGACGCATGGGCCACGGCATGCGCCCCATGCCCACACAACGACGCATAAACATAATGATATAATGATATGACACAACAGCACAAACATTCCTAATGTTTAGGCCATTCCTAATGGCTTCTAAAGCCTGCACAACCCTACTAGCAGCGCCCCTTGCACGCAAGCGGAGGACAAGCCCTACGAGCCCGCACCCGCCACCATGCTTCCACCGGCATGGTCGCTCATCCGCTATTGAATGCAGCTGACTTACCTGAATTGGGGTCCCAGACAGAAGCAGCCGGTGCCGGGCCGTCAGTTGCTTTACCGCCTGCATGGTATTCAAGGTCATGCATTTATGTTCATCCAGCCATATATGCCGCACAGTAGTACAGCGCACACCAGCGCATGCAGCCAGAATGCATTATGAGCGGCATGCATTAGGCTCTGTAAATTATAGGGGGTTACATTCAGGGCGTGCTGGAAAAAGTGGTGGTAGACAGAGTAGCCATCACACTGGTGTTGCCAGGGATAATTCGGTGGCAAACAGCCTGGATGAGATCCTTGCTGCCGAATTTAGATATGTGGATCATGAGAAGTAGCCAAGTGGCACAAGTGACGTGCATGAGCCCTTCCTAAACTTTCCTACTTCTCAAGAATACAGGGGAACACACAGATGGAGAATACAGAGGAACACACCGATGGAGAATACAGAGGAGCACACAGATGGAGAATACAGGGGAACACACCGATGGAGAATACAGAGGAACACACCGATGGAGAATACAGAGGAGCACACAGATGGAGAATACAGAGGAACACACCGATGGAGAATACAGAGGAACACACCGATGGAGAATACAGAGGAACACACCGATGGAGAATACAGAGGAGCACACCGATGGAGAATACAGAGGAGCACACCGATGGAGAATACAGAGGAGCACACAGATGGAGAATACAGAGGAACACACCGATGGAGAATACAGAGGAACACACCGATGGAGAATACAGAGGAACACACAGATGGAGAATACAGAGGAACACACCGATGGAGAATACAGAGGAACACACCGATGGAGAATACAGAGGAACACACAGATGGAGAATACAGAGGAACACACCGATGGAGAATACAGAGGAACACACCGATGGAGAATACAGAGGAACACACCGATGGAGAATACAGAGGAACACACAGATGGAGAATACAGAGGAACACACCGATGGAGAATACAGAGGAACACACAGATGGAGAATACAGAGGAACACACCGATGGAGAATACAGAGGAACACACCGATGGAGAATACAGAGGAACACACCGATGGAGAATACAGAGGAACACACCGATGGAGAATACAGAGGAACACACCGATGGAGAATACAGAGGAACACACCGATGGAGAATACAGAGGAGCACACAGATGGAGAATACAGAGGAACACACCGATGGAGAATACAGAGGAACACACCGATGGAGAATACAGAGGAACACACCGATGGAGAATACAGAGGAACACACCGATGGAGAATACAGAGGAACACACCGATGGAGAATACAGAGGAACACACCGATGGAGAATACAGAGGAGCACACCGATGGAGAATACAGAGGAACACACCGATGGAGAATACAGAGGAGCACACAGATGGAGAATACAGAGGAACACACCGATGGAGAATACAGAGGAACACACCGATGGAGAATACAGAGGAACACACCGATGGAGAATACAGAGGAACACACCGATGGAGAATACAGAGGAGCACACAGATGGAGAATACAGAGGAACACACCGATGGAGAATACAGAGGAACACACCGATGGAGAATACAGAGGAACACACCGATGGAGAATACAGAGGAGCACACAGATGGAGAATACAGAGGAACACACCGATGGAGAATACAGAGGAACACACCGATGGAGAATACAGAGGAACACACCGATGGAGAATACAGAGGAGCACACAGATGGAGAATACAGAGGAACACACCGATGGAGAATACAGAGGAACACACAGATGGAGAATACAGAGGAACACACAGATGGAGATATTTTCGTGGCACGCATGCAAGAGGGGCATCACCAGTAAAACCGAAGTCCTTACTGTAGTTAAAAACTCCCTATATTGTACGGTACTGAACCGCCTATTTGCAAAAGAAGTGCAGGGGAGAAAGAGGGCAATGCTGCACACCTCCGATCTCGCACCACAACCCCGAGGTAGGATAAACTCTTCACAAATATGTATCACGCACCAAACTACTCACAAACATGTCTCACGAACCAAACCACTAAACAAAGTGTCCCATGAAGGCATGCACCGGCTGTATGCGCATGGCAATCATTGCAATAGCTCAATCATGAAAAGCAAGGTTGCTTGCATCGCGGAGCGCTAATTCCGCTTGCCTGGGTGATCTTGGCCTTTGCGTTCTTGATGATGTGTCCCTCATCCAGGATGAGGTAGTTCCACGCGATGGCTGCCAGCTCGGCCACGTCCTTGCGCACGACCTCATACGAGGTGATGACCACGTCGTAGCTGCCAGCGAGCGGCACCGACAGGCAGGGATGGCAGTGACAGGAAGCAAGGGCACCGGCAGGCAGGGATGAGCGACAGCAAGGAATATCGTGACAGTCAGGGTCCGGCGGCGAGAATGGTCTCCTCAATACCAGTGAGCAGCACAACCACTGTTTCTTAGGGAACGGAATAAGGCTACCTTCTTGAGAGCCAAGCCCGGCACCAGCAACTTGGGCTACGCATGAAACCAGCATGTCAGATGTCTACTCGGGGAGGTATGCTGGGAAACTTGAAGACACAACGCGTGCGGGAAGCGGCCTTCCACAGAATAGTTGGTGGCCATGGTGTGGCCAGGTAAGCGGTCACCCTTGAGTGTTTCCTTACACCCATGAGCGTGACTGCATGCAACGATATGTTCATGCAGCGTATGCTGTCCCTCGCAACGATATGTTCATGCAGCGTATGCTGTCCCTCGCAACGATATGTTCATGCAGCATATGCTGTCCACCCAGGGCAACAACGACCCCTGAGTGTACGGTCATCATCCGAAGTGTTTCTCCTGAGTGCACAGTCATCTCCCACATGGTTTCTCCTGAGTGTACGGTCATCACCCAACGTGTTTCTACACGACTGTGGCAGAAACCCTGGCCTTTAGACCTCCCTCCTCCTCTCACCCAGCGCTTAATCCCCCCTTCCCCCCCCTCCCCCGCCCCCATGCGTACTTGGCGTTGGCGATCTGCTTCTGTAGGTGCGCGCGCGCCGCTGGTGGCCCCATGTACATGACCGGCCGCAGCACGTGGCCGCAGAACTTGAACACCTCGTGCTCCCAGTTGGCCACCAACGTGGGGGGGCACACCACCTGGTGAGGGACACGGCACGCATGGTCCGGCGGCAGCACGATGAGACCCACACCACCGGATAAAATGAGTTGTGGTAACACCGAGGTGTAGCGATGGTGAAGCAGCGGCAAGGTGGTGGAGGCAGCGGCGGGCGAGCTGCGAACAATGCTAGGAAGAAATTCCGGATGCGGGCTGTCCCATTGAATCAAGACAAGCAAACTAACAACGGTGCAACCTTGGACACAAAGTTGGGGTCCATCAAATTAGGCAACTTAAAGCTTAAAGCCCGGAAGGCACCAAGGAAAGCCCCCAACAACGACCACTGGCTCCTGGGCGCATGGTCCATCCCCAGCTCGTCTTCGCACAAGCGTTTTCCATCCTTCCAGTCCTAATGCAAGACACAATTATCCTGTCGAGCCATGGACCAAGAACACCATGGGACTCCCAACAGGCCAGGCACATGTGCGCTGCCTACCATGCTCCTAACAAGACGAAGGTTGCGCTGCCTACCAGCGACGGCAGAGGCGCCCCTTTGTTGAACTCCTCACGCTCCACCTTGTCTGCGGCGACGATCGCGGTGGCCTGCGCCAGAAGGGTGGGGACAGGAGGGAGGGAGGGAGGGAGGGAGGGAGGGAGGGAGGGAGGAGGGAGGGAGGGAGGGAGGGAGGGAGGAGGGAGGGAGGGAGGGAGGGAGGGAGGGAGGGAGGGAGGGAGGAGGAGGGAGGGAGGGAGGGAGGGAGGGAGGGAGGGAGGGAGGGAGGGAGGGAGGGAGGGAGGGAGGGAGGGAGGGAGGGAGGGAGGGAGGGACAGCACGTCAGATCTCCATCGCACCAGGGCAGGAGGGAGGGGCAGCAGATGGTGGACATGAAGGAGAAAGGCGCAGCAAACGGGGAGCGTAGCACCAACGAGCACACACAAGCATGTGGGGGGCATGGGAGAGGGAGGAAGAGGACAGGTCAGCACCCCATAGCAGGCGTGCAGAGCAGCAGAGAAAGGACGTTGCGGGCCGTGGCCTAGTAAGGATGGGCAAAAAGAAGGACGATGTGTATGTGTCCGATCCGCCAACAGGCTGTACCATTAGGCCACAGCTACAGCTGCACAGCTCATGGGCTACCGCTCCGCACACACCTGCTGC
Organism: Mesostigma viride; assembly: GCA_009746045.1. NCBI lineage: Eukaryota > Viridiplantae > Streptophyta > Mesostigmatophyceae > Mesostigmatales > Mesostigmataceae > Mesostigma > Mesostigma viride. The sequence goes on along the minus strand of RPFO01000485.1, from coordinate 614,255 downwards.
CCGCTCTTTGAGCCGCCAATGCCCACGCCCCATGCACCCCCACACGCTGCTCACCTGCCCAGTCTTGCCCCGCCCGTCCGCCATAATTATGCGCACATCTGCAATGTTTTGCCCAGCCCTTGCGGTATACCTGCAGCGTCTTGCCACACACCTGCCACGTCTTGCCCCTCCCTCGCACTACAATTATGCGCGCACCTGCAGTGTCTTGCCCAGCCCCATGTCGTCGCACAAAATGCCGTGCAGGCCAAAGCGCTTTAGGAAGGCGAGCCAGTTGATGCCCTCCTGCTGGTACCTGCGGATGCCACAATAGGGGGGTGCAGTCGGGCAATAAGGGAACACGGAGCACACGATGAGGAAGGCAGGCCAGGGTATGCCTTCCTGCTGGTACCTGGGATGGCAGCTCACGCAGGGTGGTAATGCAGGGTGCGCCAGGGTCGGGCAAGATGATGAAGACCCACCGTGTGAAGAGGTGCAGCGTAAGATGTTGCGCGCTGAAGACATTGCGATGTGTGATGGCATGGGCCATGAGGATCTCAGGGGTGTCCACGCTTACACGTCGACAGACTGGAACGCCAAGCACCCAGCGAATCCTTGAAAAAGAAAATCGTACACCCCTGTTGCTGTCTCCATAACTCTTTCGTGCTGAGGTAAGTGCCGCCGAAAAGGTGCATGCGTGCATGTGCCCATTGGCTACCTGCGCAGCTCCCCCTTCAAAACGACACCCGCTTCTGCCTCACCTGCGCAGCTCGCCATTGATGCGCACAGGCAACGCGTAATCGTCCACCTTCTTGTTGTCGAGCAGCTGCTCCAGGAACCGGCCATCCGACGCGTTGTGCTGGCGCAGGCTCTCATCCAGGCCTGGGGGAACATGCATGTGGGGTGGGGGGTGGGGGGGGGGCGGGGGGGATGGGGGGGGGGCACGCATTGGGGGGCAGGGGGCAGGGGGCAGGGGGCAGGGGCCAGGGGCATGGGGCACGTAGGCCACATCTCCCGCTCGAACGGGTGTCAAGGTCGTGTTGGTGGCTGACGGTGTGGGCCAGCTATTTATACCAAAAGACCTTCCAAACTTTCACTAGAACGTTTAAACAAATCTTATTGGCAGCCAAGGAAGTTGGGGGTCAAAACGTCCGTCGTTGAGCAGCGAACCAGGAGCAGGTGGATATCACCCTTGCACACGTGCATGTGTGACCGCTCTACTCTAAGTATAGACATAAACTTGAGATCTGCTTGCCGACGTCCAAGATCAGCTCACACAAGTACGGAGGGACAGCGTGAAGCACAAGAGTTGGATACAGGTGAAGGCCACGCCACTGGGTGGCTTATTTGGGCGACATCCATAGGTGCACTCACATGGGCGTCACATGCATGCTGTGTGCACACCCAACAAAGTTGGTGAACAATGAGCAACTCCTTGCAAGATGGCTGTTACCGGGATCACACCCAAACGAAAATACACGTTAGCTCAACAGTACTGGTGCTGCGATGTAATTAAAAGGAACTAACAAACACACCGTCCGGTAGGGGCATCACACCAAGAATAGATGAAGAAAAAATAACGAACGCACCGTCCGGGAGGGGCATCCCCCGTGCCAGCGGCAGCAGCGGCACCAGCTCCGCAAAGCACTGAGTGACAGTCTCCCGAACACTGCCAGGGGGGAGGGGCGTCCCAACACAGGGAATCAGGGTAGGCAAGTGCAAACGCAAGTGGCGGGAGATGAAGGCAAGCCGCAGGGAAACGGGCATCTGGCAGGAGCAGGAAAGCCGGCATGCGTCAAGCAGGGGCAGCTGGGGCCCATGAAGGCCAGGCAGCAGCGCCACGGGGGCAGCCGTCAGCATGATGGCTTGACAACGACGCCACGTCAGCCACCCAACATGCAACACGATCGGTGGCCCCACCACCACATGCAACATGCTGCCATAGGCACCACCACTACTGCTGACCACAGCACAAACGCAAACGGGGGGAAATGCAGTCGCTCACCCTTTGTCTGGGTCGCTCATGCGCCCCAGCAGCGGCACCAGCAGCAGCACCGCATAGGGCACCACCGCGTGGCCCAGGGATGACACGAGGAGGGACACGGCTCTTGCCACGCCGCGCCGTGTGCTGCTGCTGCGCATGTCTGCCAGCAGTGGCAGCGCCTGCCGAGGGGGGGGGGAGAAGTGCGGTTGCGGGGAAGAGGGGATGCGGCGGTGGACAGGACGATACGGAAACATGCCGATGTTGGGAGTAAAGATGTCAAGAGAGTTGGCAGGGCAGAACCGACCCGACTTGCAGGGCGTGACAGCCGCATGGCACACATACACGTGCACATCTGTACGTACGCGAAGCCTATGCCTGCGCCCCTATAATGGACAACCCAAGTAAACCCACGCATTTGATGTTGTTGATGAGTGCGGAAGGAGGCTACACACGCATGGCCAACGACGAGCGCAAGGATATCACTATAGCGACAGTATATGACTGTTGCGTATAGTATTCACAGCAGTGAGAATGCCTAGGGTACACATCCGCGACATCTTCGTGGGATTGCATGTTGAAGCGGGATGCACCAGGAGACGAGTCAGGGGATCCTACAGCGGCGTGCGCACTTGAGACCATGTGCCACAGAATGGTGTCGAATGGCAGCATTCCATGGGGGTCGTGTACCCACATACAACCATGCGGTGGAGGGCAGACACTTCCAAGTCAGAAAAACTCTTAACCCCTAAATGGTCTTGCTGCCGATTTTCCGCCAAAAATCGAGTTCCAGCCGATGCATCGGCCCCTTCTCGGGGGACCAGATGCCGCGAAATCTATTGAGAATTAGGAAAAGTTTAGCTGAGAAGATCGAAAGTTTATAAGTTTCTTCACAGCATGGTATATGGGTTTGCATACTTCTGACAAAGTTATAGAGGTGTTCTGGCCGGTCAAAGTACAAGGGGTCAGGGTACTTTTTCACGTACATCGTGCATTCCGGAAAACAACGACCTGGCCATGGCGGCTTGCGCCCACGCATGGCATTTACGTTTGCGTTCGAATTTTCTGGCCAAACTTAGGATATTGTTTTTATACGTCCTAAAGATCATACAGGCCAATTTTTGGTTCGCGGGAATGCCATTTGATAGGTGTCGGCAGCGTTCTTGCTGGAAAAAACTGCGATCAGGCCGGACGATAGAAACGTTGACAGCAATACCTTTCCGGCGTATTTTAAAGGATATATCGGTTTCTTTGTACTTTTTATGATACACAGTAGTCGTAAACGTGCAAGGGTGGCCAGAAATCGCCGAATCCAGCGACCATGCTGCACAACTTTGGTGTGCCGAAATGCGCCATTTTGCGGCCACCGCCTGGGCCAAGGTAACGCCATCCATGCCTGGTAAAGCTTAAGCATCGTTTTCCTATCGATATTTGACGTTTATATGTACGTTCTAGCTTGTGTAGCACATTCTTTTTGCATTATTCATGCTCTTTCTTGACCCTGGCCTGGCCCCTTTCTAAAACACCCTTCTTGGATGCTTCCCTCAGTCAGTTGACCTGCCACAGGGTGATGGTGATAAGTTTTAGAGGCTGTATGGGTTTGAATACCTCCATATATGTTTGTTATACATTTCCCATACACATATTGCATGAGTGTGAGGCAGTTGGCTGGTCTCTGTGGCATCATCAAGCACGTAACTGGTGAGTAAAAGCTTCCCATGGACAGCATGTGCCACCAGGTGTGCTGGCCATCACCTGGCAAGCTATAGCAGCTTAGGCCTAGTTTATCCTTGCTAGGGCAGGCTGAAATAGGCTCAACATCACTAGTTTGTTGGTGGCTGCCTCCTAGAATGCATGCCTTGCGTAGGGTATCCGTACCACGTTACCTACGTGCATGGACAAGGTAGCACCTGCACATAGGTGCCATGTAAGGGCAGTGTGATGATGCAGTTATGTTTCCCCATCATTGTGGAAGGGAAATGTATTGTTTGGCATGGTTGGTGGCCATATTAGTAGGTAGTATGCCCACCCCTACCCCCTTGGTTGCTTTTTACCAACGGTACCCCTAAGGGCTGTACTGGGTGTAACTGCTGGTATACCCACCCAAATGATGACCCCAATGGCTCAAACTGTTCAGCAACTAATTGTTTATCATCCCTGAAGTGGTAGGTGCCTAGCTCTTATAACATAATTCAAAATGCACATTCTACCAAAAATGAAAACGCGCGTCTTGACCCCCCTGACTTTGACGGCAGTTATATATGGCCTACCCTGCATATATGTGAGGTTGTGATATACCAACCCGAAGGGCAACTCATGGACATGCTTGGCCCCCAAGGACAGCCATTGGATATGGGTAGGTTGGATGGCATCTGGTTTGCAAAATTGTGAAGATCCAGCCGATTTATCGGCAGGATCTCAGACCATTTAGGGGTTAACCCGCAGCCGACCCGCAAAGAGGGGATGCGGGCGTGGTGAACACAACGGCCCACTCAGTGCACAGATATGGTGACATGTGCCAGCAGCGCCCACCTGGTGCAGGAAGAGTGCCAGCACATGCTGCGGCTCCGCCACCGCCAGCGACGCGGTGCAGCGCGCTGCAAGCGGGGGGGGTGCCCGCATAGGAAGAGGACAGAAAGCAAGGGCAAGGGCAGGGAGTAGGAGCACATGTCTTGGCAAGGGGGCGTCAAGGGGCGAAGGAAACATCCGCGGGGAATGTCAGGCATCCCCATGCGTGGGAGGAACTCGAGTTGCACAGCATCAAAAGGCCAACTGGTGGTGCCAGTTGCCAAGTCCCTTCTCCATCTGCAAGTTGGTGTGATGCTTCCAAGCCTGTCGTCTGCAGGCATCCGAGTATGTGTATATCGCCACCTGGCCACCACCCATGAGGCAGGAGGTCGGCCCCAGGTACTCAAATGACCTGAAATGGCCATCCATCGTCCATACCGCGACTGTCCAACAAGCCCATATCACAACTCCCTTGTCATGAGCGGCCCCTTGTCCCTCACCTGCGGCGTCGCGCAGCCCCGCGTGCGGTTGCTTCAGGCAGTGGAAAACGTGCGGCAGCAGCGACAGCAGGCGGTCACGCAGAGAGGGGTCCAGGATGGGGCCCACCTTGCCCAGCACCTGCCAGGGGGCGCGCCAAGAAGTGCCATTCCACAGACAACATGGCCCTCGAATCACGCAACCACCATGTCAGCGGCGTGATGGGCTTGGTGGGAGACACGCAACCACCATGTCAGCGGCGTGATGGGCTTGGTGGGAGGCACGCAACCACCATGTCAGCGGCGTGATGGGGCTTGGTGGGAGGCACGCAACCACCATGTCAGCGGCGTGATGGGCCTTGGTGGGAGACAAGCCACGCGACGCGGCGGTGGTGATGCAGCCCATGGTCACAAGACATGGCGCACACGGCTCAAGAGAAAGCCAACGTTCCACATGAACCACATGCCACCCGGGTGCGTAGGGAAGCGATCCTGGCAGGCCGTGCCGGGGAGAAACGACACCAGCCGGGGCAGGATGCCAGCCGGGGCAGGAGGCCAGCCGAACACAGTTTGTGGGTAGGACAGAGCTTTCCATGAGAAGGCTGGCGGTGGCAAGATTCAGATAAGTAGGGGGAGACATATAAACCGGAACCCTGGAAACACATTTCACAATTGAGACATGTCCCTTTTAAAAACATAGCCACACTTGGGACATGTCTCTACTAGAGTTTTGCGGGGCAACCATTTTCGCTTGGGACCTGTCTCCATCCCGCCGGCAATAGCGTAGGCCAGAGTGAACAAGGGGAAGCCATAGGGAACATGTGCCAGCCCTCAGCTCCCCACCCGCTTGTCATATTCCTCGCTACTCTCATCTGCAACGCCTCCACGGCCCACTCCCTTGCTCTCACCTGCAACGCCTCCATTGCCCACTCCCCTGCTCTCACCTGCAACGCCTCCATGGCCCACTCCCCTGCTCTCACCTGCAACGCCTCCATGGCCCACTTCCCTGCTCTCACCTGCAACGCCTCCATGGCCCACTCTCCTACTCTCACCTGCAACGCATTCATGGCCCACATACATATCGCTTGCTGCTCTCACCTGCAACGCCTCCAGCAGCGCCTCCTCTTGCGGCGGCATGCTGTTGCCGCAAGCAGAGGGCACCGAGCCCTCCACCAAGGGTGCAGGAGCATCTGCGTTCGCCAATGTGGCGGCCTCGCCACCCGGGGCTGATTCAGCCCCTACGGCCAGCAGTGGGGCCGACATGGTCTCCCACAACTTGGGCAGCTCTTCCAACACACGCCCACCAAAACTCGACCCAAGCGACCGAAAGAAGGCCTCGGCACCGCGCACTGTGACGGCGGCCGCGAGTTCCACCTCGGCACCCTCCTGGCTGCCCCCGGATGCCCCAGCAACCCCCCCCTTGGCGTTGGGTATCCCTTCGTCCAGGAGCCCTGTGACTGCGCCCTCGTCGCCTGCTAGCCGCTCCACCAGGCTGGTCGCGTTGGCCAGCTCGCCACCGGTGGCCTCGGCCGGTGCCCCTTTTCGGGCCAGCACCTCGGCTTGTGCAGCCGACAGCATGGTGCAGAGGCTCTTGACGATCTTGTTGACGGCGGCGGTCTTCTTGGGGCCGCCGCTGCAGCAGACGGCGATGAGCTGCGCGAGCTCCTTGGCTGCGATGCGCTGGAGCAGCACGTTCTGATCGGTGGAGGTGGGTGGGGGATGGTTGCGGAACGAAGCCGAGACGAGGAGACGGGTGAAAAGATGGTACCAAGGGTACGGGGAAAAGGAGCCCAGATGGTGAAGGAGCACCCTCTGGATGCGGAGGTGGTTGGTGGGTTGCTTGGGGTGGGAACAAGAAGAGGAGAGGGACAAGAAAACCGTGAGAACTGCAAGGAAGAAAGCAGGCAAGATGAAGGTGATTAGGATGTGGGCCGTCGGCGGGTCCGGGGCAGCTGAATCGCTCAGAGGGGGGATAATATAGGTGACGATGGGGCCAAGGTTTTCAGCCTGTTTGCATGTGCGTCGAGCAATAGATCACGGGGGAAGCAAATGTGCGGAAAGGCACGCCCAAAGATCAGTGCAGGGCCACCTGTGCTCATCATGCCCACACAACATGACTTGCTAAAACACAACATAACACCTGGAATTGTAATTCAAGGCCTCCTCCCCGTACCTTCTCGCGTCGGATCGCGCCTATGAGCGGCTGCACCAGTGGGTTGAGCTTCTCGGGCGGCTTGCGGCCATGGAGTCCTGACAGCGCCGCCGCGCAGCCCGCCACCGTGGCCAGCACGCTTGTGTGCAGGTTCATCTGTGAGGTGCAGGGTACAGGGTATAGGGTACAGGGTAATGGGTGCAGGGTGCAAGAAGAGGCAGGTGGCGGAAAAGAGAAGCAGCATGGTGGTGATCAGCTTGAGCCATGGATGGTGACGGTCACCATCAAGAGTGCCAGAACCGTGATGCAGAGTAACTGCGGGATGTAAACAAAATGCTGCATGGGCTGCCTGCGCACGCAAGCGCAGGAGGTTTGCACACGCCTGGAAGTTGTTGGTTGACATAGGACCGCGCATACAATAAGCAACAAAGCGCACCACGTGCCGCCTCGTACCTGGATGGTCTGCAGGTACCCTGCGGTGGCCAGCAGCCGCTGGCCCGCTCCCAGTGCCACCTGCCAGGGCGCAGATGACAGCTGCGCCTCCGCAAGCTGTCCCGCCAGCTGGCGTGCGCGGTCGCCGCCGATCCTGGCAAGCGCAACGGCTTCCTGCACGCCAAACGAGGACACCGGCGGCAGGCCCAGTGACTGCAGCAGCTCGTTCTCACGGCCTGCGCCGCCATCCGCCACATTGTTGCCACCCACAGGTGTCCCAGGGACTGCTATCAGGCCGCCCGCGCACGCATGTGCCAGGTAGGCCTGTGCCTCGCGTCGCAGTTTCTCGTACAAGGGCACGAGCTCGCTGTAGCCGGATGAGGTCGGGGTGGGCTTGGTGGGGTCGGCGGCGGCCAGGAAGACTTGTAGCTGGTCGAGGATTTGGGAGGATAGAAGCTCCGCAATGTGGAGGGGCAGCGACGCGTCCTTTTTTTGGCCCTGGGTGGTGGCGTCTAATTTCGAGGCATGCGACTTGGCAGGGGCGGTGGGGTCATCCAGCAATAGCCCGCACAAGCTGCCCGGTGCCACTAGCTCAGATAACACCATGCTGGCAACCTGCCGGTTTCGTCCCAAATCGGACGCCAAGATCGCCCACAACGGTGCCATCAGCGCCAGCGTGGCCGACCGTTCGGCCTCACCCTCACCCCCCGCTTGCACGCACACGCGCAGGAGGTCCCCCACCGCCACACATAGCGTCACACGCATGTTCAACAGCGCGCCTTCGCCCTCGCCACCCACAACGATGAACCGTTGCGAGGGCAGCTGCTGAGGCGCTCGGCTGGCCTGCTGCTTGCCAGCTGTCGCCTTGTTCTTGCCGCGCCGTCCTGGTGGCCCAGTACTGGCTGCTGCTTCCACCACTACGCGGGTGCCCTCTGCTGGCTCTTCTTGACGGCGACCAGATGACAGCATTACCGCGGACGCATCGACCGTGGCGCCCGATGCCAGCGCGGCCAGATCCAGCCACTGGGGGGTGAACTTTTGCGCCAGGGGCTGCAGGTGCTGCGTGGGGCACACCTGTGTTGCAACCGAAACAATTTGAGCAGCAGACAATGCAGCCTGTTTAGCTTCACCGCGCATCTGTCTCATGCGGGTGGCGTTCTTGTAGCCAGCTTTTGCTTAAGACAAAAAACTGCAACCGAAGTTGAGCCAACAGAACAGAGCAAGGATGTAACATAGATGAAACTAAAACAGAGCAGGGTGCTTCCGCTGTAGACTGTACCTCCAGCAGCAGCTGCCACACGCGCAGTGCGATGTGACGAATGCTGTTAAGCTTCTCCACCACCACGACAGCCACCAGGTGCCGCAGGGTGTCCTCCAGGATGGGCAGCAGCCAGCCCAGCGACCCGAGAGCGCCACCTGGTGCTACCTCCTGCTTGACGCCGCCCGTGCCAGTGTCCCGCGTATCGGTCGCTAGCATGAGCAAACGCTCCACTGTGCGCAGGGCCGCCTGGCGAACGCCGGCATTGTTGTGCACTGCAAAGGGCCACAAAAGGGGCACCAAGGCACCGAGCGACAACCCTCCCTTGCCATGCCTCGCCCTTGTCCCCCAGAGATCTGGCGTCCCTCCCCCTGCCTGTACATCCAGGGCAGGGTTGCCATTAGTAAGCTCATCCTCCGCGCTATCTTCTTGTTTCACCTCGGCCTGTCCTACGGTTGCCAGCATCAGGTTCATGGTGGAGACTACAGCCGGCTGCGCGTACAGCTCTGCCAGCAGGTTCATCACCCTGTGGGGGGGTTGGGGTGTGGGTGTGGGTGTGGATGTGGGTGTGGGTGTGGGCAGAGAGCGGAGGCCATGAGCCAGGGAGGGTAAAATCATATGCGATGACTCTCGTGACACGACCCATCACATCACAAGCACGGCAACGGGCAAGAGCGCTCCTGCAACGGGCAAGCACGCTCGTGTCATGCGGGGACAATGGGGACAGTGTGGGTTGCAACACTGGGGCTGTCGCTACCAAGCACTTATACGACAGAGCCTTACTCACCACCCTCCGAGCACAAAGGGCAAACACAGGCACAAGCAGGAGTGGAACCACCGAGCAGCATGTCAGTACTTGATCATCCCACTTGCGTCGCGAATGGGAGCATCGCACGAAACTCACAGAGGCGAGTTTCCCAGCACTTCCCCCCCCATGCTCCTACAATGTGGGTCTGGCCACCTCTTCCTGTTGGTCGGGTTGGTCCCCCCCCCACGCCAGTCACCCATGCCTCAAACGTAATCCCCCAACCCACCACGTTGGCAAAACAGGCTCCCAAACGAAGCCACCCCAGATACACCTTCCAAAACATGCCAACAAGCCATGCCCAAAATCATGCTCCCCAAACGTGCCATTCATGCTGTGCAACACTCACCCTCGTGTGGACGGGCTGAGCTCGTCCAGGTCCCGCAAAATGTCCCACAGCGTGGCCAGCAGCTCCCACAGCTGCGCCCGCGGCGCACCAACCGCCACCGCGGCCGCACAGGGCAGCAGCGCCTCGGCCGCCACCGCGCGGTTGTCGTCGTCAGCATCGCGCAGGCCCTGCAGCACCGCCGGCAAGATGTGCGGAAGCAGCTGCGGCGCCAGGTCCTGCGCGCGCACGGCCCAGCAGGGAGGAGGTGGCAACGTGGGAGGCAGGATGACCGTAGCCCATGAGCCGTGCATGCATGAAGGTGGACATGGGGATGCGGTTGCCCATAGAGGGCATGGGACTGAATGTGCAGGAACCATGCCATGAACAACGTGGGGGCTGCTGTGGGCGGTTGCGCGGTTGAGCTCAACAAGTATGTTCACCCACACCTGGCCTGGTTACAACACCTGTGCCGCGCTCAATGATGGGCCATACCGTTTGCTACGACAGGGAAAGGGAGAAAGCAGGATCGAGCGCAGCCGAGGGAGACCGGCTTTGACGGCAGCATCCAGATGCCCCCATGATTCTTAATAGACGCACTGGGCAGGGTCCACATGCCGACGTGTGACGTGGATACCTAGCTTCCCAGTCATGGAACCACATCATCCGCAGCGGTAGCGATGCTAGCAAAGGCGCGCTCCTACACTTCTAACGGCCACCCAGAATCGGAGAGCGCTGGTACCCCCCCCGCAGGTACTGGCGACCAAACTTACCCCTCTAACGGCCACTAAGTATTTGAGGCCGAGCAAGCCGCCGTGCCGCACCTCCCACTGGCCCTGGCTCTGCAGGGTGGAGCCAAACACAAAGATTTCCGGTCGGGCATGGAGACAATGGCTGGTGAGTGTCTCTGTCCAAGCGGCATACACAAATGATACTATTTTGGGCCATACCATTTGATAACGTTACCTTGGTCAGGCGGCAGTGTACAAGCTTGTTCCTTCCGTCCTCTCCTACACCATGCTTGTGGACGACGTGGCTTCTCATGAAGCGCCCAGACAAGCGGCCACGATAACGCAGCGGCGCAAGCATGGGTAGGGGCTAGACTGTAGACGGTCCAGAGAGCTGAAGATAGCATAGCAAGCTGTTGCAGAAACAGAAGGCCTTGTGAAAAGAGAAGCCGACACAGAAAGAGCTACCGTAGGGCAGCAGCAACGGAGAAGGACAACGCGGCAGCAACGTGCGTACCTGCAGGGTGCGCAGCAGCTGCAGGATGGACGCCACATCTGGCAGCGCCAGGTGGCGCACGACCGTGCCGAGCGCCTGCGCACACGTCTCGCGCACGGGCGCCACCACCTGGTCGCTCACGAAGTCGCAGAAGCTGGGGCCATGGGGCGCACCGCACCGCACACAAGGAGGGTCGGACACCCACGTGCCACGGCAGGTATAGCTTGAATAGGAAAGTTCAGTGGGTGGCAAACACTGCAAGCTGTTCAAGGAGCATGCATCAGCAGCATGAAAGACATCCCTCCAGCAGCTGAAGGTTATTCCAAAAAAGCCAAAATTTTCCTTTCATGAACTGGTTGATTTAACACACCGCTGTGGAGGACGCTGGGAGCCGCTATCAAATGCATTGTGAGCCCCTACGCAAAAGGAGAACCCTGGGGAGCCACTGACTATCCTTCAATCCTTGAGTGCTTGGAGCATGCAGTCATGCACACACGCATGCATGTATCAAAGCCAGAGGTCCGGAGGGCACCTATTTACTACCAAATATTTTGACCAACCAATAAATTTATGCTACTATACTAACAGAGGAACAAAAACACCCAAAACCACTCGCGCTCTGCTGTAGCCACAAATCATGCATCGACGGTTGACCCGAATCCCTGCCCACCAAAAGCTACGGCATCATTGTAGCCCATCCGCCCCTCGTGGCTGGGTGCAGATCTGCTCCCGACCCCCCCACTGTTGTCACCACATCCCCCCCCCCCTCACCGGTAAAGTGCGAGGCCACTCAAATCCCTTCTTCACGACACCGGTAAAGTGCGAGGCCACTCAAATCCCTCCTTCACCAGTGGATCCTGATTCCCCCTCCCCAATCCAGCCACATCCTTACCCAGAACATGGCCCCTGCTGGTCCAGCGTGGTGGCAAACCTTCCTCATCCATGTGAACGATACACTCCCCTCACTGGTCAAGCCCCCCCCCCCCCCCCCCTCACTGGTCAAGCCCCCCCCCCCCCTCTCACCGGTCAAGCGCAAATACGCTCACGAGTCGCAGCGCACACTCGACCAGCCACGCACGGTGGGCCTCCCGAGCCGACGATGATGACACATGTGGGAGCAAGGCGAGGGAGGGCGCGTCCCCAGCAAGTCCGTCTCCAGGGACAGCACACACGGGCAGGGGCTTGTCCTCCGCCCCCTCGGCCTTCACGTCGACAAGTGTGCCCTTGCTGTCATAAGCCAGCGCAGCGCCCACCATGGGCGGCATCGGCGACGATGCCACCTCCCCGTTCCTCCTCACGTCTGCTTGGGATGCCGTCGGAGCCTTCACGGCCGCGCAGGCGCCGTGGGACCGCAGCACCTCCCTCAGCGCCATGCCTGCACCATGACGCACCTGCCACTCTGTGGGCACGGGGATAGGGAAACGGCGCAGTCCCATGCAATAAGAAGGGCGGAGTGCAAGGCCACGCATGCTGAGTCAGCACCCTGTGCAGCCAAGCATCACTGTCCGACTCTACAACAATGTGTACGTATGGCAGCCACGAGCCAGGCTTCACGAAGGAGATCGCTTGCGGAGGTTGACATGCCACGCCCTGGACATGTGGCGACACGCAGGGCCACGCGCGGGGCACGCACGCGGCGCCACGCGGTCATGGCCAGAAGGGTGACCAGAGAGTAAAGTACTCGTGGTGTCAAGTGTCAAAGTAGTACAAGGATCACCACAACGATGGGCGCAAGGATGGGCGCAAGGATGGGTGCAAGGATGGGTGCAAGGATGGGTGCAAGGATGGGTGCAAGGATGGGCGCAAGGATCACCACAACGATGGGCGCAAGGATGGGCGCAAGGATCACCACATGGGTGACCACATGGATACTACCCTGGACATACCTGAGTTGAAGAGGTCGTCCCAGAGAGAGTCGCACAGCTCCAGAAACGGCCACTCGCCATCATTTGCGGCGGATTCCTCCTCCACCGCGCCGTCCGGTGATGCCACCTGGCAGAGGCAACAAACAGCATGCGCAAATGACATGTACAAAAGCAATGATTATTGCACAGAGTGGGAATAGCAGGCATGCAGATTGCATGCGGGCCAGCATGGCTGCATAAGAGGAGAAGTGGAGAGCAGACGCCAGCCTAAACCTACGTTCTACTGTGGCTACACAAAGGTGGGCGTGCCAGCCTAAACCTACGTCCTACTGTGGCTACACAAAGGTGGGCGTATTTGGGATGCCACTTGCTACGTCATCTGTGTGCGCAAAGCATTCCACGCACATGCATCACCACTAGAGCGGACAAACGGCTGCTGGGGACTACCTGGTCAGGGGCACCCATCAACCCCATTAGGGCCAGGTAAGGGGCTCCGACCCATCTACACGTCGAGATGGATTCAGCTCCTAAAAAATGGTGTCAGACGCTACGTTTTGGCGGGCAGGGGGCAGCCAAAGCTGAAAAGAGGCACCCACGTCTTCCTCAACCAGCCATCGCAGTCCCCTGATGGCAACAGCCAACCCAGCGCCGGCAACACTCCCAGTTCCAAGTGCAAGTACGGGTGCAAGCTGGAAGTGCCCGCTTCTAGTGCAAGAGCAAGTACAAGAGCAAGTGCCAGCTGCAAGTGCAAGGGCATACCGGCTCCGATGCGCCCGCCGGGTCCCCTGGTTGCGCGCCGCCTGCCCCCTCACCGCCCGCTCGGCTCTTCTTGCTCGCCTGAGCGCCCTCGGCCGATGCACATGGCACGCTCGACCCCTTGGCACTCGCGGATGCTGGTGTCGGCCGCTGGGCTGACCCGCGCCCCATCGGCCACCCCTCCCTGTCCCCCTCCCCGTCCTTGGTCAGAGCCTTGGCCTTGCGCTTCAACCGGTTGCGCTCGCGCGCGCTCAGCTGCGATGTATCTGTCAGGTTGGCAAACAGCTCGGACGCCTTCACGGGGGGCCCGCTACCGGAGCCTTTGGCCCCGATACCCCCGGAAGGGCCACCGGCTCCTCCCACAGCATCCGTGCTGGCATCCCCCCGCGCCTGCAATGTAGGGCCATGGGATGTGATTACCGCCAGCCTCATGGTCAGGGCGAGAACACAGAGAGGCATCCCACGCGCACACAGTAGGAAGTGCTTGGTGGTCGGCTGGTGGTCTTATCGGCCGGCAGGGCCTACCCCACAAGGAAAGAGCAATCGCAGTGGCCACAATGCTGTTATTCTGTGGATGGGTATTCTGGTGGATGTCACACTGTCTGGAACATTTCAGCATCAGGCTAAGGGGACCCTGATGGGCACAGATTGAACAATGAACCTTGATAGTGAGGCATAGTAGCCACTCGTGTTGTTTGTGCCAATACAAACGTTGCAGGAGTGTGAAGCAGATATGCAGCAGATTACCATGTATGTACATAGTAGTATGCCATCATGTGTGGGTGGGAGGGCCGATCGGAGGAGGATCCACAGACACTACTGAACAAAGGGCACTTCAGCTGAGCAGGTGCCTAGCAAGCGGTTGTTCGGAATTCTGGCACTTCTCACAATAATTGTGAACAAGATACGAAAAATAAACAAATACATTAATGCACACGATACTTGAGCAAAATGACTTCTAGAGCAAAAAGATATATCCAGAGAAATCCTTGCACATGCAGCCAGCCATGTCGCGCACCTCACTTGTGGCGCCGCCATCTGTGACCACCACCCCAATCAGGTCCTCGTCGCGGATCACGTCCGACGTGTCCATGAAGTCTCCACCCTCCAGGGTGCCCAGGCCTGCACGACAGGCCGGCGCCCACCACACAGGAACACGGCGCCACAGGATGCAATGTGTGGGTACAAATAGGCAGGATTCAGCAGGATGCGGATGCAAGTGACTAGAAAGGGCGATTGCCAGAAAAAATGCTCTGGTAGCATGGGTGCATAAAGCAATAAATGGGTGCCTAATTGTGATGTATTTTCGGGTGCTCCTATTGCACAGGTGAGAGATCTCGAAAGCACAGCGTTCCCAGACCCTCCACAACAGCAACAAGCGATCTCCAGCGGTCGCCACCGCGCCAGCGGGCACTGAGCCACAAACAACTGAAATAAATAAAAAAAAAAGGCCTCAAGGGTACTGGTACGAGGCCACCAACAACTTGCAAACGTTCTCAACAAGGCGCCGTGAAGTCCCGCGTTCCCTGCCGATCGCAGTCCTCAGAAGCCGCGGAACCATACAGGGCATGTGCCAGTCCAGCCAAGGCGACACAATGGCAATGACAGCAATGCAACAGCTACAAGATCTCGAGCCCTGATCAGCCGCCTTGTACAGGAAAAGCAGCCCCCCACCCCAAAACAAACAGACAAACAGCCGTGTTTTGTATCCAACACCAGCTGTTGCTCTAATCTATTGATTGCTTGATGAACTAATTCGGTGCCACCCACCGAGCCGCTTCCACAGCTTCTTGCGAGCGAGCGCAAGTGCTTCCGGCGTGTTCTTCAGCGGCACTGCGTTGTACTCCTGCGTACACGAGCACCCACAAATAGGGTATACATGCAGACTGGAGCGATGAGATGGGTGCGCAGGCAACAGTGGGAGCAGCCGCCATCAAGCAACGATGGGAGGGCGTGCATGAGTGAGCACAAGGGAAGGTGTGGCCGTCGGATGCAATTGCTGTGGCAGCATGCGGTTCTTGTAATGCGGCACCCGTGTGCATGCCATGCTGCCCAAGTGGGCACAAATGCCAGGACGTGTGCACCCCCTGGTGGCACCCTGTCACTGTAGAATCCGAGCACACCTGGGATAGGTGCGTGTACCTGCATGGCAGACGTGGTGGGTTGGAACACGAAACGGCTGACTAAGTCCCCGCGCACTGTTGCAGACAACAAGGGACTCCTACGGCCACACAAGGGACTCCTATGGCTTCAGCAGAACACGGCGCGAGTGGAGAGGGCCGTGGCTTGCTCTACGGAGAAGGGCAGCTTTTGGTCTACAGGGAAGGGCCATGCTGCCACAGCATCACTGCCAAGAACCAGCCATGCAAACAGCTGCGTGTGCGAATAGCATCACTGCCAAGAACCTGCCATGCAGACAGCTGCCCATGCAAACAGCTTCACAAAAGAAGCGACGCTACATGCTCTGGTCAGCAGGGAGCATTGGAGCACCTGCAGACCAGAACGCTCCACAGTCCGACTCCTCCTGCGAGGGGCCACCCTCACACAGCCAAGGGGAAGCAGCCGTGGGAGAAGCAGGGCCGGCAGCTAGGGCGCATGCGGCGTACCTCTCCCCCCGATGCCAGCAGGGGCGCGCCGTGCTCCAGGATGCAGCGCAGGTCAAAGCTGCTCGGCCAGGGGTGTGGAAGGTGGCACGCGGCAGACGAGCGCAAGGGATGACAGGCCGGGACGAGGCAAGTGGGAGGTGGCAGATCGACGAGAGATGAATGCAAGGTACGCACATGCCAGGCATAACGCGGGCGTAAGAGATGCCAGGTCAGCAGCGGCCACGGCCATGCCAGGCAACGCGGGCGTAAGGGATGCCAGGTCAGCAGCGGCCACGGCCATGCCAGGCATAACGCGGGTGTAAGGGATGCCAGGTCAGCAGCGGCCACGGCCATGCCAGGCAACGCGGGTGTAAGGGATGCCAGGTCAGCAGCGTCCACGGCCATGCCAGGCAACGCGGGCGTAAGGGATGCCAGGTCAGCAGCGGCCACGGCCATGCCAGGCAACGCGGGCGTAAGGGATGCCAGGTCAGCAGCGTCCACGGCCATGCCAGGCAACGCGGGCGTAAGGGATGCCAGGTCAGCAGCGGCCACGGCCATGCCAGGCAACGCGGGCCGGATGATGATGATGTCAGGAGACGTGTCCGGTACTGCGCTGGGGGACAAGTGGCCGTCCCTGCACTGGAGGCTGCTCTTGGCGGGATGGCCTAGTGCCACATGTTGTGGTGCCTAACGTGATTGACAATCTTGTGCGTCAGGTTTCTGTGCTTATGCACACAGAGAAGCAGCGATCCCAGTTCCTCTACCTAGTGCGTGTAAACGTGCGGTGCTTGAGGTTGCTGAACTTGATGTGCCTGACCGTCCTGTGTGTACGGTTGCGGTGTTGGTGGGGGGTGGCGCACAGGGGGCCAAACCATGTGGGAACATCTGTGGCATGGTAGCATGTGGGCTGGTAGTGGAAATGCCCGTGGGATCCCCTACTGTAATGGCGGATAGTGCCCACACTGGGACTAAGACCCAAGGCACGCCCCCTGGGAAATTGGTAACGGTTATCGAAACTGGCCTAGTTATGCTAAACCAAACTAATATCTCCTGGGTTTCGATGCACTGCATGTTTGTCACAGACTATCGTGTGCCACACCCTCACCCTGCACGGTGACAATAGCGCATTGTGTATTGCTGAAGGTCTGCACCCTCACATAGGCCTATGCTTCTGATAACAGCGCAGGATGCTGACAGGCGTACTTGTCTGCATCCAAATACAGCCGAGCATCCTACCATGGCTAGACATGCGAGAGCACCGCATGTTGACAGGTCTCATGTTGCAACGACAATGCCCTTGCAAACAGGCCAACTATTCTAACTGACCACACCAGGCGGAAACCGCCCTCCTCTCTTAAGCATAGTATACCGCGCATGCGAACAAGCACATCGTCCCAGCCACGACGCCACAAGGCGGTCCACACAAGGGCACGACGGTCCACCCACTTTTCCAGCGACAGCGCGGGTGCCGGCCCAGGTGCCATGCCCGCCTGTGTGACCGTTGCAGGCGACAGCAGCAATGCAGCCGCGTCCGCTGGATCCTCCACTTTGACACCGGCGCCCCCCCCTGCACCCTGCTGGGCTTCCCCACCCGCTTCCCTCTTGATGGCGGCCCTCTGCATGCGTGCAAGGCACCACTCCGCCTCATCCACGGTGACATGTGGCGCGTTCTCAGCGATCGCTCCGATGGCGGCGGCGGCAGCGGTGCGCGTTTCCCACGTTTTGCTGCGCAGCAACGCACGCACCTGGGGCGTGACAGTGGTGACGGTGGCCGGTGGGTGCGACGCAAGGGGTGGGTGGAAGGCGTGGGTGGGCAGGATGCGACGGTGGGCGTGCAACGACAGTGGTGGGCACAGACAGGGGGTGGGAGGCAACCCAACCCCACCGTAGGGCCAGGGCACGCTTCGTGAGCTTGGCATCACATGCAGCGTGGGCTGACTCCATTCCACTTGAATGAAGGGCAACCAGCATGCACTAGCAATGGGCAAGGAGAGGTTGTGGCCCCAAGGGGGGGCCACGCAGCTGCGGGGGAACAAGGGGAACCGCGAGCGTCAGGCACGCGCATGGTATGACAGCCTCGTGCTCGGCATGCGATGCTCAGAAACTATTGGGCTAGCGTGCAGGGCGCCGCCGTCAGGGTCCGACCCAAAAGAGCCCTGCCATGAGCATGCTTCGCGCTGGCCGCGGCTAGGTTTTGTAGCCATTCGCGGCCAGAGCTAATAGGTGCATGTTAGTTGCAATGTCATACAGACGTGGGCGAACGGGAGGCAGCAATAATTTAGAGGATGGGGACTCCTGGGACGTGCCTTGTCGACAATGCACGGCAGCTCCTGTCGGTGGTTTTGTGCAACCGCGCCAATTTGTGCGGCGGCCGCCTGCCGCGTTGCCATCGTAGAACCATCTGTCTCAGCATCGACGGAGAAGCAACAAACACCATGTCCGTGATGTGAGTAACTGACGTCGATTCCTATTTTGGATTAGACCGAATCGAGGCAAATGCTATTGTAGGAGTAACCATCGTGCCCAGACTAAGCTTACTCTCAACAAGCAGTAGCAGGCGCTCGAGCCTTGTGGGCCCAGCGTTGGCCTTTGCAGATGACATCTAACGAAATTCACAGCTCTACGAGGAAGCTCCTGTTATAGAATCTAACTGCGGCTGATGTCGAAGAGCTCTGTTGGCATTTGATACAGATGGCTAACATGCAGCAAACTCTTTTCCCCGAGCCCAGCTCAACATGGCAGTCACGCTAACATACAATGGACTGCATCCGGGTCATTAGTTATCGCCAACCGTCACCCTCATCTTCGTGGGGATGGAATGAAAACATTAAGCCGGCGGCCAAACTCTCTGTGCGGTTGAATATAGCTGCCTAAATAACACGAAGTGAGCACCATAGCTGCCTCGAGAATCCAGCGGGAAATACTTACAGGGTACGATCGGTACGGCTAGTAACTGCGTGCTCGTGCAATCAGCCCGCGCTTTTTGCTAGCAAGGTGCTAGCAAGGGTGAAGTCTGGCAGCAGAGTAACGTACGAGCGGCCTGGAACCAAAACTGTGGCAGTACGAGGCCCAGCGTGCACACTGCGCAGGTAAAAATAATCGGGGGTCATCTAAGTCAATTATTAATTAATAAATTGGCTTCGCCCTGACTAGAAAACGTTAGAACGCTTTCTTTCTTCCGAAAATGGGCTCCGCCGGAAGTACCTTTTTTTTTTTTCCTCGAGCGAACCCATTATATGCACAACGCAAAATATGCGCGCAGTAAAAATTTGGCAAAACATAAGTAACACGCAAGACTTTTGCTAGCTAGGGTTACCTACCCTTTGTTTTACGAGTGCAACGACTGCAATCAGGTAGTAGCCGAAAGATCGAGTATTATTTTACAATGCCAAATGCGATAACCTTACGGTTGTGCTGGCTTCTGTGCTGCTATGTGACTTGTTAGACGTCTCACAAGGCAACCAATTTTTTTTTACACACTGTAGTTGTGCAGCCACATTGGAATGGGCGAGAAGAAGCAGCGCAGTCCCTCTGCTATTGGCAAAAGTGCTGTTGCGCACAACGCCTCTTCATGATTAGAAAAAGGAAAAGGGATGAAGGAGATGGGATGAATGCCTATGCAAATATTTACGGCGCTATATAGGAGGCATTCGGCTTTACCATGGCTCGCCGTTTGTGGGAAAATTCGGGCGCTGCCGTAATGAATTGGTTTCCTGGCCATATGTAAGTGCTTACGCGATAGTATCATGTCCCGTGCTGTGGCCAATTCCACGTAGAATGGGTGTGTCATGGCCCGGGGGTCCCATCTAGCTCTTCTTTATTAGTATTAATGAGCGTATAATTCGCCGCACTGTCCGTTTGCCCGTGGTGACGTCGAAAGACAGGGCCAAGGCCTCCCGAGAAATCAGGGATAAACTTAAGGGGGTGGATCTGGTGCTCGAAGTGCGAGATGCCAGGGTAAGTTTGATCTTTGGTTTGTTCCTACACTGTTCCTAGATTCTTCCTGGATCGCTCCTAGCGTGTTCCAGTTCCTAGTTACGCCTGCAGTAACTAGTCCAGGAGAGGAAATGACCGTGTTAGCAATTGTGGTCTACGGCGTCCTAGTCCCCCAGTATCCCTGTAGTTCGCAGATATTTGTGCCCCCTTTCCGCTCCGTGTGTGTGGAAGCTCAACCTGTCCGTGATAATCATGTCCTCCTCGTGCCGCATGTCCGTGATATATATTAGTCCGTTATATATATCCGTTATATATTTAAGTCCTAATGTTCAAGTCCCCCTCATGTTCAAGTCTTCCTCATGTTCAAGTCTTCCTCATGTTCAAGTCCTCCTCATGTCATGTGCGAACCCATGCCTGTGTACAGGGATGTTGAGGTATGTTTAAAGCAATGTTGCACATGCCTTTGCCCCGCCAGCCAAGGTCATGCGCGCGCCACGCGTTTGACATCGCTGCGTGCCCCACAGCGTGCAAGCTGTACATGCACAGGGGCACCCATGAAGCTCGATGCGTGAGCGGCACGTTGCTCATGGTGCTTGTATGGCCCACCTGCCCTCTCATTTGGCATGGGATCATCAGGCCCTCGACTTATCCTCTCTATCCTAGATGTGCCATCAGCTTTGGTGGAGTTCCTGTCCGGAGAGTGCCAGATGAAATTAAGAAAATAGTTTTGCATAGTTTTAGTCTGACACAGTAGCGTTGTGTTGAAGGACTAAGGCATAATTATTTATCGTTTCACCCCTAGGGTGCTTTTGCGCAGCTGTATGTTCTACCTGCTGGAAGCTCTGTGCATGCCGAAAAAGGTCACTGGAAGCTGCTCGCCCTTTGCAGTGTTCCTTTCAGAACGAGACATGTACAATAAGAGTAAGCAAGGAGGTACATCAACAAGCACAAGAAGAGGAAACAAGAAGTTGAATCAAGCGTAAGCAGATGCGGGAGCCTCAAGCTCTTGTGCATTTTTCAAGGAGATCAACCCGCCGTGCATCGATGGAGCTCCTGGAAGATCCGGCCCATGGCTGTTTGACACCCGTGACGGATGAGGGCGACGGCTGTTTGATGACTGCACCGTGGATCTGCCCTCATGCCCCTGGTCTTGCAGCCAACCAATGCCCTCGTTTCCGCCCTCCGCCATCACCGTGCCCTTCGCTCTCGCCCTCTCCCTCTCCCTCGCACTCACCTACCACCCCTGTGCCCACGCGTTCGTCCTCGCCCTTGTTCCCCAGATCCCCCTCTCCTCCACCAACGAGCACCTCGAGGAGCTGTGCGCGCACAAGCGGCGGCTGATCGTGTTCAACAAACGGGACCTGGCCGACCCGAGGCAGGAGAAGGTGCGCTGCGATGCTATTGCGCGCTTGCTCGCCCAATGCATAGAGCCGGAGGAAGCGCGATGCAGAAGAAGCGAGGGGTACTCAGTACTCACTTGTTGCCTCCCTTGCTCGCTGTATCCTGAGCTGTAGAGAGGCAGAAGCGGGCGCGCACATGGCTCCCTCCCTCCCTCCCTACCTACCTACCTACCCACCCACCCACCCACCCACCCACCCACCCACCCACCCACCCACCCACCCACCCACCCACCCACCCACCCACCCACCCACCCACCCACCCACCCACCCACCCACCCACCCACCCACCCACCCACCACCCACCCACCCACCCACCCACCCACCCACCCACCCACCCACCCACCCACCCACCCACCCACCCACCCACCCACCCACCCACCCACCCACCCACCCACCCACCCACCCACCCACCCACCCACCCACCCACCCACCCACCCACCCACCCACCCACCCACCCACCCACCCACCCACCTACCTACCTACCTACCTACCTACCTACCTACCTACCTACCTACCTACCTACCTACCTACCTACCTACCTACCTACCTACCTACCTATATGTATACTCTAGCTTGAGGCTGAGCAAGTAGAGGCGTGTATGCTCACACTATCTGGGGGACAGGCAGCCATCCCGACGGTGTACTGCACGGCCTGGCCAGGGCATCACGGTAGTTCGGAGCTGGGTACCTATCACAGCCTGGCCATGGTGCCACGATGACATGATCGTGCTGCCAGCGCCTTGCCGCCATGGCACATGATCGTGCTGCCAGCGCCTTGCCGCCATGGCACAAGGCCAGACTGGGGTATGCGAGCATCCCACTTTCGCCCTTGGTTCCTTCTGAGTGTCTGCTTGCCATCGTCACGTGCCCGTTGGGAGATGTGACCGTTGAGCGACAGTTTGACCATGGTATGGCCTCACCACACCCTCTTTGCCGTGTGTGCACTCCATGCCGTGTGTTCCCTCCCTACCTTGCACATAAATCTCTCCCTACCTTGCACATAAATCTCCCACACCTTCCTCGCAGCCGGTCAAGCGGCTAGTGGAACATGGCCAGAGCAGCGCGCTGTTTGTGTCGGCATTGGAGCCGGCCTCGGTGCGAAAGGTGACGATGGGCGCAGCGGGACGTGCCGGCCAGGGTAGAGCAGAGAGGGGCAATGCGGGGCAAAGCAGGGCGAATCGGGGCGCAGAGCGGGGCAAAGGGGGGGTGTGCCCACCACAGAATCTGCGGGGGGGTGTCGTGCTGTGCTGGGGTGCTGCCATGTGAGCTGATATGTTCAACCGTTGTTGCGGTGAGCAGGTTGAGGTGAGTCGGCGGCTGCCAACTGCCCCCCACCGCGTCCGGGTGTGTGCACTTGCTGCATCCTGGCTGCATGCACATGAAGTCATCCTAGAATGCCCGGATGAGCCCGTATGGAAGGGGTCGCCCCCGCCAAGTCTCGTCGACAGGTTGACGGGTTTGAGAGAAGGTCGGTGTCATGTGTGTGTGCTTGCGATCGTGTGCATCGGGTGGGGCAGGTGTACACCTTGGGTGGCATGCATATGTACACTCTCCCAAGTCGAGGAACTTCCCACTAAAGCAGATTTCGTGACAGCGGTCACCTCCCAACCGCTAGCAGCCCTGTCTCCGCTCTGCCCTGCGTTGTCCCCTCGCTGCCATCTGTGACCAGCACCCAGTGGCATTATCCTGTCCTCTAGCGGTGCGGTGTGCTAGCCATGATCCTTCATGACGATGATCCTTGCTTCGTGATGCGCCGCGCTAGCCCTAGTTCTTCCCTAGTCATGCCCTGGCCCTGACTGCTTCTTGATGGGCGCCCGATGGCTCCGATTGCATCTTTTCGCTCCTTCTGGCAGCTGCTGCAGATGGTGCGTGAGACGCTGCGTGAACGCCCACTGGACAGCCACCTGTGCATGGTGCTGGGCATGCCCAATGTGGGCAAGTCAGCGCTCATCAACGCGTTGCGGCGCGCAGCACCAGGTAGGGGTTGGGATGGATGCCATTCATGGTTCATCACATCACTGCCTCGGGTGGGTCATGCAGGGCAGCCATGGAAGGGGGTGATGATTGCAGCTGGGTGGGTGGTTGAAATATTCATAGAAGCATTGTGGCAGAAATAGGTGCCGAGAGGCGGGGATGGCCGGAACATCACTTCAATCCTATCTTATCTTAATCACTTGAATCTTAAGGAGCTGGGACAATCATGAGGACCTGGACTTTGGAACCAGCGAGAGCTCACACGCTGTTGCGACGCGGGGATTGCCCAATTTTCCCTTTTGGACAGTGGCGATGTTTGCGCTGTTAGCGATGGTGGCAACGATGGCGATGGTGGTGATTTGGTGACCTATGCTGCATGAGCGTCAGCTGCATGGCTGACGCTCATGCATCCATTGAAAGGTTGCTGCCTACTTGTAGAGAAGGTGTCATCGCACGAGGTGGCATGCATGCAGTGCTTGGCGGGGCGAGATCAGATCTTAGTGGGGTTTGCGCCTTCGGATATCCTCCAGCTGGCCCAACCCGAACACAGCGCTTGTTTTTCTCCTCGACGTGTCATTTGGGGGGCAGTCGACGCCGTTGGATGCACCCAGTTGGTTTGGTGTGCTTCCCCTGGAAGCCTCCCTCACGTGCGTCCCTCGCTAATGCTGGTGCCGCACACGTTCGTGCTCTGACGAAGTGGTTGCTGTATCATGCCTTGCCACCCTGCCTCTCCCGTTGCCCTGTGCCCTGTGCCCTGTGCCCTGTGCCCTGTGCCCTGTGCCCTGTGCCCTGTGCCCTGTGCCCTGTGCCCTGTGCCCTGTGCCCTGTGCCCTGTGCCCTGTGCCCTGTGCCCTGTGCCCTGTGCCCTGTGCCCTGTGCCCTGTGCCCTGTGCCCTGTGCCCTGTGCCCTGTGCCCTGTGCCCTGTGCCCTGTGCCCTGTGCCCTGTGCCCTGTGCCCTGTGCCCTGTGCCCTGTGCCCTGTGCCCTGTGCCCTGTGCCCTGTGCCCTGTGCCCTGTGCCCTGTGCCCTGTGCCCTGTGCCCTGTGCCCTGTGCCCTGTGCCCTGTGCCCTGTGCCCTGTGCCCTGTGCCCTGTGCCCTGTGCCCTGTGCCCTGTGCCCTGTGCCCTGTGCCCTGTGCCCTGTGCCCTGTGCCCTGTGCCCTGTGCCCTGTGCCCTGTGCCCTGTGCCCTGTGCCCGTTGCCCTGTGCCCGTTGCCCTGTGCCCTGTGCCCTGTGCCCTGTGCCCTGTGCCCTGTGCCCTGTGCCCTGTGCCCTGTGCCCTGTGCCCTGTGCCCTGTGCCCTGTGCCCTGTGCCCTGTGCCCTGTGCCCTGTGCCCTGTGCCCTGTGCCCTGTGCCCTGTGCCCTGTGCCCTGTGCCCTGTGCCCTGTGCCCTGGGCCCTGTGCCCTGTGCCCTGTGCCCTTTGCACTCCCTCGGTAACCCACCAGCCGGTGGCCGCGGTTCGGGCGGCGTCGCCGTCACAGGCCCCACCGCAGGAGTCACGCGCGCCATCTCCGGTTTTAAGGTGAGGTATGCGTGGGTGTGTTGGGGAGGGGAGGTGCGTGCCAGGTGTCCTGCGGAGCGACATAGTTCTGTTTGATAGATAGGCAATGGCATCGCTACTTTCTGGTGGTTTGCTTTGGGCACAGAGCATGATGGGTAGCGTCGACCAGCGGTGCAGTTAGGATGATAGGTAGCGTGGACCAGCGGTGCAGTTAGGATGATAGGTAGCGTGGACCAGCGGTGCAGTTAGGATGATAGGTAGCGTGGACCAGCGGTGCAGTTAGGATGATAGGTAGCGTCGACCAGCGGTGCAGTTAGGATGATTGGTAGCGTGGACCAGCGGTGCAGTTAGGATGATTGGTAGCGTGGACCAGCGGTGCAGTTAGGATGATTGGTAGCGTGGACCAGCGGTGCAGTTAGGATGATTGGTAGCGTGGACCAGCGGTGCAGTTAGGATGATTGGTAGCGTGGACCAGCGGTGCAGTTAGGATGATAGGTAGCGTGGACCAGCGGTGCTGTTAGGATGATAGGTAGCGTAGACCAGCGGTGCAGTTAGGCGTATCGTGGCTTTCACCGACCTGCTTGCATGGGCAAATGCTTTGTTTGGCGGACATCAGCCTGTAAGGGCTGGTCGATCTTCAAACCTTTTTCTTGCTGGGCCTTTATGATGAGCGTTTGGACGATGCTGTCTTGGCTGCCATTGCTCCCTTCTTGCCCCTTGTCTAGAGAATGTGTGAATCGTGCCTCAAACCATGCCCATGCACAATCATTTTGGTATGCACCATGCATACAATGCACCATCACTGTCGTACTCAACCAATACATTCTCCCATCATCATCGTTCTCCACCAATGCATTCTCCCACCACCGTCGTTCTCAACCAATACATTTTCCCATCATCGTCGTTCTCCACCAATGCATTCTCCCATCGCCGTCGTGCTCCACCAATACATCCTCCCATCACCGTCGTACTCCACCAATACATTCTCCCATCACCGTCGTTCTCCAGCAATACATTCTCCCATCACCGTCGTTCTCCACCAATGCATTCTCCCACCACCATCGTTCTCAACCAATACATTCTCCCATCATCATCGTTCTCCACCAATGCATTCTCCCATCACCGTCGTACTCCACCAATACATTCTCCCATCACCGTCGTACTCCACCAATACATTCTCCCATCATCGTCGTTCTCCACCAATACATTCTCCCATCATCGTCGTTCTCCACCAATACATTCTCCCATCACCGTCGTACTCCACCAATACATTCTCCCATCACCGTCGTTCTCCACCAATACATTCTCCCATCGCCGTCGTTCTCAACCAATGCATTCTCCCATCATCGTCGTACTCCACCAATGCATTCTCCCATCGCCGTCGTACTCCACCAATACATCCTCCCATCACCGTCATACTCCACCAATACATTCTCCCATCACCGTCGTTCTCCACCAATACATTCTCCCATCACCGTCGTACTCCACCAATACATTCTCCCATCATCGCCGTACTCCACCAATACATTCTCCCATCACCGTCGTTGTCAACCAATACATTCTCCCATCATCATTGTTCTCCACCAATACATTCTCCCATCACCGTCATACTCAACCAATGCATTCTCCCATCACCGTCGTACTCCACCAATACATTCTCCCATCATCATCGTTCTCCACCAATACATTCTCCCATCACCGTCGTTCTCCAGCAATACATTCTCCCATCACCGTCGTTCTCCACCAATACATTCTCCCATCACTGTCGTTCTCAACCATCGTTACACTCCATGCATATCGTGAATCGGGCGCACGGCTCGGCTGCCGTCCCTTGTCACGTGCGGCACAGCTGGCGCAATCCCCCAGCACGTACCTGCTGGACACGCCCGGCGTGATGGTGCCCAAAGTCAAGGACTTTGACACGGGGCTCAAGCTGGCGCTCACAGGTGGGTGCGCACGCAGACAGGCGGTTGGTGCGCAATGCAACAGGGATGACGTGATTTCAGCTGATGGGCTGAAGTTACAGGTAGGGTGGGCGCGATGGATATTTGAGGCTTTATGCCCTGTGCTACTGTTTGTGGGTGTATAATATTCTTATGGCAAGAACAGGCTTGCTTGCCCTAGGCACTTACCCCGTGACTTACTTCATGTGGATGGGTGCAGGTCTTGGCAGGGTGTATCCCACCTCATGCGTTTTGGCATGGTATGCTGCACTTGGCCCTGACACACTGTATTAGTCGTACGTCCAATTGCTGCCATCCAGCCTGTGTTTCTTACTAGTACATTCGTTGTCCTTTGTGGTTCTTCAATATTGACATTTTTTTTAGGCGGCCAGGTATCGCCTGGTGGCGCTTTACCTGCGAGAGGAAGCTGCTGATAAAAACATGAACGAATGCTGGACGGGAAAACTTGGATGAAGGCAATAAGGCTCAAACATAACGCGGATGTTTAGTTTGTTACAATCATCTGGCACATCTCTATCTAGGTCACGGCCAGATCACGGCCTGGGTACGTCTTCCTCCTATCGTGGGTGAATACGGCACATGCAACGCTCATCTTCCTCCTATCATCTCATCTTCCTCCTATCGTGGGTGAATACAGCACATGCAATGCTCACGCGAGGATGGCTCATGCTAGGATGTGCGTGCATCCTGGGTTTCTTTCTCGTGATGACTTCTCCGTGTTGTGGGCGAGCAGGGGCGGTCAAGGACACGGTGGTGGACGAGAGGGACCGCGTGCGCTACTTGCTCCGTTGGTTGTCCGAACGAGCATGGGGGCAAGCGGAGCTGGCGAATGGCACTACCAGCAAACTGGTAGTGCCTAGGTCACCCATCGGCGATGCTGTCAATGCAGCGATATCCACTAGTGAGCAGGCTCCGTATGCATCGGAGGACGAGCGATCAGCGGCCCAGATGGATGCGCTGATGTCATGCCTGAACATCCCCCAGGCAGGGATGGCGCACAACTGGGAGACTGCGCAACGGAATGCGTTGCAAAAGGTGCTCATGGCATACCGGGTAGGCGCACTTGGCAGATTCACATTAGATGAAATACAAAAGGATAAGTTGCGTGAGGTTTAGTATTGCAGCGGCTTTATGCTAGCTCTCTTTGGGTGCCATGCCCAGTGTCGATGGATCAAACAGTAGTACGTACAAGGTAGATATAGCGGTGCACCAACCAGCAAGCGCTCAAAGGTGGGGGGAAGTGGTTATGAATGCGCAAAAGGTGTTTGGAATTTTGAGATATATTGTAGGTTGCAATATTCAATATCTCAAAGGCGTTTGGTAAACATATTATACTACCATCACATCTTCATTTTTCACCTCATAGAGGAATTTGCTGCGTGGCGCCGGCAATGTCACATTACATTGAATCGAATTGAATTGAATTGAATTGAATTGAATTGAATTGAATTGAATTGAATTGAATTGAATTGAATTGAATTGAATTGAATTGAATTGAATTGAATTGAATTGAATTGAATTGAATTGAATTGAATTGAATTGAATTGAATTGAATTGAATTGAATTGAATTGAATTGAATTGAATTGAATTGAATTGAATTGAATTGAATTGAATTGAATTGAATTGAATTGAATTGAATTGAATTGAATTGAATTGAATTGAATTGAATTGAATTGAATTGAATTGAATTGAATTGAATTGAATTGAATTGAATTGAATTGAATTGAATTGAATTGAATTGAATTGAATTGAATTGAATTGAATTGAATTGAATTGAACTGGAACAGAACTCCGTTGGGAGTATATGTAGCACATATCTCTGAGCTAGAAGGGGCATATGGCTTTTAATACACTCTGGGCTACTTCCTGCAAGGGTAGGGTGTAAACTACACCTGCTCTGGGTGCACAAAGTGCACCTGCACCCCACTATCCTAGCACCTACCGACTATCCTAGCACCTACCGAAAGGCGCTGACATAGGGGGGGAAGATCAGCATGGCTATACAAATTGGCTAGCTTAAGGGCATGGCTTCTCAGCAGAGAGGAACCCCCTGCATGGGCAAAACATGACTAAATAAAGCTAGGCATCAGCTGGTGTGTGGCACATCATAGGCACACATGTACATGACTAAATAATGCCAATGCATCAGCTGGTATAGTGCCTGTAGTAGGCGTACATGTACAATTAGGCCACGGTGGCTAGGCCCTGACTATTCTACACTACTACTGCTGTATTCGATCCCCTAAGCTGGGGCATCTGGAGTCGCTGGGGCCGCGGGGGTCGCCTGCCAGGGCTTGTGCCCGACGTAGATGGCCGCCCCCTTCCAGTACACCGGCTTATTTCCCCGCCATGGTATGCCAGAGCGCTGCATGGAGGTAGGTCGGCCATAGCTCCTGTCGACGTTGTTGCTGCGCCAGGGTCAAGTCGTCGTCCAGGGTGAAGTGAGTCTTCTCGAGCCGCTTGCGGCGTCTGAGAAAAGAAATCTTGTCACATTACATGGTTAACTTTAATTGGACCAAGGTCTTGGCCTGGCTAGCACCAGAGCGGGTGTAGTTTACACCCTACCCTTGCAGGAAGTAGCGGGCCCAGAATGTATTAACCCAAAGCCACATGCCCCTTCTCAGGGATATGTGCTACATGTACTCCCAACGGAGATATGTTCCAATTTAATTCAATTTAATTTAATGGCCTGGCAAACCTTTGAAGGCATAACACTTGAATGGCATAGACACTTGAATGGCATACAGTCATAATCAATAAATAAACACTTGGCGATGCATGTGCCACAGACGAGAACTGCTCCCACGACCGCACCAAGGCAGAGAATTAAAACCTCTGAAAATTTGTGTGCGTTACACCATGGTCGGGTATGCACCACCTGATGCATCTAATACAAAAACAACTTTGTGTTCACACTTCAACATGATGCCTTACACTATGCGAGATGCCCTCATCCATGCATACATGTCTCACGTGTCTGCATACATGTCTCACATTATAACTGGCCCATCCATTTGTCGTGCAGACACGCAATCCCGTGACATGCAGAGGCAAGTTCTCGATCTGCATTCCATGAGCAAGTGCCACACTTGAACCCACTAGCTAGAAGGCAGGGCTGGTCTACCGCGTTGGGCACGAGGTGGCTGCGCTTATCCTGCAGAAAAGTGACCCCGAACCCCGGGGGTTGCCCTCACAGACAGATGACATCAACCGAGTCCCTCATGCAGGGAATCCCCGCAGCAGCACATTCGCCAGCTGATCTGCCACCTGTACTGGGGACGGGTGCATCTCTGCCAGCAACGCGCCATACAGCTGCGCGTTGCCGATCATGAGGTCCAGGTCGTGCTTGACGGCGGCGGGGGAGCGGTAGAACCCGTTTTCCAGGCGCGCCTTGATGATGCTGGCGGCCATGGGGAGAGCGACGCTGCACATGCGGTCAAGCATCGAAGAACAAGAAGGTTTGGAGATGTGTGTGACGCGCAGCACATGGTGCATGTGACATGTTGGTAAGCATGGGAATAGAAAACAAGAGTCAAGGGTGGCATATACTGAAGCTATCATTATATCCAGTTTTATAGAAGTACACACATAAACCCAGTTGATGTAAGATTTGCTGACTAGATATTGTCGCAGTGCGAGCACCTCTCAGATCGTACATGGCCTCGCACTATTCAAAAGTGCATCGTGGCTCGCAAAGAAAGGAACTGAGGGAAGCTATTGGTGGCTAGTTGCCCTGCATAGCGGAGGACAACCGCATCCCGCAATAGCACTTCCGGCTTGCAAAGATTAGACACATGCACTTTTTTTAACTTGCAACAACGCATCTGTCGCTATCAACGTTTCAGCATTCCACTAAACACCTACATCGATTCGGGCGTATAAGTAACATGAAAGAAACAATGTAAGAATGATAATACAGCACTTGTTTCTGCCTGTGTAAACATCCCTTAGTGAACTGACATCACCACCACACCCGCCTGCCCAGTGCCCACGCTTTCCCCCCCCGCCCCCCTCTTCCGATCCGGATGCTCCCTGTTTCCACTCAAGGAGAACCGCATCGAGCGGACACCCGACCAACGCGCATCGAGCGGACACCCGACCAACGTGCATCGACACCCGACCAACGCGCATCGAGCGGACACCCGACCAACGCGCATCGAGCGGACACCCGACCAACCTGCATCGAGCGCACACCCGACCAACGTGCATCGAGCGGACACCCGACCACCGCGCATCGAGCGGACACCCGACCAACCTGCATCGAGCGGACACCCGACCAACGTGCATCGACACCCGACCACCGCGCATCGAGCGCACACCCGACCAACGGGCATCGAGCGCACACCCGACCAACGCGCATCGAGCGGACACCCGACCAACGCGCATCGAGCGCACACCCGACCAACGCGCATCGAGCGGACACCCGACCAACCTGCATCGAGCGCACACCCGACCAACGTGCATCGAGCGGACACCCGACCAACCTGCATCGAGCGCACACCCGACCAACGTGCATCGAGCGGACACCCGACCAACGCGCATCGAGCACACACCCGACCACCGCGCATCGAGCGGACACCCGACCAACCTGCATCGAGCGCACACCCGACCAACGTGCATCGAGCGGACACCCGACCACCGCGCATCGAGCGGACACCCGACCAACCTGCATCGAGCGGACACCCGACCAACGTGCATCGACACCCGACCACCGCGCATCGAGCGGACACCCGACCACCGCGCATCGAGCGCACACCCGACCAACGTGCATCGAGCGGACACCCGACCAACCTGCATCGAGCGGACACCCGACCAACCTGCATCGAGCGGACACCCAACCAACGGGCATCGAGCGGACACCCGACCAACCTGCATCGAGCGCACACCCGACCAACGTGCATCGCGCGGACACCCGACCAACGCGCATCGAGCGGACACCCGACCAACCTGCATCGAGCGCACACCCGACCAACGTGCATCGAGCGGACACCCGACCAACGCGCATCGAGCGCACACCCGACCAACGCGCATCGAGCGGACACCCGACCAACGCGCATCGACACCCGACCAACGGGCATCGAGCGCACACCCGACCAACGTGCATCGAGCGGACACCCGACCAACCTGCATCGAGCGGACACCCGACCAACGCGCATCGAGCGCACACCCGACCAACGCGCATCGAGCGCACACCCGACCAACGCGCATCGAGCGCACACCCGACCAACGGGCATCGAGCGCACACCCGACCAACGTGCATCGAGCGGACACCCGACCAACGTGCATCGAGCGGACACCCAACGTGGGTTGGCTTGTCTCTAACAGCTGGCGCACGCGTGAAATTTGGCACAAGCGTCCGCTGCGCTGTCGCCGCATGATGGATCACGGCAGCAACAGATATCGAACCCCGAACAGGATCGCAAAACATGACTGCTGTTGCAGGCAGACGCGGAGCAAGCAAGAGCAAGCACCTGGGGATGCTGGCGGTGGCAGTACGTACGTGTCTGTGTAGCCTGGGAGATCGAGCATGTCCTCGAGTTTTCCAAACCACTCGAAGAACAGGTAGGCCGGCTCCTGCACGGGTGCGGGGCCCAAGCAGGCGGGGAGCGGCAGAGGCAGTGCACAGATAAACCGTAGGGTCTATGATCAGAACAGCCATGATGATTAGGAAAAGGCGGCATCTCCCCTTTACCGACGTGCACGGTGCCGCATGCCGCTGCACTCGGGCGCGTTACTTCCTGGCCGCCAACCAAGCAGTGCCGGCCGCGTACGCACGGCCTTGCACGCCCTTCAGGGTAGTGATAGCCGACTGCAAAATCCCACGCAACCCTGACACATCCAATCAACCATCTGCTGAGAGCCCCCTTGCCCGTTGTGTAGCCCAAGAAAAATGAATCCATTCGCAATGAAGTGCATTTGCACTCTGCATGCCACTCCATCTGCTGGCAGGTGGCACCCCTCTGGTCGCCCGCCGCCCCTACCTTGGCAAGCTGCTCTCCCGATCGCTGCTACCGCATCACCGCGCCACCCCTGTTCCCACCCACCTCAGGCGTCCGCGTTTTGGGCTCATGAAATACTGTCAGAATCTGTGTTCGTTCACGGCGCTACCCACCCACCCACCTGGTACTCCCCTTGTCCCCACCCACCTGCTGGTTCTTTCCTTCCCGCGCCTCCGCCGTCAATCGCTCGGCCTCTGCAAAGTTTTCCAGCACACGGTTGCGCACGACCGCGTCCAGCGTCGCAGGTGTCCAGACATCCTGCCATGTCCCATGCAGGGGGCGGTTACAAACACACCATGCGGTCGTTATGCCTGGCTTGCACCCATCCTTGATAAGCAACACTCGGCGGCATGCGTTGATAAGCAACACTCGGCGGCATGCGGGCAGATAGATCCGCACGACCGAGGCACGCGTACCACACAGACATGCGACAGGGCAGCAACATAACAGATAAGGCCATGCGGCCACTCACGAATAAGGAACGAATGGCGAAGAAGGGAGGAATGGCGACGCTCCCGCAGCAAACAGTAAACGGCGTGAAGATGCCTCCCAGGACGCGATGGCCCCGCCGATGAGCACCAAAGGAATGGCCAGCCATTGTGTTCTGACCATGTATGGACCATCCACGAATCCCCATGTCGTGTACATGACACGAGGGCTCACCTGTGGCGTCCGCATCAGCTCCCAGGGGTTGCAACGATCCTCCCAATCCTCCTGCACGCAAATAGGCAGCGGAATGGAGCGATGAGACGACCGGGGATGGAACTTAGACGCCACACCGCCGCCGTGGTCATGGCCACAAAGGGAAGAAGCACAGCCCCCAGGTCGCTTGTGGGGCAGTAGAACAGGGACCGCAGGACCAGAAGCAAGGACCACACAGTGCACTCACCAACAAGCTGTGCACTCGTCGACCAGCGGCCGTGCTGTGCACGCATCAACCAGCGAGTGCAGTCATGACCCGACACCGCAAAAGCTTAGCCTTTACCGCAGGAACTCATGCCCTCACTCACATCACCATCAGGGGAAGCAATGGCAGGAACGCATGCCCTCACGCACATCACCATCAGGGGAAGCAATGGCAGGAACGCATGCCCTCACGCACATCACCATCAGGGGAAGCAACGGCAGGAACGCATGCCCTCACGCACATCACCATCATGGGAAACCACGTGGACGCTCTCCCAGGGGCTGTCCTTGAAGGCAGGGTCCCTGAAGCAAACGTCGACCACCTGCAGCGCCAAGCGACGCAGGATGCCACTCACACGCAGACACACAGTCAGTTGGCGATGCCCTAGGATCCGGAGACGTCCGTCCTATAGTCAGCAAAATTGGTGCGAGAGATCCCCAGTTCGATTCCGGCCTGGATTCATTTGCAGATTGTGTTTTTCCACGTTTTCCGCGGACCGGCACTGAACGCAAATGGTTTTCACCTTTGCGGCGTGCCCAATCAGAACACACACACAACACACACACACACACACACACACACACACACACACACACACACACACACACACACAAATACACACACAGAAACCACGAAAACAAGTTGCCAAGCCAGTGCCAAGACGACCGCAAGCAACACATGTGAGAGGGGCTGTGCGTGGCTGGCTGCCATCACAAAGCATAATCAGAACGTCGGAACGTCGGAAGTAAGAGCTGGCCTTCCCTGGGTATTCCGCGCCTTGGCAGCGGGATGCATGGGTCGCCAAGGCGACGGCATGCCCAGCCAGAGGCCAGAATGCAGCATGCCAGCACCCAGCTATGCCAAGCATGCCCATCTGTCAAAGGAGGACTTGGGAAACATCACCTTACACGCTCAAGCCCACACTCGAGGGCTGGGGTAAGCATTCTTGAGGAACATCTTAGGGATGTTTCATACAACTTGGCATGCTAGGGAAAGACAACATCCGCATGGTCCATGCCAACAGATGCTCGCATGCCCAGAGAAAGGGGGGGGGTCTCAGAGAAACAAAACAATGAGTAGAGCCCCTGCCTTTAGTCATCTCGTCTCCCTCGCATGCAGGAGCAAGAGCCCCCAAGGGTGGGATGGGTGGGAAGAAACAATTACGGGTCACAACCCGCCGACCATGCTTATCAAGCCTACCATCAAAATGGGAAACGGCAAAACCAGAAATATCCTAACGCTGACAATTTAATAATTCAGCCAGCCAGCTGATCTGTCACACGTCTGAGCTGTCAGGCCATGTGTACTATACGAATGCAAACCTGAACACACTACCCAACCAAGCAGCACACCAATCCATTGGTGAGTGCTGGTGACACCAGATTTTATTACAGCTTTTTGACGCAACGACCGTCAGCATTCCACACATGGCCAGCCGTTCCAACAAACGGCGCCTGAGTTACAAAAGGCAAAGCTAGTTGCCGGCAGTAGGATTCCCCGGTAAACAACAAGCCGTCCCCGTTCGTCTAACAAGCCTTTCTGCATGTACAGCCACAAGGTTGTGGCGGCTCTTTCTTTTCCGCATTCTGTTTAATAAACTATTTTCAGAGAAATCCGAACATAATCCGAGCGATGAGAGGGGGGGGGCGTCTCAGCTTAACTGCACAATCCAAGTTAGGTCCAATGGGGCCCCCTCAGACGTGGAGTGAGCTCCGAGAACCAGGAAAATTCGCCCCTGCACCAGAATTATACAACGGAGTGCGCTGAAGTTGGATTTTTGAAAACGACGCCAGAAAAAGAGAACCGGAGTGCGTTCGAAAATTCTACCCAGTGCCAGTTTTTAGGACGGTGCGCACGCACCTTGGTACATAAAAGTTGGTCCGGCGCTTTGCTTTTACACCCCAGGGAGAGACACTGCTGTAAATACTGCGGCGCATACGCGCACTAAGGCACTTTTAATGTACCGAAGTTGCATGCCACGCGGCACATGCTGGAGGGCGCTAGGTAGTGCGGGTCACAAGTCCTACGTTACATGCCATGCAGCACATGCTGGAGGGCGCTAGGTAGTGTGGGTCACAAGTCCGGACGGTCCTGACTACCTCCCATAGCGTATAGGGCCACATCTCCCACAACCAGCGTGCACTCGGTTTCCGGCGCGGCCCATTTTGGCCAGGGATTGCGCTCAGAATATTTCCATTTTGGACGGTGATAGTCGCCGCTGGACAACAAAAAGACGTGCCCCCTTGAGTGCCGAAATTGGGGGGGTATGTCCCCTCCCCCCCCTCCTGTGGGTGTGTCAGTCTCCCCACGAGCATACCTCGATGTGCCACTGCTTGAAGCTGATACACCCGTTTTCAACCGTGCGGAATGCCATCTGTTGTGATGACCACCAACATCAGCCAAGCAGGCACAAGACCATTTGAACAATTCATCATCACGTTCTGACTGTACTCATTTCAAAACAATTGTCTCAGGCTGCCACGCAAATGTCGTCCTGGATAGCCGTGCGGCATTGGCCCAAAGTCCAACACGCAGCTGCGCATGGCGCAGGGGTTGCCGCCCACGCGCTCAAGCGCACACACGTTGGCATGAGGGAGCACAGGCAAGCATGCGGGGGACACAGGCACACGAATACCATGCAAGCACCTGTGCGAACCGTGCGCTTGGATCACAGGGACAACGGGGTGGGAAGGCGCACAGTGAGTCCTGAGGGACAAGAGGAATGGCGGTGCACAGGCCTCGCCGCGTACCAGGCCCTTGTTTCCCTTGAGCCACCGCCGGCGCATGCCCTGGTCGAACTTGGCGCGCGGGATCAGGAACTCCGGGTGGTCGCGCATGCGCTGGCAGATCTCCAGTTTGAACGACTGGGGAAGTCACGATCATCACGCAGGGTGGCGCGAATGATAAGAGGCGAGCAACGTTAGGGTGCAAGTTGATGTGTCTGGCAGATCTCCAGCTGGAAATCTGACGGGGAAAAACACAGGAGGTGAGGGGGCAGGAGAGGATTCCCGTGGCCACAAAGCAGGGGGCCACGCATGACGCAGCACACGATGACCCGTGGCCACAAAGCTGGGGGCCACGCATGACACAGCACATGTGAGGGAAGGGCACCCATGAATGTGCCACAAGGGCCACAAGGGTAAGACCAAGGGTAGGACGCCTCCTACTGTGCCTGGCACATGTCCCGCGGGACCAACTGGAGCGGGCACTGAAGGACTGCATGGCAAGCAATACAGCCAAGCGGGGCATGGGATGATGACAGGCGAAAGTATTACAGGCAGGGCTGTCAGGAGTGCTGCAGCTGGATGGAGATGAGCACACGGTGAAGGCAAGGATTGGCGGCATAGCGCGCAGCCTGTGCAAGCTCTGCACCCTGTCTCTTGACAGCGGCAGGCCCACACGGCAGTTTATCAGCCATTGAGCCCCCCAGCCACTAGCACGGCAGCCCGTTTAACACTTCTTTAAATATTTCAGCTCTCTGCATGTCTGACATACGCATCCCAACGTCTCTTCACGGCCCACCTGCCGATCACAGGGACCGCTGTCATCCGTCAGCTCCAGCGTGGCCCTGCAGGGAGACAAGGAGTTAACAAGCACAAGGAAACAAAGACAAGGGTCAGCATAGCGGAGCCAGGGCTGCTGCGGTAAGAGTTGGAAATTTTTGTTTGGAATTGACGATAGCAAGGCAGCTGCATCCGCCATTGTGATGCAACGCAGTGGCAGGGTGGGCCAGCCACAAAAGGAATCCCCTAATCGCTGGCACGGAATCCTGCGGCGGTTGCCCGTACACCGGGCTAACGCCCTTGCTTGCAAGAACAGGGGGATGGGGTCCTAGTCATGGCTTAAC